>JACBWW010000007.1:5986439-6067532 GCA_020086605.1 Lanius collurio | reverse complement strand
AAGTGCTTCAAGCACTTCCTCCTTTTTATGTTATCTTTAATCCCATGCATCAAAATATGTACTCAGTAACTTCAAAAGAATTTCATCGTAAAGCCTTGCAACAATTAACAGCAGGTCCTTGCTTTAACGAGTCATCAGCAGTGAGATATTACCTGCGTGGAAAATAACACAATGACCTGAAAGCTTCAGTCCTGCAAGTGCCTTGGCTGTAACACCTCAACCTACATAAACTATTTTTTACACACCTGGTTTGTTGACGCATTCCACCATCCCACTCATTTTTTATGTGATTGCTGCTTTGAGGATGTTAAGGAAATAGACTTGATTTTGACAGTTACTTCCTGGGATTTGGAGAGTGTGATTGTAAATCTCTTGCAAAAGACATCCTCATTATTTGAATAAATCATAATCTGAAGTTACTTTTCTCTTATCACTTTTCTTTTGACTTATGAATTCTCTTTTTCATTTCCTCTGAGCTCTTTCACTAATTGACAGGTGGTCCTGATGTGGTTCACTACAGCAACCTCTCTCAAGTTATTGGATGACTCTCCAGATGTTTAATTTCATCATTTTGATATGCTTCAGTGATTTTCTAGGCTACTTCTATCTAGCCCTGCTACACTTATCTCTCTCTTCTATTCTTTTCTCCCATTAGAATAAGTAGCTTGGTGGTAGTTGTTGTTGTTGTTGCTGCTGTTGTCTCACAATTAAATTAATTCCCCTGGCATCAACTTCATGATTTTAAAGAATCCATCAAAAAGTTAGTCATGGAAAGCCCTCAAACCTCATCCCATTTCCATCTGCAACATGAATATCTTTGTGACATTCCGTACAATTATGATGTTTGATAGTATAAAAGCAGCAATACATTGTGATTCCCACTGTGATTCAAGTTCCTTTTTTATAGTCATGCAGAAAAAATGCCTGGGATTTATGAATGTTATAATTGTTTCAAAATTTTGGATGGAAAATGCATTTCGTTTATTATACCTGGGCACCATAAATCTTTTTTCTGTTTGATATGTATGACACCTGTAATGACAAAATGTTCAGATCTGTACCATTTTGTCAAGTGAACATTTTACTGGCTCTGGAAAAAGAAGGTAATAATTGCTCTGCAACACCTGAAGACTCCTGTAAATTGTCTTATGCTGGCAGCTTTCCAGTATTGCATTTTTCATGCCATAGATCTGTGAATGAACCACAGGTTTTAAGATGACACTTACTTATTCAATACATTGCTGTGTACTTGACAGTCCTGAGTTAAACTGATCTAGTTCTATAACGTGCTGGCTACCCTACCTAGGTAAATATCTGCATTCGGCTAAAATTTAAAACTACAAATGTTCATGATGTAATCTATTTTGTTTACCCCTTTTGACTGATAAAAATGTTTAATCCTTTTTCTTCAACTGCATCCAGTGTTAAAACTTAAATTCATGTGCAGAAATTATTTGTAAAAATCCACAGTTCTTTAGAATTTGGGTGCATATACAAAAAGTTCCAAGGGACCCCTTTTTTAAAGCATTTCCAATACTAAAAAGCCTGCCCATGAAAAATTTCCTCACAAGTTTTACAGACTTGTTTACCTTTGAATTGTTCAGATAAGGTTTGTGCAAACTTTTGAACTGAGCGTTCTGGGAGTCATCACTTATGGCTCTTTTCCATTTCAAGGAATACTTACTCAGGAAGAAACAGCCATTTAAAATTAAAAACTACCTTAATTACAGAAAGAAAAAAGCTTTCAAAAACAGAAAATAATTTTCTTTTTCTGCTAGGTATATCTCAGTTACTCTAAAAAGATAACACAGGACTATCTACTTAATTAAGAATTAGAGCAGTGTTTTTCAAGTTGTATACCATACCAGGATCACAGCAGTTCATGATTCCCTGTTCTAGTTTCCTCATGGGTTTAGAGCCCATACCCATGTAAATGTGCTTTCTATCACTATTGCATGTCAAATGTCATTGAATCACAGACTCATGGAGTGGTTTGTATCTTAAGGGATCTTGAAAAGCATCTACTTCCAACCCCCCTTCCCTGGGTAGGGACACCTCCCACTAGACCAGGCTGCTCAGAGCTCAATCTAATCTCGCCTTGAACATTTCCAGGGATTGGACATCCACAATTCTATGGGCAACCTGTGTTTCACCATACTCTGTGTAAAGAATTTCCTCCTAAAATGCAATCCAAATCTACTCCCTATTAATTCAAAATCATTACCCCTTGTCTTATCACTGCAGGCCCTTATGATATGTCACTTTCCATGTTTCTTACAAGCCCCTCTTAGGTATTGGGAGGCTTCTCTAAGACTCTGGAGGCTTCCAGAGACTTCTCCAGATTGAACAACTCCAGCTCTCTCAGTCTGTCTTTGTAAGAGAGGTACTTAAGCCCTTGGATAATCTTTTTGTCCCTCCTCTGGACCTGTTTCATCAGCTCCAAGTCTTTCTCATGCTGAGGACCCCAGATCTGGATGTAGTACTCCAGGTGGGATCTCATGAGAGCAGAGTAGAAGGGGACAATCAACACCCTTGTCCTGCTGGTCATGTCGTGTATTCAACCATCTATTCCAGTATATGTTCAGTGCAGTGGCTCAGGTTAATAGCAAGTATGGGCAAACAAAAAACTTCCTGCCAAATAAAAAATTAAATTTTGAAAAAAAGTATTCAGATTCAATCATGAATTAAATATTTGACATCACAGAAAATCTTAGATCTTATTTTTTTTTGAACATGGCTTGCTTTCTTTTTCTTGATATGAGGGGACATATAAATTCAGGGGGAAATAAAAAGAAGGTTCTAGTTGTAGTGTTTCCCTGCATTGAAAGTGTGAAGTTTCACCAGTAAATGAAGCTCAGCAAAAATAGGTACATACCAAAAGTGTGGGATCAAGAGTAGATATTTGGGAACACCTGTAGTAAAAAATTATGTATATATTACAAGGTGCAAAATGGCCGAGATTGTGTATCTAACTAAAATGAGAAGCTGCTTGTGGCTGAAATTAGAGCCAATACTTAATGGTGGACTTATTTAAGAGTAAAATAATTTTCATATGAAAGAGGCAAAAAGATGTAAAGCTTTATTTTTTTCTATTTAATCAGTCAAAAATAGTCCTTCGTCATAACAGTAGTGAGAGAAAACGAAGTGTGAAGTCACACTACAGTGTGAACTTTATCACGTACTATTCTGTGAAAAGTAACATTTGGTTTCTTAAAAAAAATAAATTTAAACAAAACAAGAAAAATAAGAGTCATCACATTCTGATTTTATTCCTGAACTGCAAATTTGCAAATGTCCTTGGTGAATTTTGGTGTTATAATGAAATCTTAGCATATCACTTGAATATACCTCCATGAGATGATAGCTGAAACACACATGCAAAACTCCTAAGAATCTCTAAAGTCAGGGAAGAAAAATTTGAAATTTCCAGTATGAATGTTAAGTACCTGCTATGATAATCTGTATTTATAAGCAAATGTTAAAAACATTAGTATGGAAGCTCCATGGTTAAAATTATGTCTATGCAAAGCACACTGGCCCCAAAAAAACCAAGTGGAACATGCAAAGGAAAATTTATATAGCTTACAAAATTTATATAACTCTTTTATATGTAATAACTTATACATGCATCATGGCTGCATGAATCTTGAGCAAGACACTGCCAGCACATTAAGTATTTCACTTATTGTACTTTCATGTGATGATTTATTTTATCATTTGGGAAGTTTTGGCTTTTTTCATTTCTCACATCTGAGTGAGCACACACCAACAGCAAGTTTCATTCTAAGTTGCATTTTTATTTAATAGAAGCTGAAAAAACATAGAATTTAAAGTTCTGTGGTCTGTCTCATGGCAGTGTCATTAAATAGCATCTGTTTTTCCTATAAAGGTCAAGCCCTGGAAACAGAAGATACAACTGCAAGAAAATAAAAACAAATGGGATTATAGATAGCTTTTAAGTTAAAAGCAAAGAAAAGCATGTTTCATTGTTTCTAAATCAAGGGATAGACATGCCAAAAAATGTTTTACAGATTAATATATGCCACAAAAAATTACTTCACAAGGGTGAAAATTCAGTTGTAGACCTTCTTGTCTTAGTTTTACTATCCACTGTGCAGAATATTTACAGTGGAGCATTATATCTGTGCACTTGTTATTTTCAATAAGAATTCAATTCATGTGGCCAACAAATTTTAAGATAAAGATTATCCCAAGAAAGACTTTCAGAGGAAAAGCTAAGCAAAAAAAGAGGCAAATTAGTTGGAGTACAGATAACAGACAACATTTTGTGGCAAAACAACGCTGCATTGAAGAACATGGATGTGTTTAACCTCTATGAAGAAATATGTCAATAATATATTAATATATGAACTAAGGGAATGGCATGAAGCTGTGTCAGAGGAGGTTTAGACTGGATATCAGGAAAAGGTTCTTCATCCAGAGGGTGGTTGGGCTCTGAAAAAGCTCCCCATGGAAGTGGTCCCAGCACCAGACTGACAGAGTTCAAGAAGCATTTGGACCATGCTCTCAGATGCATGATGTGATTCTTGTGGCTGTTTTGTGCAGGGACAGGAGTGGGACTTGATGACCCCCGTGGGTCTCTTCTAACTCAGGATATTCTATAGTTCCAAGTTTTATTGGATTTAATGTTCCTCTGAGAAATAATTTCTCACATAGACAAAAACTATTCAAAAATTCATTAATTTCCCCTCTATGTCCAAACACTCTCTTCTTTCAAAGGGCAACACTTAAGCAGCACAAGGTATCAAAAATGGCTAAAAGATTCCCTAGTTAGACCAAATCTGAATTGTGGCATCTCATGCAATATCTATGCCCATTAATTTTGGCATAGGACGTGAGAGGACTCCTCATTTGGCAAGAGAACAGACTGCACTATAATAACTAACAGCATGAATGTTACAACCCTATGTGTGTCTGAAGCTGCTTTTAAATTTCTGTAAATTAAATAGCCCTGATTCCCTTAGGCTGAGAAAGAGTAAATGTCAAAGACAACGAAGGGGCCAGCTAACTCTGGAACAGCCCATCATTCTTTTCTATTCTGTGCCTGCCTAAGTGCAGGCTACCTGGGCTGTTGTATTTTTGATTGATAATATCATATACCAACACAGATTCACCTCATTATACTTGCAATCCATCTTGTTCATGAAGTTCTTTAATAAACTGTAGCCCCTTGGTAAGACAGCCATAATCAATGTGCATAAACTTATTTTTTTATTAGTTATAATTGTAAGAGGTCATTTTAGTTGGTGCAGCTGGATTGATAGATAGCTCTGTAATTGTTTTCAAAGACACAGACAGCTATAATACAATTAAGTGACAAAGGATTGATCCTTGCTACACCAAATCAATCGAAACTGATGGCATGCAGAAAGTCACTGAAAAGCTCAATAGATTTTAGGATTAGGCCTAAACTAAAATCAGCTCTCAGACTCTCCCCATCTTTCCCAAAATTCTTGGTTTATTCTGTATTTAATAAAAAATCTTTAAAAATGTAGATTTACAACAGGTTTTTTTGGGTTTCTTTAACAGATTAATACCACATAGACATTTAAGAAAGCCATTGACACAGTCATGTCAATAGTTTGGATTTTTTGTTGGTGCTACAAAGCCGAAAGGCTAAAATGTTATCTAAAATTGTGAAAAATCTAACCCTTTATTTCAATGTGACAGATGTACTTGCCCTGAGCACTAACAAGGCATAGCTAATTACTGATACAGTTGCAGAAAAGGCACTCTGACAGTCACGATATATGAACAAATTTGTCTTCCAAGTGACAAGTCAAACAGAGGTTACAGAAGATCTCGGGCACTGGGTGGGTTATAAAAAATTTTGCACATTTATTTTTATTGCTGTAGGGGAAATATTTCACCTTCAACTCAGATGATGTCAGAGGTGCTTCCATGCTCATAATCTTTCCATTAAATGCCCCAATATTTATTTCTATATATTGGCAAGAGGTCTATAATAAAACCTATTTTTGAACCATCATTTTTCCTAAGTTATTTCATTATTTTTTATGATCCATTATCCATTTTAGTGATATCAACTAATGAATAATTAAATAATGCATCATATTTTTTTTATTTTCTTTTAATAATTAGAATCTGTAAAAATGCTACAGGTAAATCTATTTTAAAGTGACTATTTTCAAGATATCTGAAGTTTTAAATCTTCTTATCATTTCAAATACAATAAAGATTCCTGAGAACTTGCATTTCAGTTGAAGTAAATGACAAACACATGGTAATGCAAAAAAAAAAAAAAATCAGATAAATCTATTACAAATTTAATTTTTAGCAATATGATTACTGAAATAAAGTGAAAAACATAGTAATAAAGTATTTCCATTATCTTTGACTCTACAGTCCTCATTTTACAAGTGTTTCAATCTTGAGATAAAAATATTCTCATTTTCTTACATCTGAAAAGGGTTCCAATAAGATGAAATAAATATAATGTTCTTTGTGAAGTTGAAATAGTTATTTCTATTTATGATACATGGGAATAGATATTTCTAATGGTTAAACAGTTTTCTTACTGCTACACTGGCAGGTATAATTTCAGAATGGAAATATAATAGTAATTTGACAGATTTTTTTAATCAGCATTTACTCTCCTGAAGTACACACATTACCTGTATTTATTTCACAAATATCAGAAATCTCCTATAAAAGCTATCACAATGCCTTTGGGTGTAATAGGATTGAATCATTTGGGTCAGATCCCAAATGGGATTAGGCTTCCTGGCACAAAGCATTGCAACAATTCCGTGTTAGGCAGTGAGCCCAGGTGTGCAACTCAGGGATTTCTTACATTCCCACATTCCAGGTGCAATGAAAGAGAAAAACTAACACTTCATAATGGGACAAGAAGCGTGACAAAAAATACTTAAACCAGGTAATATGAGCACCAAACCCCCAACATAATGAAACTTCATTTCTCTTTTCTGCTTTAAGTGCTTGTGTCTCACCAAATTTCCGAGCTTAAAACAATTTCTTCCACACTTGTTGCTTAAACCACACCAACCATTTGCAATGACTTTTGTTACACTCAGTGAATACAGCAGGAAAGTTCAGTTCAAGAATATAATTGGTTTCATGAATTTCAAATCCACACTTCTTACTTCTGATGTAGAGATATTAACCACTAGGAATAAAGCCTGTTTGTTTATTCCCCTTTCATAAATCTTGTGTTAAGGACTGCATAGAAATGCAGCTCCAGTTGAAGCAATGACGAGTCCTTCCTGAGTTTTGCAGCTTGCTGTAGGTCTTTCACATAGAAATTGGGAGTCCTCAATTTCAACCAATAACAACACCAAACCCAGTTCTTCCCCTCTAGGAATAATAATTGTTATCACTACCATTGTGGTAAAATTAAAATAATGGCTTTTTTCAATATTCCTTTAGTGAATATTTCAGGTTGGTTTTTTTTTATTCTAAAGCATTATATTACATTAAATAACATTTTAAGAGTATAATCTTTCATTTTGATATCATATGCTTTTCAACTAATACTTTATCATGGGCTGAGTTCCCAAAAATTCTAAAATGAGATTTTTTTTTCTTCTTTTTCAGATTTGTTTATTTGCAAAGGTCCATCACACCTCCAATTTATAGATCCAGTTGCATTACTAGAGTGTCAGAAACATTCAGACCAAGTCATACCCACCAAGTGAACATCCAGAGAGTGGATGTACCTCTGAACATTAGACATATTCAAAGACCCTTGAAATTACAAGTTTTCTCCATTTCTCCTAAGTCTCTGGGGGAACTGAGAAGATACCTCTAGAGTGCTGTCCCCAAATGTTATTTTCCATGCTCTGCTATGGAAAAACTAGTGAAAAAGTTCCTCAGCCTGAGTGAGATTTGCAGAGAAGTACTGTGGCAGTCTGTAGAAAATATGTACTGGGAGAAGTTGAAGGATTTTCTTTGTAGGTAAAAGGAAAGGATGGGCATGAGAATGGCTTCTACAAAGAACCCTATTAAAGTGCTTATCACTGCTATATCATTCCTTGACCATCTCCACTGGGGCACAAGTGATCCTTATTATCTGGGGAACATACACTATTGACATCAAGTAAATGTTGTCACCTCTCCAAACAGGGGAAGTTCCAAATAATTTTTGTTAATTTTACTGACCTATTTTTCCATCCCCAAAATAACCTTTTTAAAATATGCATGCTTCTGCATTTCTAACATACCAAAAAAAGAAACAAACAAAGCAAACCCTCGGCCAGAGTAAAAAACGAAGAGCTCTCTCTTTGCTAAGTGCATGCACCATATTTTAAATAAAATACACTTTTCTTTTATGCAAGGCTTTAACCAGATAGATTTTGCTGATCATATTGTTGCCATAACATCCTCCTGTTAAACATTCATTCCTGACTGAACTTCAATTCTCTGCCCTCTCATCTGTGCCAACACAATGCTGGGGCCTTGATGTAAATAGGACTGGTAAATTAACCCAGACTGAAAATAATTCTTCATTTAATAGGAGCTATAATATGCTGCAGGTAAATCCAGAAGTGTAATGTCAGAGTACTACGTTATGTTCTGATGAGAATTAAATAAAGGGCTAGCTGAAATATTGCTGTCAACACAGCATCTGCTTGTGTGATCTTTTAGTCATAATAATAGTGCTAATTTACAGCATATCGAAGCAGACGTGGAAACTAACACACACAGTGCATCTTCTGAATATTCCCAATGAACTGCTCATGAGCAATCTGCAGGCCAAGAATTTATTCACTGAGGAAATAAATGAATATTTTCTAGGTAATGAATAAATCCACAAATTTTGCCATATGTTTGTGGACAACTGGAGAACAAAAAAAAAAAAAAAAGTTTGTGAAATTGAACCTAATAAATAATTCATTTCAAATTGCATGCCTATTCTAAATTTAAACCCACAGATTTAACTACCTCCAAGCTCTTTATTATGAGCAGTACTAGCACCCAGTGCCTTCATTCATTTTATACTTTGCCATCGCCATTGGTGATCATCAAAGGCTTTACATCAAGGCAGGAGAGGAAGAGAACAGTCCCTTCTGGTTAAAATGTTAAATCAAGTTACATTTCACCTCACTATTTCAGCACTAAAACCATTACCTCCATTTGAACAACCAAGAGACTAAGATGGATCACAGGCACAGAATAATGCAGTGCGTTGGCTACCACGTAATTTGCCTCGACCCCTGCTTTGTAACCTACTGCTACTGAATTTTAGAGGAAAAATTACTAGAGATAGAGAACCTGGCAGAGTGAAAGTCAACATCATCATCTCTCTCCCCGCAGGTCAATAGTTCAGCATCATCATTCCGGAAGAACTAATCTCATTTCTGAATCCTATTTCTAAGTGCACAGTGGTTATCTAAAAGAGAATCTGGAGACCTTTTTTAATGCTATCAAAGGGAGGAAGTTAAAACAAAGCAAAACAGAATAACATAGAAATGAAATTCCACTGTACTTTTATGTGGAGAAAAGAGGTCTTTAAGACCAACTTTTTTTACTTAGAGCACAGGAATTTTTTGCATAATCTTTCCCAAGAATGTCTGGTTGAGTGACCTGTTTCACCTCATTGACCTAATAGTGGTTTATATCTAATGAATAATAAAGAAAAATAAAAGCTCAGAAAGAGCTTTTATTATCCAGGAAATAAATTAAATTATCCAGGAAACTAAGATCTTAATTTACTTTCATAGGGAAGAACAGCAAAAAAAGTACAATCTAGTGGTGCACTGTTTTACACAAAATTTTAATATAAACAACTTATAAAATAAACTTTCTTTTCATCCCAATTTACATTTTATCCATTTTCCTCATATGATCCTTGCCCAAGTAATACTGCAGATTTGAATGGTTGATGCAGATGCTGGTGTGTGAGTTTTAATTGATTTGATATGGTTCAAGTCCTGCTGTAGTCTCAGGGGGGGAAAGGGAGAGAAACGTAAATACTTACTGAACACTGAGGCCTTTTTTGACTCCACTTAGGATGACAGAAAAATTGGTGCACTTGGAGCTTAACTGTAAAGATCCTACATTCTGATGAGCCAGAGAGTTTTCAGAAGGGTTGTCTAAAGGGGGTTATTATCTGTAAAATTATTTTTATATGATTTCATCCATTAAATGAGTGACAATCTGCAGATACCCTACAAAGTCAAAGGTGACTTTAATACATAAATACAGAAAGGACCATAATTTTTTTTTTTTTTTTTCCAGCTGCACTATGACTGTTTGCAATCTGCAACTTCCAGTGAAAAGGATCCAGTCTTAAACTTTGGTAACAAGCATAGTCATATAACATCTACTTGCATCATTTCAGCTAGCAGTGGGGGTGAAAATTAAATTTTCAAAATCAATTCTAACACTCCTATATTATCACTCTAATGTAAATCTACCTTTTCCAGTCCTTTCCTACTTGGCCTCTTAGGTTGTATTTCAATTCAAAAGTGAAGAAATTTTGAAGAAATGCTGCAGACATTTCTGAATTAAATATTTACTATAAGGGTTTGTACGACTAGTACTTGGTACATTTACTCTAATGTCTTTCAAAATAATGATTTCAAAAATTAAATGGAGAACTAGATTACCACCAGCAACAGCACAAGGTACCCTGAAGAGGTTGCCCATAGATCACCATGAGAAATATGATTAGACACACGTATCCGCAAAAAAACCCTTTGAGACATTTGACTGCTTTTCTAAAGGCCTCCTTCCACCTTCAACCATATGATTATCTGAGCTTATTATCAAATTGAAAAAAAATTCACATGTACCTAAAGTTCACATTTCTATATTTTGGTTACTTCTGGTCAATGATGTCAGTAGCCAAATGTACATTTCACACCCATATCAAAAGACTTCAGTGTTGTAAGGTGTTTTGGAGCATGATAGTGTGCCCCAGCCAAACCACCTGTGGCTATGCCTACTGGAGCCCTCAGAGTGAGACCAGGCTGGAATTACCCTCACCAGCTTCACCTGGCTGTCCACCTTCAGCTGCAGCAGATCAGCTTCTGGAAGGTTCTTAAGCCCAGTCAGAAGGTTCAGTTGGGGGGAAAAAAAAAAAAAAAAGCAGAAGGGAAAGGGTAGTGAGGGTTGGTCTGTGTTTGAGCTCTGTCCTTTGCTGTCTGGTTATTTGGACTTCTTGGACTAACTTGGCTGCTGATCACTGCCTGAGTTTTGTTGCTGCCATCATCTTGATTCTGCTTGCCTGGATCTGTAGCACAAAAGACTGAAAAGAACTGAAAGGTAAACTGTGCTAAATTGAAAAAGAATTGGGAAAGGAGAAGCTGAAAGGCTAAACACCAAGACAGCAAGGAGCCAATCCTGTCATCTGAAAAGTGTGTGTGGAGCTCTTGGACAAAATAGAGGGACTAATCAAGTAATGTGTGATCTCATGCACAGCAGTTGCAAAATGTATATGTGCTGTATTATGGATAAGTTGTAAGAGGTATAAGTAAGGTAAAATGTATAAGTACTGTGTTAAGTAAGCATAAGTAAATAAAATATGTATGTACTGTGTTAAGTAAAAATAGAGCAAAGTATTTAAGTAGAGTAACGTGTATAAGCAGTATAAGATAAGTGAGCAAGATGTATAAGTTGTATGTTAGGCATAAGTAAGTGAACTGTATTGGTTATGCATAAGTATGTAAAAGTAGGTATTAAGTAAAAATTGGAAGATGTGTGAGTTCCTGCATGATGCCCAAAGAGGTGATGCACATTTTACAGTGTTTTAAAGCTTCTGTGTAATCATAATGATTTGTTGTACAGAAGTGCTGAGTTCCCTCACTTCAGAACAGCTGTCTCCTTGCCACTCAACTGGCAGCTATTGCAGCTTTTAAGAAGTATCTCAAGGCATCAGTTTGTTCTTCAGACCAGCTACTGACATTTTTGTGTTACACTAGAGTAATTTCCAAATTAGTATGCCTCTAATCACTGTTGTAGTTAGAAAACTTTTAGAGCATATCTGAATGAGTAAGCAGCACAGAGGATGTCACTCTCCTCTCCCAAATTATGGTTTTCAAGCTAATCTCAATTCCCATGTCTTGACTTATGGTTCTTGAAGGTTTATGGTAAAATGCTGCCTTCCTTCTTATAAATAAAATTAGTATTTATTGCCAAAGTCTGATTTTTATGTTTAGAGTGTCTCCAGCAAATGTGCAATAATGCTATCTTTTGTTGGTTTTCTTTCTGTTAAAAAAATAAGGGAGTTAAAAGAGTGAAAATAGCGCAAGATAAATAAAGAAAAACAAATCAAGTTGGTAAGCAGGGGAAGCAAAACGTGTAAGTCACACAGGTAAATAAGACGAAGTAGGAAAAGATAAGATGAAAGATTGCAAATAACCAGTCAATCTAAATAATTTAAAATCAGATAATAGATTTAATTCCTTCTGTCTTCCATATTATTACCCTGATCTCAAAAATGTCAGTCTTAACAGAAGTATCATGGTATTTAAATTATATTTCACTCCTACAATAAAATAAACATAAATTTCAAGATGGCATTTCCTAAATAATATATCTAGTAACCTACATGTACTTAACTTTTCAGAAATTCTTATTCAGAATTTCTGAGAAATAACTATAAAGTTATTTATAGTTATATATATATTTATAAAGCCACACAGACATATTAGTCAATCAAAGTTTAGAGCAGCGCTTTGAGTTTTCACACATTTCATTTACCATGCTTATGGCTCAAGATAATCAAGTACAAAGGATTCCTGCCCTCTAAGGAAAAGGAGGTAATATTAATTAAATATATTATTTTTCATTATTATGGTGTGTACCTACCAAGCTATTTCAATTTAATTACACTATTGTAACAGTACTTTATATGTAGGATTTTATTTATCCAAATATTTTGAATTTGCAGAATATATCTGTGGAACAACTAAGACAATATAAAACAGTCAACATAAAGAGAATAAAAGGACAGACAAAGCCTATTTCTGATAATTAGATAGTGAGAGAATATTGGTGGCAAACTGGCAAAATAAGGTCCTAATACAAATGCATGTAGTATTGCAAAACCAGAACTCGGAGCCAATGAAATTCAGCTCCTAACACTTGGCAGTAGGTCACGTTTTAGATTTTGCTATATTTAGGGGCTTGCCCTTTCTTATTTCTTATTAGGTAGTCACACATTTGGACATGGATAGGTCATTATTGACAGGCTTTAGTGCATGAACACAGATTTGCTTTCCAGTTTACCCAGTGTAGCTGTTAATGGTAAGCCTCAGAGATAGGGAAAAATACATCCAACAATGAGAGTAATTAGGTTCTGTGCCTGTTGTGTTTTCCTTTATTTCTCTAAAGTGGTCAATATAATATGTTGTGGAAATAAATTTCAGCTCTGATCAACAGTAATGAAGGTTAGTTTTTGGCAGTTATACAGATCCAAAGAGGTTAACTAGCCTATAAAAAATAAGTGCTTAAGTGTTCATTTTTTCTGTGGGTTATACTGCTAGGTGACTTGCTTTTCCTGTTATAACCATTTTATTACAAGTTTCCACAGCAAAGAAAATGCTAAGTGTATTCTGGAGCAGACATGAACAATAAAAGTCACTGTCCCTTTCATATGGCAGGTAATATTTGTATATAACAGAATAACCCATATAGAGTACTACTAGGTTTTTTTCCTTCAGTGAAAAAGTAAAAAAAAATGGGTCAGATAGAATGTTTCTATATTTAGTAACCATTTTTTAAAATGACAGGTGAAATACATCTTTTTTTTTCCTGATGGTATATTTGATTTTGTGATTACAATAGCTCTTGAAAAAATGGTGGGGTTGTTTGTTTTTCAGTTCCTAAAGCCAAGGAATAACGTAGAATCCTGGGAATGAACTGATTATTAACTTTCATTTTCCACTGAACAACGACAGGTTGTTTGAATTTGACCTTTTATTATTTTTTTTCATGAAATATGCAGCTTTTCCTCATAGCCTTACACTAGACTTACTTTTAGCAGTTATTTCATTTCACTCAGAATTACGTTGGGAATTTTACTTGTGTTGTGTGAATGAAAAGTTTGTATGTGGGCTAAACTTGTGGCAGTAGAACCTTTCACTTGTGAGAGGCATTTAAATCTCCTTTATGATCCTTATTAAACAGGCATATCTCTTCAGCTTCCAAAACACACACCATTTACAAGCCAAAAGTTACACACTTGAGTTATCATGTCTTTAGATGATTTCTTCTGGAAACAGGAAGGCAAATTAAACAGTATTTAAATTAATTTTATATTTCCCCCCCTCAAAAAGAATAATTTTGACAGTGAACTTAATTTTCATTACATATGGGATCAGGTATACAGTGACTAGAGCATTGTGGAAATACATAATCCCAGCTTTGTTTATATAGTTCCTACCAGTTAGCAGAACTGTTCATATGATAAATATTTAAGGGTTTTACTCTTACGGCATGGAAGTCTTTAAAGTGGTAAAATCTGGCACAGTTCTGAAACAGCAGACTATCTAGCAAAACATTACCCTTTTTAATTCAGTCTTTTATGTTTCTCATAAACAGTTTAAATAATCAGACCTTAGGATTTTGAAGTTGAATAAAAATTTTTTAGAGGAAATAGTAACACTGCACAGTTTATATTCTGCCCAGTTTACTGAATTTAAAGGGTTTTATGGTTCCAGTTGTTGCATCCATCTCTGTCATAGACCTTTCACAAGGTAGCTGAGGAACATCAACCATTTTTTGTCTTTTAACTCTTCAGTCTTTTTAGGTTGCAAAGCCTTCTAGATCAGCATCTAGCTTTTACAGAGTGTGCAAGATCCTCGTGTGGTGGACCCCCACTGAGTAGCTGTGACCTCTGGCTGGTATCAGTGTGCAGGGGGGAAACAAGAGCCATGACATCACAAGCTGGAGTTCTTCCACATAATTACAAATCTCTCAAGAAATTCCTTATAGCTTTGCATAAAAACAACAGAAACTTTGTAAAGGCAGAGTATTAAACAAGAATACTACTTATACATTTATGAAATGGGACATATCTTCAGATAAAGTCATTATGATAAATAATCACTGTTAATCTGAATCTATTTCTCTGCAGAGAATGAATTGATTTTTAAGCACTGAAATCAATAGGAACTTCTGCTTAAAAACTAATCATGCAGCCATGTTATCAATGGTTTACATTTATTCACTCTGCAATCTGAGATTTTTCACTTGATTGTATTTTGAATTGGGTGTCAAGCTTCTAGAATTGTAGTCCAAACTTGCTCTTATGTGAGGTAACATTTTTTAAGTTTTATTTCAGGCAAGTTCTACTCAAAGTAACAGCTACATAATTTGATTTAATACAATTCTCCTAATGGAAATTAATTATTCTATGATCACATACCCTATTACCCCCCTGAAGACCAGAATTTCTCAACTGGAATTTTTTAATTGAATGTGGTAGCTCTGGAGTTCTTTATTTAGCAGTAGGCTCTGCTTCATACACAGAATCTTTTTGAGTAGTCTACTTTAATACTTTGAGAAGGAGTTGCTCTCTACCAGAGAATAAAAAACTTGTGCTTGCTTATGTCACCTTAAGACAAGAGGATCTCAAAGACTGACACATTTCTCTACATATTTCAACCTTCTAAATACAAAAATCAAACCAGTAAGGTTCTGTTTTACCATACTTCAGCCTACAGAAGGTGACAGGCAAGGTTGTATAAATGGAGAACAGAGAAATGCTGTAAAGAAAAATCAATAGCCTGAAACACGTGAAATATTATTTTGAATTTATGCTGATTGCCTGTCAGCTGTTCCTTGCATGTTAGTTTAAACTTTTCCATGAAGATAATGAAAAGAACCTAAAAGTGAACTGTATGGGCCACAGATCTGATTCAGGGTAGCTTTTCTGCTGAAGATCTGGTAAAGGTTTTGCGATGTTTGTTTTCATTGTTGCTTTGCTGGGGTTGCTATTATTATTATTAATTATTCCTAGCACTGTCTTGTGCAATGTATCTTTTCTGGATAAGAAAAAAGTACAGTACAATCAGTGAGGATTGCCAGACATCTTTTTGTGTGATCATATCAAAGTCACACAGGTTAAAATTAAGCTGTTCATAACTCCACAGCCTAGCAAAAATCAAACTTGATCACACCATAATGAAATAAAGAGTAGTGTATCAAAAGTAAAAAATGTGTAATGTAGACTTTATTTAAAGACTTTAAACTCTCTAAAAGCAATGGTACAATATACAAGATAAAAAGCATTTGGCTTATATCAAAATATAACTCTGCAGATGAATTGATTTCATAAGAAAATAAACCTGCTTGGAAATTATTGACAAAAGGACTTATTTAGTGCATTTTAAATTGTAACTTGTTCTTGTGATATTAAAATGGAGTCTAAAGCTACTCCAAAGAAAGAATTCTTTTCTCTCCTTCTGCACTTTTAATTCTACAGAGAAATATCTTGATTACTAGAAGTAATAATTACACAATAAGGTTTTATTTACTGGTCAATAAGAATGAAGGAATCTTTAAAATAAACAAAATTGAAGAGCAAGTACATTTTCTCCCTGCTCTAAGAATTGCTTGTCCTAGTTTTGAGCTTACTGTAAGTCTCTCATACTCACAAAAAAAAACCCTCTTCATTGCGCTGCTAAGTCTGATTTGTAAGAGGCAGGGTGAAGAGTTCAAACAGGCATCTAAGCACACCCTGAACAAAATAGCTCTGATTCCTGTACTGTACATGAACAAACAAGAGATGCATCCCATCAGACTCTCGACAGATCTGTCATTGTTTACCATTAGCTCTGTCATCTTCGCATGCCTTGTCATTCTGTGCAGCAGGGCAAGGGTTGGCCCTCTGCCCAACTGCTGATGTGCAGAACTGACGCTCTCCCAGCCTCGGTAGATGCTGCAGACAGCATAATTCCTGATGAAAGTGTGCTCCCTAGTGTTACCGTGCTACAAAGGCCAGAGAGCTCGCTCCAGCTAGGAAGGTAGAGAGAGGAAAAAAGATCTCCAAGTATGACTTTAGCAGATCTTCCTGTTTCTGCAAGGCTTACCCTGTTCAGGGTATCTATGTTGTTATGCATTTATTTTGGAAAATAAAAACTAGTTTGGGAAATCCTCTCTTTTGCTTAAAAAATGTAAGAACTATTTTATTGCTTATAACTCAGCAATGACTTTTTAGTCTGGCATAATAAAGGCTCTGTGCTTAAAACAAATTCAGTGACGCATTAGTGTCGGATTTTTTACACTTCTCAATGTGAACAGTGGTTTCCAATTCTCAGAGACATGTAGATTATCAGCTTTCTTAAAACAAGGTTCAGAAAACTCAGATGTGCCGGTGGCTCAGCTGCTCCTATAATCAATTGCACCTTTTGTATATTACGGGATGAAAGTTTAAACATTATGTTTTGAACTCAAACTCCTGAAGGATAGAGTTATCCATATTCAGCCCTTGTGCACTTAGCCTAGGGTGATGACAAGTTAAGCCATCCAACTTTTGGCCTTTAAATTTAAGCAAGATTAAAGCTTTTAATTTGCCATCAAAGCTAATGCTGTGTATAGTGGAGAGAGAGACAAATCTTTCAGGTAGTTGTCCATTTTAGCCCTATAAGAGAATCTTTTTAGCCTGGAATATATTACCCTATCACCAGATTAAAATAGATGTTGAATTTTCACATGACCGAAGTCAAACAAGGTGAAATCTGCTGTAAATGCTAAGTCATAAAATTTTTATGTGGTAAAGTTTGAATACACATTTTATGTGTAAAATTTTATATTTGCTCATTTTTCACAGCTGTACATTGCTGCACAAGGTGCCTCCACACTGGGGAATAAAACAACACAGTATCTAGTGATGTGAATGCCCATAATGCCAGAACTGTTGGCTGCAGTGAAATCATCCCAGAGGCACAGCACACAGATCTGAATCCAGGTCAATGCAAGCCTTAGCTAGTCCCATAACCCTGCAGCACCTCTAACAGAAACTGCTTATTCTGGTGTCATCATGGTCTTCTGTGCAGTGACAGTGTCACAAAGACAAAATGATAATCTGATACCACAAGTAGTAGGAGACCCCTTTACAGAGAGCAAGTTTAAAGAGTTTTCTAAGAATATTATTTTTGAAGAGCAAAACATGTTGACCAAATCCTGTGTTTAAGTGAGAGTTTAGAAAGAGAAAATGCTACCATCGTGAACTTCTTCCATCATGTAATTAATATCTGGTAGAGTTTTAGGCATCTGCTTTGCAGGCACAATCACTTCCTTAATCATCCAAAGGAAATTATTTGCCTCTACCAGAATAGTAGCAAGAAGGAAGCCTATATTTTTCAAATGCAGTTAAATGATTAATACTGGTATACCTACTCATGGATAATAAATAACTTACTATGCAAATTGCCCAGCTGAGTATAATGGTAATATCATAAGGGTGAGATGATATTTTCTGGAATACTTTTCAAGTTCTAACAGAGTATTGGAAAACCTGAAGACTAAATGAGTGTACAAACCTCAAATTTTCTATGTTTCTCTTATAAAAATCCCACGTTACATTTGCTAACATTCAAGCAAACATTTCAAGAGATCTGCTGACCATTACATGGGCTGGGGAGTTAAGTATAGCTTAACATCCATCAAAAATTAAACTGTCATAATGATTATGTATGTGATGGAGTGTATAATACTTGATATCTTAGGTTCCTTTCTAATAACATATTTATCTAGTCAGTAAATGTGTGGGAGACTTACAACCATGTTCTTTTTTTGCTTCTTTTCTGATACTGCAATCAGTTGTTACAAATAACTGCCATCAACAAAGACATTTTATTTCAGGAAATATGAACTATGAAGAAAATATTGAAATAGGCTTACATCTTCACATAATGTTATAAGCCAATATTTATTTCAATATTTAGTCACGTAAAAGGAAATAAAGTCTTAAAATTTCATATATATTTTGACTTAAAAGATTTTGGTTTTCATTCAGAGAAGGAGTAGGTGTTTAATACACGCTATTCTATTTCTCTACTGCCTGAAGAAAGAACAAAATTTAAACTTTTCCTGCAATATTTTCCATTAATGAAGGAGAAATTTAGGGGTAGATAATTATGTAGGTATTATATTCATCCCTCTTAAAATTTCTTCAAAATAAGTTCTAATTAATTTCTGAGAGCAGGGGAGTTTTCTCATGTCTCCTGTGCTTTGGTATTTCAGTCTTTAGTATCTCAATGCTTCCACTGCTTAACAGAAAATAAACAATATTTTCATGGTAAAAAATGCTTCTTATCCCACAGCTCCTACCCTCCCAGGAGAATATTTCAGAATTCCTTTGAAATCATTGAGGTTTTATGGTATCACAAGGAGACACATCATACTGTAGTGTAGGGCCCAGATTTTTGTGAATTTTCAATGTAACTTTGACATTTTAGTATATATGGCATATTAGGGGAGAATGGAGACGGCAAAGTACCTATACTTTCTTCTTTTAATCTTAGCTGTCTAGTTTAATGTTGAAATTAAAGGATAGAAGTCACTAAGAAAATTTAACATTGGGAACTCAGCAGACAGACTAGTGGCAAGAATGTTTCCTTAGCACTGATGTGGGGGAAGCAAATCTGGGGAAAGCTGAAGTGGTCCCCTTAAAGGTTTTAAAGGCCTTTAAATCCATGTAATATAGTGATCCTGGTTAGTATCTGGTACTATCTCTGACTTCATTTGGGCTCCAATGTTACTTTTAAATGTGGGGGATTTTTTGCCTGTTAAATTTTGTTTCCAGGTGGGTTTAAACAGTCCAGAATGTAATATCAGAAGGGTTTCCATCTGACATGGTGTTTCCTATGGAGTAAGAAATTAAAAAATCCTAGATTACTTTCACATCGCAAAGACTCCACATGTAAGAGAAAGAAAAGAGGACATGAAAAGCCATGCTGATGTCTTACTATTTCATCAGTTTCTTTACTTCTCATGCTAGTTAATATATGCTAGATTTTGGTATTAACTTTTGCAAAGACAAAATATTCTATTGCATTTCTCACTGTCCTCATGCAATAAACAGGAACTTACACAGAGGGAAATGCTGTTCTAAGAGACACATTTTCATATTTGGAATAGGAACACAAGTCAACTCATCCACCCAGTATCCATATGAATCACTAATTTTTCAATCATCACTGAATAATTCAGTTTATTAAAAACAAATTATTTCATTTTCATTAGACTTACTGCCTTACTCAAAACTTTTTACAGTGTTAGATATTCTGTTTTTATGTACTATAATTATTATTATAATTTTTAATTAATTTATTTTAACATTTTAATTTGTGATTTATGGATAGCAGAGTCTGATGTGTGACCAATCTGATCTATTTATACAAAGGATTATTTAAATCTTTTAAGATGGATGCAAAAAACAAACAACTAGTGGCATAAGTTCATAACACTACTATTTAAAGTTTAGTATTCTATATATACACCTGCATTTAGTTTGGTTTTTTAACTGTCCTACACACTACAAGGCAGGAGTTATATTTTTAGTAAGTTGCTGTAGTCTACAGTTCTGTTGCATTTTGAGTGACTTGCACTTATCCTTTTTTTTTTCTGCCATCTGTGGGGTTCATCTAGTGTGCTATCATTGCCCATCATTGTTTGATTTTAAAATTTACATCCTATAAAATGTTTATAGTGACCCTTGGATTTTACATCTTGGTAACAAGATACTGAAATGCTTTCTTCTAGCAATTGACTTCATAACAAGTCTTACAAATCACTTTATTTTCTACCCATACACCTCCTAGCAAGTTCTCTAAGAGTTGAGTCCAAATTAAACTCAGATCAGGATTTGGGTTTTGCAGGAGGACTCTACTTCTCCTTCCACTTAAGATTTGAAATTGTACAAAAAACATGCAAAACTAATTCCCCTTTTGCCCTACATTTTGAGAGTAAAAACCCAAAACAATAATTTAAAATAGAAAAAAAATGAGGACATTACATGTGGGAATTAATTTGATTAATGTGGTTTATAGTATATATTTGGGGGGGAAAGAATTACCTTAAATCCACTATTTCGATGGACAATATATTGTAGAACGTACATAACATTCAGCTGACACAATGAATGGACTTTTTTAATTGAATTATACTTGCTTTTCGTGAGAAATGGCATGATGATAGTATCATAGGTAGAAGTTTCATGTATGTTTAATTTTATTATAATAATGCTGTGGAGTGTTTCTGTTGCAGATTTCTTATATAATCCTCAAACAATTTGTGCTAAGGATTAACAAACAGAATCCAATTTACTCATTACTCCACAGCAAGATTCACATACCTTTGGGTAATCTTTTCTTTTCCACCAGTTCCCTTCTTTTTCTTACCTACCCTTCAGCTAATAGGTAGGTAGCCTTAAGTGCACAGCCATTTTTAATACAAAAATCAAGCTTTTATATCAAAATATATTTACAAAATTCATCTCAAAGGACAAATTGAAAGAATGTGGGAAATTTCCTGGAAAGTACTATCTGAATTAAAAAATTATTTTTGTCTGTAGCTATCATGATCTGTGGTGCTTCTGTGTAGTGGAGCAAGAGGAACAAAGAGACAATCCTACATTTTCACTTTTTATCACTTGCACGTTACAGACATTAGCATGATTTTCAGAATGGAGTATTATATATAAGACTCTTTCCAGAGGTTCTATAAGAAAAGTTTTATTTAGCTTTTATGTTAGGAAAAGTCCTTGTTTCAAAGCATTCCTGGTTGCATTTTAGAAAAATCTCTAGTTACAGTACTTTTCCAGTGGCAAAGAAACATAAATTAATATTTCTTGCTGAATAGAAAGCTAGGATTATTATTAGGTTTTTGAAAAGTCCAGAGTATTTTAGATGGGTGTAATTTTGGGTCTTCCCAGTTCTGAAGATTTCTTTTCCCCAGTTTTGAAATAAGTGTGCAAATACCTGAAAAAAGGTTGTAGCCAGGTGGGAATCAACCTCTTTTCCCAGGCCACTAGGACGGGATGAGAGCACCAAGGTAGGTTAACATTGGAAATAAGAAGGAATTTCTTCATAGAAAGGGTGATTAAACATTAGAATGGGCTGCCCACGGAGGTGATGGAATCACTCTCCCTGGGGGTGTTTAAGGACAGACTGGACGTGGCACTCACCATGGAGTACCTGACATGGCAATTTGGTCAAAGGTGGTACTTGATCATCTCAGAGGTCTTTTACAGCCTAATTGTTTGATTCTCTGATTCTGTAATGCTCTTCAAAAGGATATTTCTTGGTTTATGGAAAGCCAATAGAAGATTCTGTACCAGTTCACAGCTCAACAACATGCTTTATTCACAGAGTGAATCTGGTTTAACTTGGGCATTACTTTGACTCATACCCAGTAGAGAAAAAAGGTAGCTGGTTTTAGGGATAAATGGTTACATCACTCTGTTCCTACATATCCAGTCTGACATATGAAGACTACCAATGGCTCTGAAGTTTGCATCTGTTTCCAAACTTTCAAATTCTCACCTCTTCTCTGAGAGTTTACAAGACCTTTTAGGAAAGAAAACTTAGACCTAAATTATTCTAAAGAGTGAGGGGCATCTGCTTTGCCCATACCATTTTTCCACTTGTTGGTGGGATAGTGCAAATATGGTCTGCAACTATTTAGAAATTTCCCAAATTTTGGATGTATTTACCTCTGTGCACTTCCTGCTGTTAGGCAAGACCAGAATTTTGAACAAAAAATGGTTTGATTTCCCACATTCACTGAGGATTCATGGCTATTCTCATCATTGTAACTCCTCCTCCTTATTCTTTCTAAAGTTGTTTTGCTCAACATTACTCTCATGCCTGGCCCTTGTCAGATGAAATGTCATTTAATGTATTAAAATAAACAGTGCTGTCATCACAATCAACACCAGTAGTTCTATTTGACCTCTGGTTTTATGATGTTTCGATCTCCCTTAGGAATTTAGGGTCAGATAAAATTTTAATATTTTTGACATTTGGAATTATAAGCATATGTTTAGGACACAGACAACAAGAAGAAAAATACTGAAACTTTAGTTAAAGGTTTTGCAAGGAAAGCATCTCTCTTTTCTCCCTTTGTAACCATTACTAAAACCACAAAATAAAACAAATGAACCAACCAAACAAAACTTTCTCCAGCTAGTTCTTCTTATGTAAAAAGGCTTTTTGTGAAGAAATACATTTTAGGAAAAAATGGGGGAGAAAAACAACTGAAAAATAAAGCAATTGATAAAAGGACTAGAGCTAAAGGAGCTAAAGAGAGATTAAGAATAAGAGGAGAAAGGAAAAATTATCCTTAACCATCAAGAAAATCTCTCTAACCATTAAATTTTTAAAGATTGTGAAAATGTACCAGTAAAATAACAGAAATATTTCATTACTTAGAATAAGTAACGGGACTACCTATTGCTACAAAAATTCAGGCAGGACTTAACAGGCTATAAATCCATCTCTACGTCTTAATACCTAGAGCTCTTTTGCAATTATAAGTGCAGATGTCTATTCAACATAGAATTTTTTTCTGACCATTAAGGGGTTATTCACATAGTTTTGAAAATCAATAACATTTACCTTGTGAATCACAAGAAGTGCCATCAAATCAAACCTAAATTAGAGGAATTCTGCACTGACAGAACTTACTATTTAAATGGAAGATTGATTAAGCTACTTCTTATCAAAATCATGCCTCCGTGGCTGAAGATTGTGCAGCAGAACAGTTTTCTGAGAACGTTACTCCCTGGAGACAACAGTTCAGGTGCATCCCTGAACATGAGAGGCCCCAGCAGTGACCTTTCTATACACACTTTTCCTTCCATGGCACTACATCTGGATGCTGAGTTTTAGCTGCCCAGAAAAGGAAGAGCAATCATGAGGACCAGATAAGAGTGTGCTGGGCTTTGATGAAAGGAGATGACTGGCATGCGTTCAACTCTCATGCCCTCCTGAAGATAGGATAGGGGATATATGAATCCGTAGTTGGGATGTTCCATCCCATCTGCCACAGAGACAAAATATCAAAATGTCAAAATTCAGAATCTGCAACCTTAGGGTTAAAAGTGGAGTAAAAGAATGTGTTTATTGCTCAGAAATGGACTATATATATATGAGCACACATAGGAGCCAATATAGAGAATAGAAGTTTTGTCAACAGGATTCAAAACTCTTCAAGTGAAACCCAGCTGTTTTGATATTTTGATGCAAAAATTGAGGCTTGGTTTCCACCATTTGAGGTTTTGCAGTAGCAGTTCATTCAGCTCAGGTTTCGTTGTAACCTCCTGGTTTTACTTATAACCAACTATTATACATTTTCTTTTGGTAAGGAATATTTTTTACTTGATTTCTGCCCAAATAGAACTAACATTGGAAAATCTGAGCAAAGTCCAGACATATGTTTGAATTAGATTGAACAAGTGGGGGAAGGAGGTCACTAGACTTTTTCATTAACTTATTTTAAAATTACAGTCTTTGAACTAGAAAATACTTTTTTATTTTTGCTGAATAATATTTGCTTGTGTAATGAAGAATTTAAAGGATAAAAAATTGAACCGAAGCACAAAATAAAAAAAGGAAAACCTAACAAAAACCCCAAAGATACACAAAAGCTTGACTGCACTAATTCTTGTATTACATACAGACACACACAAGCACACACCAATTGTATATACCAAGGAATGATTCTACAAATCTTCCACTGTGCCAGATAGTTCTTAAGCCAATCTATGGGCAGAGACAGGAGCGAATGGCTCCAAACCTGAATCATTGCTGAGGAAGCAGAAGCATGTCAGCACACCTTTGCCAAAGCACAGTTGTGCCGTATGTTACAGAAACACGTCCCTCAACTGAGCTCTGCTAAATAATGTTCTAGAAGGCAGAGAAACTACAATTTAAAGTGGAACATTTTATTGAGGAACTTGAGGGAAGCATTTTAGGTGGCAGAGAGTGGGAAGAAGGGCAATTCATTCAGAAAGTATTACAGAAAATTCAGAATATATTGCCAGTGTAACAGGCATGTCTCTGATTTTCATTTTTTCCCTGAATTTTGCCCGTTTATGTGCATTTGCCCTTCAAAGTTAGATGCAATACATCAAAATGTATGGTTCTGGACAAAATGTATCCTAGAGACAATGACTAAAAAAAATTGAGAAGCCTGTAAGTAAGTAGACAAAAGAACTTTTGAGAAGCAGTAGCTTGGTAAAGAGTCTTTAGAGAGCTAAAAATTTCATGTGACTATTTAAATAATGCCAGCTAGTGATACAGGATCTGCATTTGCATCTGCAACTGATCTAGACTGGATCATTTATTTAAAGCACTATTCATTCTTGTGGCTCTGGGGAAGAAACTAACTCATCTGCTCCTTCAGAACATAAAGGTCATTATAAAAATAAAGTGTATACAACGTATTAAGAGGACAATTACAAACTGAGTAAGGAAGATAACAATTAACATTTTGGAATATCATAGAATCAAAAGTCAAAGATTGAAATACATGCAATGGAGAGTTCCATTAACTAATTGTTTTTTAGGATTAATTCTTCAACACACACACTTTCTTTCACACATGCACATGGAGTTTCTAGTTAGTGTAAGAGGGCAAATAAATCAGTTCACCACTTAGCAGGTCATGGCCTGCTAAGATAACTTCAATTGTTTTTTTCACAGATTAGTGACTTTGTTATTTTTAAACCCTTTCTCTAGCATCAAAACCTGCAAAGAATAACAGATGACAGTCTTGTAAAATTGAACCTTTAGGAAGAAGAAAGTAGTAGTGAATATGAAGAGCATTGAACACATCTCAATGCATGCCTGCTGACAGGAATGAGTTTTACTTATCTTGGTTTACCCCACCAAAATAAAATTTAAAAAAAAAAAAATTCGAAGGTGGAAAGAGATAAGAAATCATTCTCTGAAGAGAAAAAAAATTTATCACCAAATTAAAACATAGTAAATTTATTTCATTCCTAAACAATCTTTCTGATCACTAAATCTATACAAGGAAAGAAATAGAAAAAGCCTTCTTCTATAAATCCATTGTATCCTTATAGAACTGTGACAGCAGGAAATGGAGCCATTTACTGAGTTTTCATTCTGCTAACAGTTTTTCACTATATTGCTGGAAGTCAATCCTCATTTTAACACAACCATTTACCATTTAAAACTGTGCAATTTATCAAGAAATTGGACTAATAAGATTAAATCTTTTCTGCTGGCTTTGAGTAGAATTCATTACATTAAATGAATTTGATCCAAAAACAGTATCTAGACCCTTGTTTGTAAATTGCTTCATTTTCTATCTGTATCTGGACAGCCCTTGAGTTTCCCTTAGGCAATAGCAGTCATTTTCTGCAAGTGGCAAGATACTGTCTGTCAACCACGTCTGAAAGCCTCAGTAATAATTTGGCGTTTGGTTTCTAGTTCCAAGTCAGAGAGTGGGAAAAAAAAAGGAAAAAACAAACTCAGTGTCTTTGGTCAAACAACGTTTTCCTGTCATAACTCTGCAATTCCTCATGAAATAATTTTGAAATATTTCACATATTCTTTTTTACCCTTATGATTTTGAAATTTTTGTGGGAAATTTTGTTTTTCCTCCTAAACCTTCAGTAGAAGTAGTTTTACTACTGCTTTTTCTCCCAAAAATCGGTTTAATGTTGGATTGCTGATTTTGGGGATCAAACCAAAGGCAGGCTCTTTAATGGCACATTCTGCATAATTTCTGACCAGAAATAATAGGGGAATAATTTCAGTTTACAGTTCCAGCTGTCTTCCTAGGAAATTGGGAATCATCCTTGAGGTGAAGTGCGTCTTTTCTCAGCTTGGGGTCCAAACCAAAAGTAAGCATATTGCCAGCTTAATTGTTCAGAGGCAGCTTGCAATAACCTTGCTAATAGTTTATGCTGAAAATAAAGACAAATAAAATGTAAAAAAATTTCAGTATTTAGGAAAAATTTTCATTTCAGATAATGTATATGAGCCTTAAGGGAAGGGTTAACGTTTCCAGTGTGTCTTTGAAAATCAGCTATAATCTAAGATAAGGAGTATGTGTTGTCTAGGCTTAAACTTAAATGCTGGCTGGCCCTGTACTGTATTTTCCACCACTGTTCATGACTTACTGAAAGAACTTGCAAAAGTCATCTGGCCAATCTGTTTCTATTCCCAAAAGACCAAAGGAAAGCTAATGTACTTACCTTTACCCAGGACTCCACAAGCCTTAGATGCACTTAACCCTCTGTGTGATATTAGCAGATACCACTATTTTTGGTTATTTTAGATCAGATTCTGTCATCAATTCCCATGAATTCAACACCATTAGTGTCTTTTGTTTTTATATTCAAGTGTGGGTAATAAGAATTGAATTTGCAATATATTTAAACAGAATTTTTTTACAAGGGGAAGGGTAACAAGAAAGGGAAGAGGAAGGGAA
This sequence comes from Lanius collurio, assembly GCA_020086605.1. Taxonomy (NCBI): domain Eukaryota; kingdom Metazoa; phylum Chordata; class Aves; order Passeriformes; family Laniidae; genus Lanius; species Lanius collurio. Next base: position 6,040,115 of record JACBWW010000007.1, on the reverse strand, counting down.
GGGGAAGGGAAACTTCACATGAAGATATATTCCCTTGGAAAATATCAAACAAATATTAAACAATACCAATAAGTAATTGACAGAATATTTTAGAAAGAAAGTCTTAGCTGTGGACGAAGTAATATCTGCAACAAGCCCAGGCGAACAGAGTTGTGGTTCTCCTTACTTTTCCAAACAAACTTTTACATTATTTATCTGGAAGAGGCCCATTTCCAAAACATATACAAAGGAACTTTCTGTGTGTAACACAGTAATTACAAGCTGTGAAAGGTTAGTTTACCCTTCAAAAAGACTATTTTCATGACACTATTAGTCAAGAATTTACCATATGGCTGCAAGTTTGACCTTTTTCTTTTTTTTTTTATTTCTTTTAATCAATAATCCAGGCAACTTGAAGATTTTTTTTTTTTTTTTTTTTGTTAACTCAATTTTATGTGTGAGGTTTGGTGGGTTGAGAAATCAGGGACATTCCACACAATCTTGCCACAGATAGTCAAATGCAGCATAAGGTGAGAATCAGAAAAACTGCCACTTAGATACCCCCTCAAAGTTAAGAATAAGCACCTGGTAAGCATGTACAAGATAGTAAACAGGTTTAGAGAGCTTAGAGAGAGTATAGAGAGAAGAGCTACTGGGCTCTCTTGGCCTTTTTTTTTAAATAGCAATAACATATGGATGCCAGGAGGCTGTCATGTGGGGCAGTGAAAACTGAAGGTAAATTGAAAACAGAAGTGGAATAAACTTCAGAAGAATTAAAAACTACCAACACAGCCTGATGTCTAAAGTTGATAAAAGATTTGTATATCCTCCAGTACCACAACATTTCTCAGTAAATTATTAGGATTGCATTTGGCATGAGAGCACTTCTATATAATGTATCCTAGTGAATTACAAAGGGATCTGCAAGAAGAAATATATATTGCCTCTTTTTAGAATTTAATATGTTGACTGCCCTCTAAAAATGCAGTCTCTATCAGCACAAATTTAATGCATAACGTCATCTGTTTGACATATAATTGACTTAATTTAATAATGCATGACAATATTTGATTTGGGATTGCGGTTCATCCAAAGACATTGAAAAGGTGAACACACTTATGCAGCAAATAAGAGCACTTTTTTTTTAAAAAAAACCAACTTATCACTAGTTTCTGTGTTTAAAGAGACCACTGCCCTACAACAAAAATCTCTCTTTTATTTGTTTTTACTTACCTTTCAGTAACCCATCATCACTAACAGCAAAAGAATTCGAGGAAAAAGAGCTAAACTAGCTTTTTTCTCCACCACCCCCTCCCCCCATACTTCTGACTTATGTATCTTCCTTATTTTGCTGTATTTTGAGCACAAATCACCTCATATTTTCCCCAGAAAGGCTTTCCTGACTGTTATGGAAAATTAACAGCACCTAGAGGGGAGAAAACAGTTTTAATAAACAAGAAAGAAAAATGTCCATCTAATGAAAACAATGTCAAGAGGAACTAAGACCTATTGTTCTATATGAAATTGTTTCAAATTTCTGGATACTGTTTGCCTAAATGTATGAGCAAGACCACACTCCTTTGAAAGAATAGTGCTTTATATTAATAATACTGTTCTTTCAAAGTGGACTTGACTGTTCTCTAATGCATCTATGACATGACTCAAAACATTCTTCCCACCTGGAATAATATACAATCTTATTCTGCAGGTGAAGAAAAGAGAGAATAAAGAGCTTAGCCTAATTCGACTGAAATTTATGAGCCTGTCATTCATTTTGGATGCTTTTAAAATCCAGAGCTTCAGTACAGGAGGACTAATCAGAGAAGTAACCACTGAATTGAAAACTACAATTTCCAATTATTTTTTCAACAACAGCATCATCTTGGAAGCCACAAGCATGTTTTATGCCTTGTGGTCCGTTGACTCTGGGTGGATGCCAGGTTCCCACCAAAATTGCTCTATCATTCCCTTCAACAAGTGAAATTTTTCAGACAGGAAAAAAATGTTCTTTCTATAATATTTCAGTAGATCAATACAAATATCAGTTATTTCCTACATTTGCCAAAACAGGTGTAGAAAGAAGGAAAACAATAGGAAACATGAAGAAAATATGAGAAAAAATAGGAATTTGTCAACAGATATAGAATAAGTTGTCCCTCATAAATTTATGTTATGGATTCGTAAACGTGTCTCAGTGGCTGTTGTGAATTCTGGCTTGCTTTTGCTGTCAACAAAGTCAATTTTCTGATTGATTAAGAGTTCTTTGGCTTTCTTTTTGAGCTCTGTCTCATCTAGATGTTTCTTCTGGTGTTAGCCAGCGCAATTTCTCCTAAGGCAGGATGAAAAGAGGCAGATAGAAAAACATGTATGGGGAGAGTATGTTGGTAGAAGGAAAATCAAAAGAGTAGGGAAGGCAGAGCAATAGTCCATTTTTCTAAGTCATCCAATATTCATTAATTTAGCATTCTCCCAGGCATATATATGGTAGTTTAAGTGTTGCAATTATTGAATTTCTCTAACAAGATCAGAATGTCAAGTGAAAGACTGATTGCAACCTAGTGAATTACCTTTCTGCTAAGAAGTTAACTTTTGATACACTAGCTCTATTGCCTCCAAATTTGAGACAATTTTTAAGTCTCCTGGTAAGGAGATAAGCTCAACATATGAAAACTGAGTGGCTATAGACTCCTTAGAATGAATGCAAATGTGGGCAGATGCCTCACTATGGTTCAGAGAGTGCACTGAAGGAAAAAGAGAATAGTGCATAATCCTTTTCTTTTTTCTGTTTGTTGAATAGTCTGTTATTGAAATATCAGTTTTGGTCCATTGACTTCTGATTGAATCACCCATTTATTTACGACTCACAATTTTATTTCATGAGATTATCTTGGCATTCTTTTGGTTTAGACTAATTTAGTCCATTTTTCCTCCTTTTTATAGATTGCCATTACTATTGGCTATTTTTATACTTCATGAACTATTAATTTTCTCCATTTTGTTTCTTTTCTTCTTTTCATTTCTTTTCTTCTTTCATTTCTTTTACTCTTTCACTCAGAGTTCGGATTGAAACGCAGTAGACACAGAGTTTATCTTCAGACTCAAATGTTTATTATTTCTTATCTTTAATATAGCTGCACAGAATTTGCCTCTGAGTTAACAAGGTGAAAATGGCCCCAAATTCTACTTTCCGAGGCCTTTTAATGTCCAATCTACCCAATTATGGAATGTCAACTAATTTAATTTTATTTATAATCCAGTAACTAAACATTCATGTTCTGCACTGTGGGGTTTTTGAACCAATACCAGAACAACACCAGAACACTCAGATTTATGAAGGAGGAAAGAAAAAGAGCTTATCCACACCCAAAATCCTCCATATTGTTACTATATCCCATAAACCTAATTTTTCTACATCTCTACATATTCCACCCAATGATATAACTTTAATTACACAGCAACAACCTCAGTGTTATCACAGTTTGGGAAGCATTTCCCAAGGCCTCAGGTCGAATGCAGTGTGCTTTTGAGGATCATTGCCTGTCAACACTGAAATACTGAAATTCTCTGAACTCAGGGTTCCAACAATGAGCTATGAAACACTTTCTAATAGCTGTAAAATAATTGTAGAAGTTTATTTCCAAAGACTGTATGTAGCATGTGGCTTTGAGGTGATCTTTAAACACAGTTTTTTCTTCTCTTCTGGAGTAATTTTCCACTTATATTGACTTATCTAAATGAGGAATTAGGCCCAGAAAATCCAACTGTTGGAAAGAAAGCAGAGTTAGAACTGGAATTCACCTTTGTAAATAACATTTTATCTTGTTCAAGCAGGCATAAGTTCTGTATTGATGAGCTCCAGAAAACAGGTCCTTTAGAACATGTTACTTCAAGTGTTAATATGCCTCTACGCCTTTTTGTTCATTTGACTTTCTTTATTCTTTTCTTTCTCATCTTACTTCAAAAGAATTAGTCAAAATGCTTTTTCAATTAACTCCCTCAACTTGACAGTGTATGGTTTTTGAATGCATGACAAGATACCCACTCTGCTTTTATGGCTGAAAGGAGTGGTGAAAATTCTGTTGATCTCTTAGGTCAGCAATGAAGTGGCCTTCACCTACTGCAGCAATATTTCCTTCTCTTGGATGAAGTGAGGTTTAAAAATTCAGCATTATGTGAACATGTTCAACACACAAAGGAATTCCTTCCTACACCATGAGAAATTTGATGGATATTACTCTTTGCTGACCCTAAATGTCAATAAAAACAGCAAATGACAAGAGATGGCTTTATTTCAATTCAGATCTGGCTAATACCCCCCTGAAATTTTGCTAATACTCCACTTAAATCCACTCAAACTATTAACTATTTAAATATTAGAGTGTGAGGAAAAAACAACTGCATGACAATAATCATGATTTCTAATTCTGTATTTTGACACTTAGAACTATCTCAGTGCGCCTGCAATTAACTAGATGGAGAATAAAAATCTCTTAGTGGAATTTATGCATCATCCTTCAGTATCATTCATGACAAAAATTGAATCAAAGCCTATTACACTGAATTTTGAGTAATCATCAGATGGCCAAATTGTTTTAAACTACTTGTTTAATTTAATTTATTACAACTCTTAACTTATGGCATTTTGAGATGTAAAATGATAAAAATTATTTTAATGGAAACAATCAATAGATGACAAATGAGACTGAAAAATAAATTAAACATTTTAGGAAATAAAAATACAGGTTCATTAAATCAATCAACTATGTGCTGAGTCTGACCTAGCTAGAGTCTTGAAGCACAAATCCAAGTATCACCAAAACCTCAATGCAATAGCTGGATTCAGATTTATCTGCCCTAATTTCAGAAAACTGAAAACTTGTAAGAACATGGAATGATTCAGAAAGGAAGCCAAAAACTCATGTTAACAGGTAATAAATGTCTGTACTTATGCTATTCTTATATATAAATATATATGTATATATATGAAATATTCAAACATAATCTTCAAGACAAGCATGTAGGTAAACTCCTCTAAAGATAGACCTTCCACATGAGAACTTTCATCTCTCTGAGTGATTTGTCCAAAGTTAGATACAAGAAATTTCTTATACATGTGTCTCTGTAATGATGCTTCAATCCTGAATTTACTTTATGATTGGTGTCCTAGATTAGACCAAAAACCTATTTTGCCCAGTGTTTTGTCTGTGAAACTGATGGGTTGTAGCTTCAAAGGAAAAGGTTAGCCAAAACAGAGAAAATACATTTTCCATCTGTAGCTTCCTGGTTTCTGGGAGTTAATGTTACAAGTATATCCTGAACTTAAGTCTGTAATTATAAGAAGTCCACAACAAGACTTTATTTCAGGCCCTCTCTTACTGCCATGCTTTTGGTTTATGTCTTCTACATAATGTCTCGAAAAAATGTAAGAAGCTTCTTCATTCCTTTGGTGATTTTATAGACCTCAGTCATATCTTCTTTATTTAGCTTCTCCTTGGTAGCTGTTCTGACTGACCTCACAGCCCTTTTGGGTCCCACTCTACCCTTGTACCAGTGAAAGAGAGGGCAGCATTTACACTGTGACTGTTCCAGAGGTTTATACAATGGCAGAGTCACGTCTCTCATCTTGTTCTTTATTGTCTTTCTGATAATTTCAACATTCTATTTGTTCTTTAAATTGCTATTCAGCACCAGGCTGACATTTAGAAAACTGTACACAATTTCCTTGTGGAATACTGAAAGCTAATTTAGAGCCAATCACTTTGTGTGTATAATTAGAATGCATTTGGTATTTTTCCCCCTTGAAAATTATTTTGTATTTATCAACAATGAATTTCATTTACCATTTTATTGTCATGAGAGTCATCTGTAGTATTTTGCAGTCAATTTTAGTTTTAACTATGTGAATAATTTTTTATTACTAACAAAGCTTGACATCTCATTATTCATTCTGTTTCTCAGTAACTTATGAATATGTTTAACAGCAGAAAACCCTGGTAAATAAAATACTAATTCCATTTTCCATTAAAGTTTCCATTAATGAGTGGAAATAGCCAACTCAGACCAATCCTTTCTCTTTAAAATTAGGATTCTTTTTTTCCACAGTGTACACCGTATTACATTCGTCAGCACTGAGTTTCTCTTTCTTTACAGTGTCCAGTAACACAGTACTGTACTGTCCTTTGCCATTCTTCAGTCAACTTTCATCTTTGCTGCTGTTAATAACTCAATATCCATCAGGGAGCTGTGTCCTTTGCTATTTACCCTCTCTGCAGGTCAGTTACGAGCTTGTCAAAGAGCACAGGCTGCAGCATGGATCACTGTGGCACATCAGTGTTTGACCTCATTGCAAAAGCACTGTTTACCCCTATTTTGTTTCCAGTGTTAATCTAGTTATTTATCCACAGGAAGACTTTACCCACTATCCCATGACAGATGATTTTCTGTCTTATCCTTCTGGTGAAGGATATTGTCGAAAGCCTTTGGAAACTATATAACATAGATCTCCCTGTGCCAGAGTTGCTGCCTCCAGGACACTGAAATTTTAGCTGCTGCTTTTAATAACTATTCTTGCTTTGATGCAGTTTTCTTTCTTAAAATTAAATATGACTGTGAAAGATTCTGAAGGGACATATATTTTAATCTTTGAAGAACATTAAAATTTATGTAATTTTCTATTACAAACAGGCTTTTCTCATTGTGGCTGAATGTACATTACCTTTTAACTGAGGCCTAAATTAAGAGATGTTTATTTTCTTGTGAAATTTTTAATTAGGAATGATAATAAGCAGGTATGTATGTTATCTAACCACTTATTCCCTACATTGTTCCTTACCATGCTATTATCCAGTTTACATGGAGGTAATTGGATTCTCTCTTTATAGCTGTACTTTTCCTTTGAGCTGTTATATTTTACATTAACGTTTCACTTGCAAGCTACTTGATTGAGTAGTTGATAGTCTGGTATTATTAAAACTCTTTGCTTAGTCAAACCTTCAATTCAGTTGTGGGAATACTCTGGTGTTTGAACTCACAGTTGAAGTATTTACCTTATTTCACCTCTTTAATGTGCAATGTCATGGCTCCATATAACACCTTTTCTCTCATTTCAGTACCATTTGTGTCCTGCTATTTCAGTGTTTTGCTGACTCTGATCCTGTTTCTGAGATGCCTGTTATGTCATATCTCTCATATAATCGTAAATTTCTACTTCATTATTTGTTATCCAACTTTGCATGGAAGTAGGCAAACAGATAACTTTCATCTCTGTGCTTCCCTTGCAATTCTCTGCTGAAATGGAACTATTTTCTCCCCCTTGAGGAGATAGAGTGGCTCTGGTGGGCACCTGGTATCCAGCAGGGTCAACCCACCACAAAAATAAATCCGGACTTGATATAATGAAAAAAGAACATATGATGGACAAATACCTTTAAAAATCAATATATTTTCTTCTATCTTGATGGGGAGTTTCCTTCTGTTTCCCCTTTTCCCTTCCTGCTACATTACACAAAGACAGAAAAGAATTCTCACTTCTCATAAACAAACTTAGAAGATACATAAAAACTCAAATTCAAAAATAAGAATATTATTTTTGACCATTTTTTGGAAAAGAATAAAGACATATTTAATTTAAATTTATTCAAATTATTTGCTGCCATTATATTTTTTTTCTGTTGTCTTTCTAGCTGCCCATCAATAGAAAAGTACCTCCAGGTCTACAGCTGAAATCAACATGTAGGTGAGAACTCTGATGTTGTTGTCAACAGTTTGTCATCTGATCTGAGGTGGTTGGCCATCACAAGTTGCCTCAGCCTAGGGAACATTCTTACTTAGCAGGGCTGTTGCTGGTAGCAGTGGTACTGTGATAAGATTTCATTAGACTCCATTGCAATTGATTGATACATTCAGTTAAAAATTCTAAGATTTTTTTTTTTTTTTTAAAGGCCTTCTTCCCCATATAACTATGTGTGGCAAATACCATTTTTTCTCTGAAGAGCTATATAAGCGAAAGAAGACAAAAATACTATCTTTGCCAAGTAAATGTTTGGAGATTTATTTGTGAGGGGTTTTTTATATATGAATTCCACAGGATATACGTGTGTTAATTCACATGAAATTTTGTACACCTTTCTTCCCCAGAACTCACCTTTCAAATTATGCTGTAGTGTGCAGCCTTGGGATGCATGAAAAACATAAGATAATTTTGTTCTTATGAACCTGTTTAAATGCATCGTTAGGTGCTAACAGAAAGTCTTGCAATTAAAGTCTGTTAAGTGCAATTTCCAAAGATATTACCAATTTTGTATTAATATAGAAGGCAAAGGTTTAAGGAACTGGTGTTATCACTTAAAACTAAAAACTATACAGTGAGAAACAGGATGTTTTAAAAATAGGATACATAGCAACATTAAAGTGTGGATATTTGAACATACTACCTGAAAAATATTGGTAGTAATTCTAGTAGTAAACTGGAAAAAGTTGATGTATTTTTCATTAACCCAATACTTAGATCTGGAGATCTAGGACCAGTTTCTTCCTCTGTCTTGCAGGAAAAGTAACACATCTCATCTTCTAAGAGATGAATCCAGTCAGCCTGCTAGAGGATGTTTTGTGATCATGTTCTTTCAGTCTCAAATGTAAGTATTACATCTCTGTGCATTAAGAAATGTAAATAATGATATGGTCTGCTACTTTGGACCTGCAGTTGCCTTCTTACTCTAAAAACAGCAAAGAACATATCTAAACTTATCTCTTGCTCATCCCAAGTGAGAGCTTTAACCACAGGAATATCATAAATTTGGTATCAGATCCTTAGCATCTCTTGCAGAGAGCTTTACTCATGTAAATTTTCTAAGTACTTTTTAGATCAATGAGACAATTACTCTACATCCTAATGTTTCTGACAGTCACTTTCAGGGTGATTCCAATACCTGCTCTGATATCAAAATAATTCGCACAGAAAGAATAATAAGCAAAATTTCTACCCAAAAAAACCCTACCTCTTTTGCTTTTTGTGCTAATGGATAGTTGTTCACTCAACCTGCTGCAGAATAAGTGCTCTAGGTAGAAAGATTTTCAGATATGGGATCATGTTCTCTATATTCCTGGCAAGTTTTCTTGGCTGAGATGCTAAATAGAGAGTCACTACAGTCAGTTGTGTAAGTCTTAACTTTATTTCTTCAGCCTTACTTCCAAGGCACTGAAACAAAAATGGTTCTACAAAGGGATGCAGAGAATTGAAACATATTCTTTTTTCATTTGAGGTGAATCCTCTTGAAGAAAATGGCCCAAAGCAGAGAAAGTTCAGATTTCCTCAAAGGTGAATGTTCAAGGATAAAATATTCATCCAATTTCAGTAAAGAAACACTAAGCATGCATAATTGCTTTGCTCTGCTGACCTCCTTTTCCATGGGCCCTACAACACAGACCTATGTAAGCACTTTATCAGAGATTCCCTGGGCAGGGCTACTCTGGACTGAATGGGGATGTCTTATAATAATTCCTAAGTCCTTATGGAGCAGAACCTCTGCAGCCCTGGGCTGCATTATTACCTCCTTGTCAGTTTGACAGTCCTGGTGGAAGAATGACTTGAATTTTCTTTGCTCTGCCTCTAGGCACCCCATCTCTGACTTGGCTTTCATATTTATCAAGTGGCATCAGCAGTCTTGGGGGAAAAGGAGAAGACATAATAAAATTCATCATTCTTTTTAGGCATCAATCTCCAGAGCATACAGTTGCTCACAGTCAGTAATTTTTGAAGTGTCTCCCTTTTGTAAGCATGAATTGCTGGTAGATCAGTAGATCCGTCAGTAAAAATCAGAAGTGAATTACCTAATCAATACTAATTGAAAGAGAGATGTGTATTTGAAATCTCAACTCCAGCTTTAAGTTTAAAAAAAATCTTTGAATAATTCCTAAGTTAAGATCTGCAAAAGTCTTTCTCGCAAGCAGAGATGATAACCATGTAAACCTGAAAATTTACGTAGATCAAGACAAAATTCTTTCCTAAGAAAGCCATGAAAAGGGGAAAACTAGGACATTTTCTTTACTGAGGTCACTTTCTTCTCTACAGCTGTCTATTTATAAAAATAATTATATTCTCAGTGTAATTAAAGGGTTTCAGAATTAACACTCTCAGTTTTGTGGACTATGAAGATACACTGCCAAAAAGGTCTGGACAGAGGAACTTTCAATGCTGGCAAAAAAGTATGTGTGAGATTTATGTATTACAAAGGGAGCATGTAAATGCATAATCATACTTACTGTTTCTCTATTGTACCCAGCCAAAGCCACTAAGAATGTAATCTCATTAGGTTTAAATTGACTACACATTGCTTTGGCAATATTTGTAAAACTCTATGGTTTCGTAATTAAGGAAATGGAAGAAATGAGTTAATAAACTCTCCAGTTTTAATTGACTATAATTTTAATTATAAGACAATAGCCATACTTTTAGGAAAATAAATATTTGAATACCCTCACAAGGTAATACAGTACTGAGTATGTGACATTGATTTCATGTCTAATACAACTACACTCATGTGATTCTGTAATTCACTTGTCCTTCTTAGTGAAATAGTTACTATATAACCATTGTAGGAGCCAGGAAGAAATTGATGATGAACACTGTAGTAAGGGTTTAACAGAATAACAGAAAGTAAATGGAGATTAAACAAAATCAAAGGAAATGCTTTATATCTTTTCTTAGCATTTAGAAGTAATGACGGAACCACAGAAAAATTCCTTAGCAGATGGCAAGTCATCTCAATCAAGTAAATTAACGGATCAAGCATTAAAAAAATAAAGTGTGGGTTATTTGACACACACTGTAATTATATTGGACATATTGCTTTCAATAAACGTTAAAGGACAAATTAACATTACAGTTGTGCCAACTATGCTTCTAAATCTGCTTTTTGAGCTTATAATTAAAATCTTAAATTATTACTGCAGCAAATTAACACTGTTAATAGTATTCAAACATTAGAATAATCAGTATTTGCTTTTATTTCCCCCTCAAAAAGGACTTTCAAAAATTACAAATCTAAACAATACAGAACTTTTGCAAATACTAAAATGCTTGATGATGTAAAATTGTATCTTTTAATGTGCATATTCCAAAACTGCAGCTTTTAATAAATACATGATACTGTCATCTATTACAGTGTTATATAATGTTATATTAAAATTATAAAATTGTACACCATAAGCACAATTTACTTTTCAGTCTTTGAATTTCAAAAGATTTCCTACCATAAAACATAAGGTGATCATATGTATTTGTTTTTATGAGGATCAGATCTGGAAACTGAACACAAAGATAATTTCTCTGTTGAATTCCAAGAGAAGTGAACCAGATTAAGCTTGTTTATTATTTCCAAACAACTATGTCTTTCTCCTTCAACCTGGGCACCTTCACATCCCTTCCTGTAATAATTTCTGTCTTATTCTGATCTTTACCTACGTCTCTGAAACCTGAATCTGTTTGGAGTTGTTTCTTTTTCTCTAGACAATGAAGAACATAAGCAAGTTGAAATTGTACCAATATTTAAAACACACAACTGTTTTAAACACTCAATTTGTACTGAAAGAATCAAAGATTTTTCAGAAGAAACATTTTCCAACACTGTGATATCTGACAGTTTTCTCCTCCATCCCAGCAATTTTAGCTGCTTAAACCAGGATTGAAGGACATTATAACCCTGTCAATTGATCTGAAAAAAATTTTGTTTACTTAACACTCCATGTGCTTAGTTCCAGTGTTAACTACTTCTTTTTCCTGTTTTTCCCTAAAAGAGTTAAAGTATGTGGGATATGAATACTTAACTGTCTGTTTGTGCTTTCTTGATCTACCCCATTAATTCAAAGTTCCAGTTTATTTCCTGTGAAGCATTCCAATATGAAATCACACTATAACAAGTTTCTTTTTCCAGTAACTATCTTGTTCACATCCCTACAGCATTTCCTAAAATAAGCTGATATTTCCTATGGAAGCTTTGGTGGCTTGACATAAATCTCATGGAAAACATTAGACTGCTTGCATGTTATGAGACACTTCTGCTTACTGAAATGGGTGTGGTGATCCACTGCAGGAGTTTTCAGAAGTGCAAAGGCAACAACTGCAGATTTCACTTAAAATAATAAATAATAATAGCATTATTTTTAATCTAGTGACCAGGATTAATTTACCTCCCTCAACATCCCTATATACTAAATTTAAAAGATAAAGAAAATCTAATAATTTAAGTCATGGGAGCCAGGCAATGACAACAGAGGGTCACTGTTGATTTCTGTCCTTACATGAATATTCCAATACTGTGCTTTAACCAGATATTGGGATTTTATGATATTAAAATACTTTTTGATAATGCTTGGTTTGAAAAGACTTCTAAAATAAATTTTCAATGGTTTGAAAAACCTCTTTCAGGTTTCTACGTATGTGCTAAGTTTAGACATATACACTCAATCTGAAAAGTTAATAAATTATTAATTATAGATATATTTGAATCATTGCAGAATTAGGACCTTTTTATCTTATTTCTTAATAAACATGTGGTCCAATAAGAATAATCCAAAATACACCATTTTACTAATGTAATCAAAGTTATCAACCATTTCTCATTGTGAGGACCACTATCCTGTCTTGTTTACAATAAGCTGGGATAAATTTTTTAGTCTCTCCCCGCATTTTTAGAAATACTTCTGTCATCTTCACTTGAATAATCTGTTTAACTTCAGCCTTTAAGGAGATACTGCCATTTCCACAGTTCAAAATGTTGTAGTACCATATGGGAAGTCTTAAACTTCCGCTATACTTAAATAGTCATTATCTTCTTGCAGTAATTATATCCAAATATAAAGCAAGTACTACACAGCTTTAATGATGTATAACTCATCTCATTTTAGCATACCATTGTAGGGATTTTTATGGCACTCTTAATGATATGTTGTAACAGATTACCATACTTAATTTACAATAGTAAATTCATTTAACGAATATTAATGTGACCTCTTTAAATGCTCTACTGTAGACCTTTGTTTTTAATATACTCATTCAACAATTTAAGTCTCAGAAACTATGACTCACCTTTTTTATCATCCAAAGATTGTAATGTTCTACACTGGGTTATGCAGGGCTGATGATGTCTATGTGAATTTCTTGTGAAAGTATCTCACTGAAATAAAGGATTGTAAATAAACTGCTTAATCGTTTTATAATTAAGATCAAGAAAACATATTCCTGGAAAGAAAACCTAGTCCCACTGAACTGTTTTCAATAAACTTGAACAAGAAGCATCGTTCAATAAATTGGTGTATCACTGGATCCTTCCTTCTACATGTTTCTTTCATTACAGTAAAATAATTAATAAACATATACAAATAAGAACTAGTACAAGATATAATATTAATAATAAATATTTTTTACTCACAAATACATGTCAATCATCTAAATTATGCAAGATATAAATATGTGTGGAATGTTTCTATATTTAAAAATGTCTTAGGTTTTCATATACTTTGAATAACAGAAACACTGTAGGTGCACAAATTTTCATTTCTTACTAATTTTGTATTGTCATGGCAGGAGAATCATGAAGCTTGCTGTTGTTTTTAAATCATAAACAAATGTTTCCTGTTATATTTGGGGAAGCTTTAAATTCTGCCTTAATTAGTTTATTCTCTAAAGCTATATAGTAGGAAGACAAGTTTTCTGTTGCATTTACTATAACCTGAACTCTCTTTGTGGCCCCACCAGACCAGAAAAGACAGCAGATCTATGAGAACAGAAAAGTCAGAAGCTCAGAGTCAAGATTTTTCTTCACCAGCTTCTCTAATTTGATGCTGTCTGCTACCAAGCCCTGAATTTTCATGAAATTTTAAGTTTTAATTGTTTTTCCAGTTTATTATTTTCCTGTTTTTCATTGATTTCAGTAACTCTCACTGAGTCTAGGTTTCCCAAAATACCAACCTACAGCTGAAAATCATAATATTTTTCATGATCACATAATGTTCTTAATTACGATTGTACCATTTCCTCTCAAATATTATAGTAGCTTATTAACACAGAAACCAACAAAAAAGGCATATATGTCCTTACACTGTGAGGGGTGACCTTAATGGAGGTTAATTATTTCTCCTAAATCTTATTCTAGACTTCTTTGGCCTTCTCTTTAACTTGGAAAGAAATGGCTTTATTCTGTAGACATATTCATGGAAATAAATTCTGCTGTGTCTTTTCTTCTGAGTTTGCAAAATGGTGAAATACTGAGCAGATAATGTAAAAATGTGTACTTCATTTGTATCCATTTCTGTAGTTTTGGACTGTGCATCCTCCCCGCCCATTTTCCCCATAATTAATATTTGATATCTGGAATCTGAAAATAAGATTTATTTCACTCTATATACACAGACCTGGTCTGAACTGATCTGTGCATGAGTGATACCCCTCCCAGGATGTGGGGTATCCGATCATCATGATTAAGGACCTGTTTTAAGCATGTCATGGAAAAGTTACAAGATATTTTTCCATGAAACCAAGCTAAGTGATATTTTGAAAATGGGCCTCAGTCTTTTAATATGGATTTGGAGAAGGTTCATGGCAGACAACTGTTCTTATCATAGGTGTGGAAACGCCTTTAGTCCTTCAGATGAGATGCAGTCATACAGTGGTCTAAGATACCTTGCCGAAACCAAATCTTAAGTACTGCATGTAACACTTAAATATACACCCAGATTTAAACATAAGCCAATTTTTTAATGCTCACTCTGTTCTAGAACATGAAAGACAATTAATTGTTGCTTGTTTATATTGCTTATTTATATTTTCTACATATTAATTATTTATTTATTTATTCAATCATAAATCAAATAATTAATATGGCTTATTTTGTTTTAGAACTCCAGCTACAAATAATTTGTAAAGAGGTACTTGTTTATTTTCAAATTTATCATTTAAGCTTATCTGTAAGAAAGAAGAGTGTCTATTTTAAGTTTTTATTTTGTTTTTCTTTTTTGTGTCTTCCATTCTCAGTCACTTTGTTCAGAATAAACAATGTAATTAAAAAATCACAAGTAAGGAAGAAGGAAAATTACCAGAAACATGATTTATGCACATAGTTCAGACAATTCATTATGTGATGAATTATACACATTTATGAAAGTGATTTAAGGAAAAGATCTTTACTGATAAAAGGCCTTTAAATAACATTGTCACTAATAACTAAGAAATCAGACATGTTTCTAAAAAGTTTTGAGGGTTTTTTTTTATTTTTAATATAAAACATTTTTGTGGTTTTGTTTTTATTGCATTTTTTTTTTTTTACTTTTCCCTTTTTTACAGAATTTCATCAGGCGATTTTGAGAAATAAGGTTTTCTCTAAACCTCTCTAAACAACAAAAAAAGATCAGAAGAATCTTCTTTATTACTATGTTTTGTACACAACACAAATGTATGTATCTATCAGATTTCTATACAATTCAACATTGCTGGAGTCTTCTAGAAATAAAAGAACCGGTCCTGCATTTGTGGTGCATACAGAGCACAACATGATAACACAGCAAAGTATCTCACACTGTCATACTCTATCCAAGCATAATCAGTGTAATCGTCATAATAAACCATTAATAACCATTAACTACCTTAGCTCATTAAAGTTGCATGAAATCTCAACTTATAACATGATCTGGTATTCTGTCTTTGAGTTTATTTTGCTTAAATAGCTTGCTTTCACAGGATGAAAGTAAAATTAGGGATCTTAATGCAACTGAATATAAAAGGCAAATAAGTGTTTAGAACTGTTTAGCCAGGATGTTTCAAAATGCTTCCAGCGAGGGCTTCTGAAATCATGTCTAGAACTTCATATTTTGATTTTTATTTTTAAATAATTGTGCGCCTTTTTCCTGAAAAAGACAAAAACATTTTTCATTACATTTAGGCAAGAACATGAAAATAATATGTTTGTTTTCAAACGTTTTCACAAAGCTTACAAAAAAATTTTAAACTTGATTTTTTAATACATGCATTAAAAGATTTCATCAAAACCTAAAATCTCTGTGAGACATGAAAACACTTCAGGTGTAATTCCAATCATCAAGATTTATTCATTTTCTTGTATTTCCTATTGATGTGTTACTCTGTGGTATAAAATACAAAAAAAAAAAAAAAAAAAGCATAGAAATCAAATTTCCTGCTAAATATACTTTGATAGATTCAGAAATTAGTTGAATTTCTTTAAGCTTGGAAAGAATTGTCCTGTCAGATTTGAATATAACAGGACAACATAATACTTCAGTGCCCCTGAGATTGAGAAAGCTTCTCTTTTCTTAAAACAAATGTGATCAATAATTTTCTATACAAAAATCATTAGAAGACCAAAGACATCCAGTGTTGACAAGCATTAGCAAGAAATATAAAACCTAAAACTGGAATATTATTTCAGAAATGCAGCTCTCAAAGACACTATTTTATTGAACAGGGTTTCTGTCAAACTAGAATGATTTTATTTCCTGCATTTATCCGTAGACTGACAAATGTAGATATGTGACAAAGATAGAATTAATTTTCTCTAAAAAAAGCCTATGCAGAAAATTTCTGTAACATTTTATGTATTGATTTTCTTGTTTCTATTTTAGGGTCTTTTAATTTCAGAAAGGTGAGTTGCAAAGCTTTAAATGCACTAATTGACATATTTTTGGCAGATGGATATTGATAAGGTATAATGTAATATTATTTGCAATTACTTATTATGCTGGTTTTGGCTGAGATAGATTTAATTTTCTTCATAGTAGCTGGTTTTGGGTCTGAGCTTTGGATTTGTGATGGAAACAGTCAATAATACAAAGATATTTTAGCTAAGCACCATGTGAACACAGTCAAGGCCTTTTATGCTTTTCCCACTGCTATGCTACTGAGCAGGCTGGAGGTGCACAAGGAGTCAGGAGAAGGAACAGCCAGGACATCTTATCCCAAGTGGCCAGATACCATCCCTTACCATCACTATGTTCATCATGTAGAACTGGGGGAAGAAGAGGGAAGATGACTTCTAGAGTGACAGTGTTTGTCTTCTCAAGTCACTGTTGCACATGATGGAGGTTGACTTGCCTGGAGCATGGCTGAATACCTGCCTGGCCATGGGAAGTGGTGAATAAATTCCTTGATTTGTTTTTTTTGTGTGCATAACTTTTACTTTATCTATTACACTGTCTATATCAACCAATGAGTTTTCTCACTTTTACACTTCCTCCACTACAAGGGACAGAGAAAGCATCTGGGGCTTAGTTTGCTGGCTGAGGTTAAACTATGAATCTTAGCAAAATTATTCTTCACTCAGATCCATTGTGGTTCACATAGGAAGCAATAAAAAACATAGATATAATTCAATGATATCAACCCAATCTTCCATCTCTGTAAGTAATTGCCAAGCTCTTGAAGTCTCTTGTTAAAAATCTGTCATGTCTTAACATTTAAAATACCATGTCTATTTGTCCCACTATCTACTTTCCAGGCTTGGAGTAGCCAAGTCTCTTTATAATCTTATTCGTGTAAAACATAGCATTTATTTCCATTTCCAAATACAGTGCCAGAATGGCTGCAACTCTTTTCCCCTATGGTACACTTGGAAATTCTTGACCTTTTACATAAAACCAAATAAGTTATTTCTACAGCATGGGACAGATAGAATGCTTTTCAAAAAAGGTCCCCAAATTAATAAATTTTGATCTGTGCATTTTTTTGTTGCCTGCAAATATTTTAATAAGCAAAGATAAAGTTCAAGTCTTTGCCCACAAAGTGCTAGCAGCGCCCCACAGAAAACTGGACTTATGAGGTTATTCATAGTTCAACATGGGGTTAATCTATTTTTATTTAAGAAAAACCAAACAACCACTGAAGAGGTTTTCTTTAGGAAAAACTGAAGTCTGTTACATATATAAATGCTGCATTAAGATTTTAGATAATGTAAAATGGTATAGGATATTCAGATAAATTGATGCAAAGTTGTGTTTTTGTCAGATATAGTTTGCAAGAAAAAGCATACTTTTCTTCATGCTAGACTGCTTTACACTTTGCTGAACATCACTTCTACCCGTGTCTACTCCAGAAATGGAACTGTCTCCAGAGAGTCATAGATAATATATTGCAAGTCTAGACACAGGTACAGTTTTATAAACTGCACATCTACATACAGGAGTCATATATTTAGTAAGGGAAACAAATAAGCTAAATATTTGATACAACATAAAATTTGGCATTTTTCTTTAAAAAGAAAAGATTTTTTTTCCCTAAAAGAAGAAATGAACGGAAAGAGCAAGTGGTTACATGAGATGGTAAAAAATGTCATGCTGTAACTGATCAAGAAGTACTACCTGAATTTTCAACCCCAGACAACTTGTGTATTTAATTTTAACAGTGAAATTCAGGGCCATCTAAGTCATGCTGAGCAGAAAAAAAATTAATTGGTTTTAAGGTCTGTTCTGCAGTGGGTGGCCTGTACCAGTTCTGAATTTTTAGCTCCATGCAGGCTTTAGGCTGATGTCAAGAACACAGCTAGCAAGTAAAATATTTTAATTAAAAATAATAATTGTAACGACTTATAAGTGGCCTGAAATAACAGCCAGTATGACCAAGCTGTTACTCATACACTGCAATTATCTTATATTCAAATGCATAATTTAAGAGATAGCTATTGGTCTTACTAAGGAATTTCTAAAAATCAACATTTAAAATGTCTATATTACATTTATCTGATTGTAACTGGTAAATATTTCTCCTTTTGAACTTTGAAACTACAGCATTATTTACTCTTATTACTCCAGCTTTTTAGTCTTCCTCCAGCACGCATAAACCCCTCACTAACTCAACTCAGTTGCTTACTGTTTGTATACTCAGTGCTATTTTCTCCCATAACTCTTTCACCCTGTCCTGCTTAATATATTTAGAATTTCTCATTCTGAAGTTTTTAAAATCATAAAGTTAATGGATTCAAGGAAAGCAGGACCAGGGCAGTGATCTTCCCTCTGTACTCGGCACTGGTGAGGCCTCACCTGGAATTCTGTGTACAGTTTTGGGCCCTTCACTACAAGACACCGAAGTGCTGGAGTGAGTCCAGAGAAGGGCAACAGAGCTGGGGAAGTGTCTGGAGCACAAGTTCTGTGATGAGCTGGGGTTGTTAATCTGGAGAAAGGGAGGCTCTGGCAGTACCTTGTCACTCTCTACAACTACCTGAAAGGAGGCTGTAGCCTGTGGGGTCCGCTCTCCAAGGCAACCAGCAACAGGACCAGAGACAACAGCCTTAAGCTCAGGCTGGACATCAGGGGGAATTTCTCCACTGAAAGGGTGGTTAAGCATTGGAACAGGTTGCACAGGGAGGTCGTGGAGTCACCATCTCTGGAAGCATTCAAGGAAACACTGGACATGGCATTCAGTGCTATGGTTCAGTTGGCATGGCATTGTTTGGTCAAAGGTTGGACACAATGATCTCAGACATCTTTTCCAATCCTAATGATTCTATGATTCTTAGATGCTTCTGAAAACAATTATTCTAAAGGACAGAAAGGACTATTTTAAAAACTCCCTCAGTGCTTCCCATGTTCATCCAGCATCAGCAACTGTCAAGTACTGAAGGTTCCCCAGTGAGATCTCAAGATACTCTCTTTATAATATTCACATCTGCAGGCATTCTGGAGAAAGCTGAAGCACATTTTTTATATTCCCTATGCAATTTAACAGAAAATAAACAGTTTCTTTTACTGCAAAATATTTGAAAATTATGTTAAAATTGCTAATAGAATTAATAAAAATAAAAGCCTCCTAGAAATTGTATGAGATTTTTTAATGTGTAATACTTTCTATTGAATTGTATTGTTTTATTTTCTAGTAATTCTGTTTTGGTTTAGTGTTGGTGGGGTTTTTTTTGTTGTTGTTGTTTTTGGGGTTTTTGGGGTTTTTTTGGTGCAGTGGGAAAGTTTTGTGATGGTTTTTGTTTTTGTTTTTTTCCTGCCAGTATATTGTCCAAGATACAAGGGGAAAAACATCTACTGGGAAAACTTATGATACAGGAAGCCATTCAGTAGTTTTCTCCTCCATTTTTCATATGCTTTTTTTTTTTTTTTTTTTTTTTTTTTTTACCTTTTAGGTATTTGAGCAGTTCAGATAATGTTAAGACATGCACAAAAAGAGCTGCTACAACCAGCTAATATTAGTGATTAGTATATCACCCAAGTGATAAAACACAAGTGTTTTGCATGTTGAGTTGACAGAAGAATTCAGGCAATTCATCTCATTACAAAGAGCCACCAAGAGAAATGGTTTTGGAATTTTATTACTCTCCGTATTCTACAACTGTATCTACTTTCACAGTACTAGGCTACCTCTGGTGAGGAGTTTGCCTTGAAAATTTGAACTGGGAAAGGAAAAAGTCATCTGCGTGTGTCTTCAGGGCTGTGTTGCATAAAAACACAAAGACTAATAACAGGCTATAACTTAATTTAAAAATCTATGAGATTAATGAATTATAGAAGTTGATTCTACTTTTGTGAAGTTCTCTGTGAGAGACAGAGCTTTGATTGTCATTCTGCCTCTCTGTCTTTTGACTGAATGGGTGGCTTATTTTGGTTAGGAAGAGCACTCTAAATAGAATTTGAAAAGCAGGCGTCATCCAAAATTTCTTCAACATACTAATGATTAATTTAAAAGTGCCTGGACCTAGACATGAAGCTCAATGATTCTGAAATATTTTTAAAACAATAGTCAAGTGTAGGATGTGATAAAAAGTACCACAGAACAGCTAAAAGCCTGAATGAAAAGTTTGCTCAGGATGAGAAATGTAGTTCCAAGGTGAGAAATGGATATTCTTATTTCCAATGTGTTGTTCTCAAACCAGTTCTTTGAAAAAAAAAAAAAAGTGATGTCTGAGAGCCCAGATTCAAAATCAGAAACTAAACATCTGAATGTCTTTGAAGGGTTGCAATACCAAAATTTAAAACTCTGATATTACGTTGAGATTTAGTTATTTAGTTCTAGTTACCTGTGGAGAACTACAACTGAGTGAGTACACATATATTTTATCTGCCAGAATCCTAGCATCTGAAGACCAGAAGAGAGTCTATTTTCTTAAGCATCTTCCACACCAATTACCTAATGGCAATATAAAGTTCTCCAGAGATATTAAGAATTAGACTCGGGAAGGAGCAAAGCACTTTCTTCTAACATATATTCCTCTTCCACAAATCATAGCCTGAAACTACTTAGCTCAAAAATCAGCATTAAACAGCTCTCAGGAGACTAGTCTGATCAAACATTTGATCTAAGCCCCTCCCACTCGTTAAGGTCTCTAGCCTCTGTATTGTACATTCATGCATGCCTGATTTTAATATCTCATAATTCAGAAAATATACACAGGAGACAGAGTATTGATATGATAGGGAGCTCCACATCTCTGTGCACCTTGACCTGCTGAACTAAAGCTGACAATCATCCAGCTGCAAACATTTGGCTGCACTTCCCCATAAAATACAGAAGCAATGAATATTAGGTCCATCAACAGACAATACTAAGCCGGCTGTCATTTGGCCCATTTCTCACTGCAGACTCTGGACATTATTCACCCTGGAGGCTTTCAGGATCTGTCTGATGTTTTTCTTTTTATCCCAGTACAGTGGGGTATATCCTTTCAGAAAGGATTATTTTAACTTGATAATCTGAGTAGTGATCTAATAGGGGGGCAGCTGCAGCATCCGAGTCCCAGGGGCTATTTATTGTCAATTAGTATGAATGTTAAACATATTCCCTTCATACTTTGCTTGGCCTGTCCTTTAATAAAGGACAACACTCTCCAGGGGGGGGAAATGAGTGTAGGGAAAGGACCAGTGAAATGAACCTAAACAGAAAAACCATGAGGAAACTTCAAGATTAATTAGTGAAAGACTAAGGATAATGAATCTTTGTGATGGGAAGACAATTGTTAATAAAAACAAAATCTGATCCTATAAGGTGCCCTAAGGGACGTTGCAGCAAAAATGCAAGCTGTCGGATTTAAATCATGGATTTCAGCTATAATCACAACCGTATTTCTCTGTAAGCCACTCTTGGACTTTAGTGGGTGTTTTTTACTTGTTCATTTGTTTTTTTTGTTTCTGGGGTATTTTTGAAGGAAACTTTATGCTTCCAGAAAGTAGAGTCTTAAAAACCCTGTGTGGGAAGATCAGCTGTCAGATGAGAAACTCCATATCCCATTCTGTGGGACTAGAGTCTGCATGTGCCACGTGGGAGATATGGATGTGAGAGGACTAGGCAACACCATGGCACGGGCAGTGCTTCTGCTTGGATACCACAGAGTGGTATCTGACACCATAATTTGCTTTCCATGCTTAGAATACAAAATATTTTCTGTGTCTGTACAGGAACAGAGAAGAAAAATTACATCTTTGAAATGGTAATGTATCAAATATACAATTTGATACATATATATAAAATATATGTACTTTTGGTATGCCTTTGAGGATACCAACAACGAAAATAAATAAAATTTATTTTAAGCCTCATTATGCTTAGGTCATTTGAAGTGACTTGATAGTGAAGTGTCATATGAAGCCCATTAAATTTTGCAAGACGACAAATACATGCATTCATCCTAGAGAGTGTTCCCTTCAAAGATTTTAAATACACCCTATTTTAAAAAGAGCAATGACATCACAGTACTGATTCAAAAGATGGATCATCTATATATGGATGAGTGGAAGCAGAGGTGGCTTAGATGGTTGTATTCTCTCAGAGAAGCCTGAAACATAGAAAATGAGGCTGAAGTCAGTCAGAGAATCAGAAAAGGCTTTAAGTTTTAGCTGTATTTACTTATAATGTATTTATAATAAGACCAGTTTATTCAGACTTAATTTATCTGCAATAAGCTGGTCCAGAAGGTTGGTCCAAAAGGTTAGTCCAAAAGTATAAAACTTTACTCAGCACTAAACAAGCATTTTCTGGGGGCAGCTGCCTGTTGAAGATAGAAGTTACAAGAGGTCATGGGAGAAATATTAAATTAAATTAATGAATATTGTTTATATTTACATAGTCCTGAAATTATTTTTTATAATTTCAAAAATAAGTGAAAACTTCATCTTTTGAATGTTCTCATACACAATGTTAAAATAACTTAAGAGAAAGTTTGGTGGAGTCTCACAGGAAATGTGTTTTACAAATAAATTATTTGGAGTTCAGTACTACTCAGAATTCTATAGAGAGATATTTCTTTGATAAATAAAGTGCATAAGTTTTGCATAGAGTGTGTTTAGCTATAGTGTTGCAGCACAAAGGGAAACAAAACCAGAAACAGAACTAAACCATTATGAAGCTCAATAAGCAAAGCTGAACTTCCAGATTGGAAGAATGATCAAGGAGAAAGAAGGCTATTAACTGGGACAAAGTGAATGATCCACTCTCCTAAAAGAATGCTGACATATCTACTCCTGACACAGAAATGTGTATAAATTCCTGGAAATTAAGGTGAATATAATATAAAATTGTTAGTACTCTGAACGCCAAAATGTATAGATTGGTAATGACGAAGATTTTGAAAAAGAAAAGAAATGTAATCAAAGGTGTAAAATTTAACACATTTATTTAAAGTCACTTTTAACACATATTTTGAATAAAAAATTATTCAATTTTGATCATAGTTTGATCATACTCTATATTTAACTCTCTGTATGAATACATCAGAGCCACATCCTAAAAACTTATGGCATTTTTAGGTCCACAGCTATTTATTTAAGAAACTAGAGGGTTTGAAATTAGTAAAATAAAGACTTGATGTACAAGGAAGCAGGGAATAGGAATTTTTTGGGAATTGGTGTTTGTCCCTCTTTCTCTGGTGGACCTCTGTGCACATAGGTCAAAGTCCAAGAATCACTCTCTCTGGAAGGGACCTCAGACAGTCTCTAGTCCAGATGGCACTGCTGGCCCAAACATGTTTCTCAGGGCCTTATTAACACCTGTAAGGATGGAGACTCCCTGTCTGGGCAAGTTGTTACAATGACTGTTTTCCTGAGGAAAAACTCATCTCTTACCCAATCTGTAAAGTCTTTTTACAATTTAGGCCCCTTTCACCATGCACCACTATGAAAAGCCTGGTTACATCTCCTTGATGATCTCCCTGTAGGACCTGGGGTGGATGTGATGTGCCTCAAAGCCACCTCCACCCCTGCCTGAAAGACACCTGTTCCCCCAGTCTCTCTGCATGGAGCAGCCATTCCAGACTTGAACCATCCTGATGGTTGCTGCTGAACGCAATGAAATTTGTCATAGCTGGGCACAGAAGTTATCTAATGAATGCTGGCTAAAAGGAGATAATATTTTTCCTAGTTATCCCAACTTCAGCTGGAGTACCCCTGGATGCTCTTGAGTCTCTCCATCTGGTTCAGGGTCAGCTTGCTTTTCGTCAGGACACCCAGCTCCTTTCTCCAGAGCTTCTCCTCAGCCTGGAAGTGCCCAGTTCGTATCACTGCAAAGGACTGTTCCTTTCAAGGAGCAGGACTTTGCAGATGATATGACATTGGGGGCTCCAGTCAATGTGTTTGAGAGCAGAGCTCTCTCACAGGGGGACCTACATAAAAGGGAGGAAATGGACAAACAGAAAGCTTATCGAATTCAACAAGGACAAATGCAAACTTGACGAGAGTGTCGTCAGTTGCTGTGGTAGTGATGTTACACAGGAGAAGTCACAGGACAGACCTGTGCAGTACTGCACTTGTCACTGGCCTCCAGCCAGAGTACCACCCATTAATTGTGGCCCTCTGTGCCCAGTCTTCCAAGCAACTGTTTTACAGATTCATTATCCACTCATCCATACTGCAATATCTAGGCTTGAGTTCAAGAATATTACGGGAGATGGTGTCAAAAACCTTACTAAAGTTGAGATAAATGACACCTACTACCAACTACCCTTGTCCATAAATCCATTCATTTTATTATAAAAGGCAAGTGGTTGGGCAGGCATGATTTATCCTTGGAAAATCCTTAGTGACTGCTTCCAATAAACTTTGTCTCCTTGAAATGTGCAGAGGCATGTTCCAAGATTTACAGGGTTTTCATGAAGGTTACTTCACATTCTTTCAGGGATGGAGGTAAGGCTTACCCTTGTGTGGTTGCCTGGATCATCTTTCTGGTCTTTCTCACCTTTTATGTTGCAGTGGCTCTCCCAGAAGGGTGATTTGTCTTATGCCATTTTTTCTGAGTGTTTTTGTTTTTCTCTGCCGATCTTCTTTTAAACTAAATTGATTTAGTCATGATTTAGAAAATCCAATAAGAGATCCAGGTGCTATTTAGATGTTACTACAGAATAATTCCTTGTTTATTACTTCCTTCATTCAGACAAAAGTGACAACCAGGTGACAAAGCTGTAAATACAATTTTGCTTTTCACTGATAGAACTCCTTTGTCTAAATTAAATGGCTAACTGCAACTCGTGATGGTAAAGTTCACATTTTTTCAAGTTATCTTTCAGCAAACAAATGCCTGCTAAAAACCTTTTTGATTCGTTAACATGCGCACAATCTACTTATTTAAAAATTCTGGTTTAATATATCATAAATACTAATAAAAAAAGGAACAATGAAAGTCTTTAAGGCTTGCATTTTTGTTCAATGAAAAGAATGATCTCACTAAAAACAGTGTCTCTTAATTTCTTATAAAACTAGAAAAATATATTCACAGGAATTTTCACTTTATTGAATGTTCTGAAAACTTTACTGTTGGACCACCAAGAAAGTATACAGAGCGTACTCCCAAGGACTATACTTTTGAATTGACATTAAATGTAATGAGTCAACTAGTTAAAGTATCATAAAGCTGTTCTTTTTTTTTTTTTTCCAAGTGCATACAATTATTGGGAATCTGCCAAAGAACTAAATACAGGGATTGGAATAAAAAATATTGGATCTACTAGTCCTAAAGTCTGATCTTCTTTTGTGTAGTTTTTCTTTTTCCCAGACATATTTATCTCTTTTCTTACCTTTCAAGTTATACTTGCTATTGTCTTTTCCATCACAGTGGTGTGCTTTTCCTCCTCTTGTGCTTAGATTTAATTCTTCTCTTTCTTCCATTTCAGTCTCTCATATCTCACACACTTTTTATTTTTGTTTTTCTTTCTTGTTTCCTTTCTTTTGCCTTTAATTTTCTTCTGTGGCTGTACTAGTTCATTTTGCCAATGGTATCCCAAGCTCTGTCTCCTTCTCTGGCTATGATTCCTCTTCTCCTTTCATATTCATGTATACAAGGCAAATATCCAGGAAATGCCATAGACTAATATGACATGCACATTAGGGAAGAATTGTCTGGGAAATGTGGATGAAGCTGCTTCCTTATTTACAAAAGTTTGGATGAACAGAAGGCTGCTTTTAATGAGGAAATACTAGAGTGATTTCATTTGAGCCCGATAGTTCAATTTAAAACATTTCTAATATAAGGTGACCAATTTGAAGTTTTGTAAAGCTTTACAAACAATTATAGCTAATTTTTCTGAATACAATAGCTAGAACTGGCACATTTCCTGTATGTGCTAAGTAATAGTGAAGTTTAATTTCAAATTTAGATAAAATTAGATAAATATTGTTCTTTTAAAAACCATACTTCATTAAGTGAGTCATCGGGATATTTTTAATTTATATAGTATATAAATCTGGAATAAATTATGCCAAGAGTTATGCCAGTTATAAGAACAGTCAGCAGATTAAATTGGATAAGTCTTTGTCAGTCATACGCCAGATAGACTTTAATGTCTCATCCTGTATCCCTTCACTCAGCAGAAGAGATGTAAATAATACAGGTGCACAGAATTACATTACTTGTCCTTCTGCCAAACCATCTAAAACATAACTGAAGATTGCAGATATCACTACACAGATAGCTGGTTTGGGTTTTTTTTTTGTTAATTTTTCCAATATAAGCACTTCAGCTATCACTTCTGCTATCACAAAGCATTTTTAAAAAGTAGAGGGGAGAGAGTTGCAAGTTTGGGGATGTATCAGAGATTAATCATAAGGAGCGTGTCTGCTTCAAATAATGAAGAAAATTATTTGAAAAGGATTTTCAAATATCCAATGTCCAAAGGGAGATCAGTGACAAGTAGTGTCCTTCAGGGGTCTACACTGGAATCAGTACTGCTTAAAGTCTTTTTCAAACACACATACATTTTGTGCATCCTCAGCAAGTCTGCAGATAACAGAAAGTTGAATGATGCAGTTGACATGCCTGAAAGCATGAGATGCCAGGATGCCATCCAGAGGGATCTGGCCAAGCTCAAGAAGGGAGTCTGAGGGAACCTCACGAAGTTCAATCAGACCAAGATGCAAAGTCCTGCATCTCAAACGGGGCAATCCCAGACGTGAGTACTGAATGGAAGATGAACTTCCACTTCATTGAATTGTGAGCAGCCTTGCCAAGAAGGATTTGGGAGCACAGATGGATGAGAAGATTGACATAAGCTTGCTGAAGTTCAGAGGTTTAGATGTGGAAAGAGGTATTACCACTGAAAACTGAGGCAAAAAGAATTGTTGAATACCTCAGCCTTTTCCATGTTGGTTGCCACCAGCCTCAACCTGGGGGTGAAAGTTTTCTTCAGTCTTCCTTTTCTGGCCCTTATTATTCTTCACATCCCTCACATCCCCTTCACATCCCTCACGAAATTCAGTTCCAACTGAGATCTGTGTTCCTGATCCCATCCCTATACAGAATGACAAAATATTCCAAGTTGCACAAGACTTAGAAGGATCATTGTGTCCAACTCCTGGACTTTCACAAGACAGCCCCAAGAACCACATCATGTGCCTGCAAACATTGTTCAAACCCTTCTTGAACTCAGATGTTATGACCATTTCCTTGGGGACCCTATTTCAGTGCTTAAACACCCACTGGGTGAAGAATCTTTTCCTGATATTCAACCAAAACTTATGCTGACATAACGTCAGGCCATTCCTTCTGTTCATCTCAGTGGTCGCTAGAGAAAAAAGATCAGTGTCTGCCCTTCCTCTCCCTCTCACAAGGAAGTTGTAGACTGCAGTGAGGCCTCCCTCAGCCTCCTCCTTTCCAAGCTGAACAGACCAAGTGACCTCAGTTGCTCCTCATATGGCTTCTCCTCTAGACCCTTCACCATCTTCATTGTCCTCCTTTGGACACACTTTAATGGCTTTATATCTTTCTTGTATTGTGACACCCAAAACTACACACAAGACATGAGTTAAGGCTACATCAGTGAGCAGAGTGGGACAATCCCCTCCCTTGCCTGGCTGGTGATGCAGTACTTCATGCCCCCTAGGACACAGGTGGCCCTCTTGGCTGCCAGGGACCTATTGACCCATGTTCAATTTTCTGTCAGCCAGGATCCTGAGGTCCCTTTCAACAGCACTGCTTTCCAGTATCTCATTCCCAAGTCTGACATACATCCAGGGTTGCACATTTCCAGGTGCAATCCAGTATTTGCCTTGTCAAGCTTCTACAATTTGTGATTTCCCAGCCCTGTAATTTATCAAGGTCTCTCTGCAAGGCCTTTTGGTCTTCAAAGGAGTCAACAGCTTCTCCCAGTCTTATATCATTAGCAAAGTTGTTTAGTGTCTCTTCAAGTCCTGCATTCAAGTCCCATTGGAAGTCGTTGAAGAGCACAGGGCCTAAGATGGAGCTCTACAGAACCCCACTAGTGACAGGTTGAGAGCATCTGGTTAGTGTCCCAATATTTCTCCAAGGATGCACAGGAAGCTCTTACTCAAGCATGCTGGTCTTAAGTGTGATAAAAGAAATCTACAATGCTTAAGTTTTTATTCATACACAAAAATTATTTCAAACTACTATTTTCTCACTCTCACTTAAATTTACCTCAGCACTCATCTTGAACTGGGCACACTTCCCAAAATAAACTATGAAATGCATTCAGGTTTTTCATCCTTACATCTTTTCTTTCCATTCTAACTTATTTTCTTCTCTAATTAAAACACCTTTAAGCCAACTAGAGAGCACAGCCTGTCAAGTGACACACTTAGAAAAGAGAGTTTAATACATATACCCTTGGGCTCCTTTCCTCAAAAAGGTTATCTAACATTAATTTTTTATGAACTTTACTTGGAAAAAGTTCCAGAATGTACTTTTCAGAATAAAGTACAGTACATTCTTTTTTTAAAATATTGATTTTATTCTTCTGTGCAAAGAGGCCAACTTGTCATTTGAGATGAGTTCAGGAGACTTCAATTAAACCTTAGGGCCATCAGGTCTTCAATCCAGTATTGCATTTTGAAATACAATGATACAATGTCAAAAATTAAACAGAAAATGGAAGAAAGAAAGAAAGAAAGAAAGAAAGAAAGAAAGAAAGAAAGAAAGAAAGAAAGAAAGAAAGAAAGAAAGAAAGAGAGAAAGAAGAGCTTTCTTGCCATTGCTCAAAGCTTAGGGGATCATAATTTAAAGGCAACCGATTGATAGCAAAACTCATAAATAAGTTGTCAGAGGAAACAGTGTCTATTCTGTAACCTGTAGTGGTTACAATCTCTCACAAGCCACGTTTTGAAAGCTAACCTACACTTTTAGTAGTGACTAGCATCACTGTATTGAGATAATGCAGATTCAGAAATCAGCATCAGAGTCATAAGATCCCATAAAATTTGGCTCAAACCTGAAAGGAGAATAGTAGAAATCAAACTCATGTATCAAACTTAGCTTCAGGGTTTTCATGATGATTTTATTGTCCATTCTATTAATGTATTTTGTAGCCAAGGACACAGGCCAAATGTATGAGAAAATACTCCAAAATAAAAGAGAACAAGCCATTCTAAGCTGTGTATTTTACACTCCTTCATTAAAAGTCAAAACATTATTACACTTCCACATTTCTTGTTGAAACTATTCTGGGCACACCAAAAAACTAACAGACATGTTCCCGGAAAAAAAAAAAATCAGAATGTGGATGATTCATTAACTAGAAAAGAAGCTTCAGTTGGTGATAAATTTGAACCCCAGTAACAGTCTGGCTAGCTATACTGAATATATTTTATATTTGGAAGTATTTCTCAGATCTGAATGATGGTCTATGAAATGCCAGTATATAGAATTAATATCTTCAAGTAAGAAGATATTACAGTATATTCTTCAAGGTATTACAATTTAATTAACTTTTCATATATTTTATTTTTCTATTAATTTAATTACTTAAATATATTGATTCTTTTTAAAATATGAATCTAGTAAATAAGAAATGCAAAATGAAGCTCACAAAGAATTACAGGTCTTTGATTTTATAAGTTACAATAACCATTTTCTGCTCCCTATTGGATATATCTCTTATTTTAAAAAATCCTACTGTATCTAAAGGTGAACTTAATGGAAGTGCTCCGCTTCTTACCAAATAAGGAAAATGCACCATATAACACATGAATAATTCTTGGCTAGACTCCTGCAAATAAAATTCTCCATACCTCAATTCTTTTGCTTGTCATACAGGAGAACTTCACTGTTCACTTTGTCTGTTAATAAAATCCCAACACTTAAACACTGCAACTCATAACAACTGCTCAGAATCCCACTGAGAACTCACACAGGGGGCTTCAATAAGAAACAGCAATCAGACCCATTAATTTTTGCTCTGTTTTTATAACCCCAGCTAACATAAATCCTGAATCTTCATTAATTTTCCCAGCATTATTTTTCCACAGCTAATAAATGGTTATTTTATATCAATGCTAACACTATTCCACTGAAAAGCTAGTAACTCAAAATGTACCTACTCACATTATAACCACACTAGAAATTCTGCTTTTGAGAAGAGTACTATTAAGTTGTTTTTAAAAATATAAGGAATACTACCCACTTGAATTTCAATTTCTCTTAAAGATATGATGGATTAAAATCTGATAAAAGGGTCCATTCTTTTCCTTAGTAGGTAGTGGAAAGGTTTCATGAGTGTTAGAAAGAAAATGGAACTGTCAAAATGGAATAGAGATAAATGCATAATGAATTAGGGCAAAGATGTTCAATAATGAAAAATGAAAATTCAAAATTTTGGGGCTTCACTGCATTGAAATTCAACAGACCTATTCAAATGTTCTTAGTTTCCTCTCCTGGCTTGTGAGTCATGATGCCACAATATTTAGGAACTTTGAAATAAAATTTGCTCATTTAATCTGAAATTCAGGGTTTGGCTGGCATACGATACTCATGTGAACTATTTTTTCTGTTACAATCAAAGAATCTTTAATATTTACCTTTTGCTAGTACCGAAGCTTTCCTATTATATCCACCAACAAAGAAATAAGAATTACCCATGGTTTGTTACTTTAATAGCTAAATAGTATTCTAGCGTTTCAAACACATGCTTGCAGAGACACAGGAAGTTTCTTTTGCGGTTGCTTAAACTTACTACTTCAGCAACAACTAAACTATGACTATGGGCTAAAAGGCTTTCATCTGCTAACCCTTTTGCTGTTTCTGAAGATATTTGGGTGGAAAAATTAGGAAAATTTTTCTTTTTTCTTACTGACAAAAGAATTTTACATATGAGGCGCTTTATGTCAGAACACAGGCTGGTTTCAGTTTGCTGTGAGAAAAAAGTAACCCTCAACAGGAAAAGGAGAGGGTGGAACCACATGTACACATTTCTAATTCGGTGTTTGAGAAAGACACCAAACAATAAACATTCTTCCGTTCCTTTCCCTAACCCTTCCACCTGTAGTACATCACAACTCAGCAATTTATTTTAAATAAATTTAAATAAATTCAGAATTTTCACCCTACACCAAATCTGAGATGTTCTTGGCATGCTTACCTTTCAGAATGTGTGTAACCACATCAACACGGTTTAATCCAAAGTCTATAATCTGACTTTAAAATATTTTTTTAAAAAGTAAATTTAAAAAGACTTCCAGACTTAAAAGTTAACAATCTTATCAAAATTTTTGTCCATTGTTGATAAAATTATGGGTTTAGACTAGACACAATTCTGCTTTGTCACATGCCAAAATCCTATTCTGTCTTTTCATTAGTTATACAGATCTCAAATATACCCATTAAATAAACTAGAAAAAGCCATTTTGTGAATTTAGTGAATTAATTGGTACCTCCTTAGAATCATAGAATCATTAAGATTGGAAAGGTCCTCCAAGATCATCAAGTCCAACCTCTGACCTAATACCACTAAACTATATCAAAAAATGCCATGTCC
The DNA here is from genome assembly GCA_020086605.1 of Lanius collurio. Lineage (NCBI taxonomy): Eukaryota > Metazoa > Chordata > Aves > Passeriformes > Laniidae > Lanius > Lanius collurio. The sequence goes on along the minus strand of JACBWW010000007.1, from coordinate 6,007,950 downwards.
AGTTATTTTCCAGGGATTGTGACTCCACCAGTTCCCTCGTATTACCACAACACACAAATATAACAGGGAAAAATTGTATATAATTGTTTGACCTTGAAATGTGGTTCATAATTTGTTTAATGTGACTCATCTAATGAAGTATTCTCAGTATACAGGGTTTGGCACTGGCTCTTTGAAACCTTCCGAATTTGCATAATTTTTCTGTGCATTTGAAAAACTTCCACTGGGGTTTTTGGTCTGCACTTGAAAAATTCATTTTGAGTTAAGTGAGGTCAAAATTGCACAACAGAAAATCCCTCTTCAGTAAGATAAATCAACAAGATGAATTAGACAAATCTGCAAGACTGAAAGTTAGCAAGAATTGCTTTTGACAAATATGCATTAAATAATAGTGCTTTAACCAGCTGCTGAATGCATACAGTTCAGATCAAATGCAGACCACAGAGAGGTATGCAGATATTTTTTATTTGTGATGTCCCTAAAATAATACTTTTGCCTTTCTTCTGTATCACACATATAGCTATTGTCTACAGAAAAGGAGAAAATAATGTCAGAAGAGAGTTAATAAAGGTCTACTGTAGATTTCAGTATTTTAGAGGCTGAAAATAGTAAATTACAGCAACTGAGAAAAGAAATCCTGTTTCTTGAACTCGTAGTTTCCACTTGGTAAAAATAGAGTTATATGGGGGACAGCTGAAATCTTCTTGATCATAAAAATGACTTCCCTTCTTGATCTCATAAAAAGTAGATCCGGTAAATCATGGGATATATCACTTTTCTGTTCTACTCTCCTTTCTACTTACAGCATAAGTGAATAGCAAGATAAGTGGAGATAATTTTTATATGACTGAAGGAAGCTTAGAAAGTGTTTGGCTCATATCCTGGTCTTATTTCAGAGTCACTTCTTTGAGAATGACACAAGAATAGTATTTCATACAAGAATAAAAAATTTAGGTAAATTCTGGATATATCTGGAATGGAATAACTAAGCCATATAAAAGTACATAGCATGGATTTTCAAATGCAAAGATTTCCTTAGAGATTTTGATAATCTTTTTGCAAAATATATGAAGTAGATTTTTTCCATAATTGCTTCCATATGATATTTCTGATAATTTTTTTAATAAACTTAAATCTGCTCTTTTTTAACAGCCTGATCATATATATAAATATATATATATTTCTTGCAGCCTATAACCTTCGATTGGTTTTCTGTCTCTTGTCCTACCTTCATTATTTTCTGGAGTGGTGTTTCACTTTTCACAGATATTGAAAAAACACAGGTCTTCTGGATGCATCTAGTTTTGAAACAAAAGAGTAAAGCTCAGGCACAAATTAAGGAGAAAGGAAGGAAATTTAAATTGGTGTATTACTACTGTGCCTAAATCTGCCTTAATTATATCTGGTGGGGGAAAATATCACCTAAAAATTATATGTTGTGCATGATGTTACAGCAAACATATATTCCTGAGTTTATGCATCTATTGGATTTTTCTATCTCACTGAAAATAAATATAAATTATCTTGTTTCCACAACATTAATGAGGATTTGATATCTTTGGTGATATAGGAGCTAGATTCTTCTCTTTCCCCTTTGCCTAATAAATCTTACTGAGGAAAGTGTAGTTACTTCAATACATTGTTGATTTTTATACCATCTTTTGGGGTCAGGATAATGAGTTACAAAATGATATTGATCTCATACCAGCTAGGTAAGTCTTCCATGACCTTGTGTTTTCTTTTCTTCCTCTCATCCTCTGTCCCCTTCTGTTTGCTTTTTTAATTTTTTTAACACATCCTACAGTAGGCTGCTTTCTGTATACAAATGATTCAGAAAGGCTGAAGATAAAAAAACATGTTACTTATATGCTGCATTGCAATAAACTTCTCTTTACAGGTCCTCTAAGTACAGGTAAGTGCAATTATGCAGTTGTTCCATTATGCTCTTATCCCTGTATGGATGTTCCTTCACTGCCATCCTTTCCTTCTTTCTTGAATGAACTCTGGGAAATAGAATTAAAGGACTGTCTTGCATAATAATTTCACTTTGACCTTCCACAGGAATTCTGCAACCTTAAATAATGATAATAGAAAAAAAAGCTGCTGTTCTTGAAGATGTTACTGACAAAAAAACCCCACATGCTATTGCTCACAGTCATAAAGCCAATGCAGACATTTTACTTTTTGTGTGCAATCACAATAAGGGTTGCAGGACTTCACAGTGATAAAAAGGGTGATCTTAAAAATCTGAAAGCAGAAACAAATCAAAGTATCTCCTGCAAATACCTAACAAAAAAACCACATTAAATTTTCAGACATTATCTTGAAAACTGGAATTCTATGCTCACGCTACTTTTTTTTCCTTTCTTAGTAATCATATCACAGAACCAGTATTTTCTGTAATCTTCAATTGCTTGATAGACAATGACATTCACCTCTACCTTATTACTCTGAGCTTTATATATATAGTCAGAATGAAATAGAAACTTTCTTTGGTGTAGATAATGTGTGAGACAATCACAGGTTTATAATAACATGGTCTTAGACAATGCAGTCAGTTTTCCAGACTTCCCTGATGAAATTTAAGCAAATTCCTCACTAGCTTTATTTGTTTGCTTCTCTTTACTCTATAGCATGCTTAGGAATTTCTGGCACTTTTATTCTCTGTAAGATTCTCTCATTTCAGTAGTATTTGTCAAATGACTGCTACAGATAAGAGGAAAGAACACTAAAATTTTGTCAACACTTTTGTTTCCTTCTTGTTTTTTTCACTTTTTACTCCTCTGGACAAGGCTTGAAAATAATGGACAATCTCTAGGAATTCCTGTGTTTTTATTCTGTGACAATATGTGTTTAAGGCTTGGGCAATGACATGGGAGTAGAAGAGTCTCCTAGTAAAGCAAATTCAAGAACAAGAAATATCCTTAGAATCGTTATTTGAGGAATCAGAGCCACAAGAAGTTTTAAGCAGCTTTATTGGAAAAAAAAATTACCTCATTTTAATATATTAATAATTAGAAATAATCATCATTATTACCACTAAAAGGAAGCTCTATATTCACAAATGAGAAAGCATATTCATTAATAAAGACATTGTTAAAACACAAGAATAGACAGGCATTTTTTAAATTATTGAATATGAACAAAAAGATTTTCAAGGTAATGTTATGGAACATAGAGAAGAGTTAGACCTTGTTGCCAAATTGTCATATCTATTAAATAGAAATAGAAACACAGTCAATATCACCTACTGGAAAATAAAATTACTTAAAACAACCATCCTAATTTCTCAAATCTAGTGGTTAGTTTCCCTGCACAATGTTCCCCCAGATCTTGTCAGGTAGATTCAGTCACTGACCAGAACACTATAAAAAAAATCCAGATATATGAGGCTAATTTCAGAAATGGTATCTTTTTTCTCTATATTTTAGTGATGTGAGTCAGTAACTAATGCTTTATCTTGCATTTTTCAAAGATTTAATAATTATACCAAGCTTAGAGTTCAGCAGAATAAGCCAAGTATGTTCTATCAACCTTCCTCTGCAATTTTTCTGTACTGTAAAGAGAAGTAATTTCCAGTTCATTCCTTTAGAAAAAAAGTATCTCTCAAGGGTAGAATATTTTGATTACTGCATAAAAATACATGAGGTTTGTTTTACACACTTTCCATATCCTGAGGTAAATTTAAACTTAGTAAAGTGGCTGAGCCAAGAGAAAAAGCTTTATCAATCTTCTGACATTGATGCAATGAAAAAATATTGAATATTCCTTCTAGGTGTAAAATTTTTATCAACTTCCTTTTGTCTCACCAAAATATTTAAACTGTTAATATTGTCACTCTGCATACAAATCACAGTTGTAACAGACTTACAAAAAATATCATACAAGGAGCTTATGAGTCACAAACACAGAGACACATGGAGCATTATAACTAGAATTATTCCTTCAAATTTAGTTTGTAGACACTCGAATTTTCTGGTTTCTAGACCTGCCACTAGAAAAGGGAATATTTGTCAATCCATGTGGTTGGAACTGTGATAGTGCACTGTGTTTATGACACAAGAATAACAGGCTATTGTACTGATGCTCCACTCCATACTACTAACTAGGAAAATGAGATGAGACAGCTCTAGATGTTGTGCTTCACAGCAGAAGAATTGTTCAAATAATTCAAATGTAAAAGGCGGTCTCTTGACTTGTTGTCTCATTGGACTATATTTTGACATTACTCCCTGAGGCTTTATGCTTATATTTTGATTTAGATGAGTAGTCACACTGAAAAAAAACCCACTAGGATTGTGGAAACTTAGTAGTCTGCATCCTAATGTGATACTCTTAAGGGTAAAATGGCCATTTCATGATGTGTCTATGAAAGATATAATTTTCAGTGCAAGCTCTAGTTAAATGAATGTCAATAGATCTTGCTTGAAATACCAGTCAATAAATATACAGAAAGTATTTGGGTACAAGTATAATGAAAAGATAAAAAAAATATTGTATTGCATTTCAAAATTTTTTTTATAGAAAAAATGTCACTTACAAATAATTTCCGTAGCGCTGAATGTATACAATGTCTTTTTACCCAACATAGGGGAAGAAATCCCTAGTAATACAAGTAATACTATGCAAGCTGTTGATTTAAAAGGTCTGCAAGGGATACTGAGCTACCTCTCCCTTTGCTGTAATAACAATTTTGAGACTAGCCAAAAAGTGTTCCTTTTAAAATCTGCGATTACTAAGCTACTGTTCTGTGTTGGGCTGGGAGGCATTTAAACAGAAAAAAAGTGAGCTGGAAAACACTCACTAATTCACAGTCCTGAGCCAGGCTTTGATTAATAGATCTAAACTAAAAGTAAACAAACCAGCAAATAACACCACCACTACCCCCAACCCCACACACAAACCCCAACATGAACAACTCTCCTTAATAAATATTTAAATACTTCTGTCAAAATCTTGTGTATTTTAGGCATTTCAGGATCAAGTGGCTGTCCTGAAAACCTTGATCAGTGGTTCCTTAGACTGGATTTATGATATCTCCATCTGGTTCAGCTGGATGAGCCTTTAGGCTCAGCTGGCCCCAAGCAGACATAAAGCCATAAAGGAAAAAAAAAAACGAAACAACAAAAACATCACCATCTCCCTGTCTACTACTGGAAATAGCTGTTTTTCAGAACCATTACCTTGATCTCAGTGCATACCTTCCTTATCAGGTGGAATATTTTTTCATCATAGCCACAGATTCCGACATTTCTCTGATACTCTGGCAAATGAGGTTCATTCAGTGTTGAAAGACTCAACTCCATACCATGACCTAAGAGTCCTACACAAGCACATACTATAAGATATCTCCTACCCAAATCCTCATATGTACATGCACTTAATTGGAATTTCATTTGCACATGCATTTGAAACACTGTGTTCAAATTTTCTGACACTCCTGCTGTTCTGAGCGTACTGTGTTTCACTTCATGACTCCCACATCTGCTTTTCACTTTTTGCTTATGTTTTTACAGAACCATTAAAAGTTTTGGATTGGAAGCAACCTTAAAGATCTACTCCATGTCCCTTGCCATGGACAGTGACACAGTTCACTAGCTCAGGCTGCTAAAAGCCTCATTCAACCCTCAACACTTACAGTGATGTGACAGCCACAACTTCTCACTGTCATCATAAAATATTTCCTCCTTATGTTCAATCTAACTCGTCCCTCTACCAGTTAAAAACCTTTGCTCCTTGTTTTGTCACTGCAGGCCTTGATAAAAAATGTCTCTCTCCACTTTTCTTATGGGAATCTTTTGTCTGTTGGAAGGCCTCAATATGTTTTCCCCAGGACCTTCTCCTCCCCAGGCTGCACAGCCCAAGCAACCCCAGCCTTTCTTCACAGGAGATTTGTTCCCTCCTTCTGATCATTTTTGTGACCTTCCTCTGGACCTAAGAGGCTTATGTCTTACTAGTATTGGTGAGTCCAGAATGAGGTGCAGTACTCTGTGTGGAGTCTCATGAGAGTAGAGTGGAGAGTAAAAATCATCTTTCTTGATCTGCTGCTGGCCACAATTATTTTGATGCAGCCCAAGTTGAGACTGCCTTTCTAAGATGCAAGTTGACATTTCCTGCTCATATCCAGGATTTTCCACTTGGCCCTGTTGCACTTCATGAGGTTCATACTGGCCCACTTCTACACACTGGCAAGGTCCTTCTTGATGACATCCCTTACCTGAAAACTTCCATTCCCTGCATGTTTCTATAACAGCAGACAGGCACTTGTATCTCTGTTCCTGGTATAAAAGTGAGAAGGTGGAGGATATTCACAGTGCTTCCATAAGCACACACAGTTGTTTTTTTCATTTTAGAGGACATTTACTGCTTGATTGAAGGTGTGAAAAACATCTTCTATACAAGAAAAGCTTATTTATTTCCTTCAAAAAGAAAACATGATTCTCTTATGTGAGTAGAACATCAAGTCTTTCAAAGAGATGGAATTTTCCAGTACTATCTGGGAAATCTACACGACAGGGCAATGGGCAGCATATCACCCTGCTTTTAATATGGCCTGGAATTTAAAGGGTATTTGTAATTGAAATTGTCATTTGTTGGTTTAATATTTTTTCAGGGTAAGTGATTGATTCAGTGCCCAGAAAAAAATTCAGTATTGCTAGAAAAGATATCACTTTCTTGAAGTGACATGGTGAAAAAATATCTTGCTTTATATCCCATATGTATTAGCTAATCCACCGTTTTGAGAAGCTCACTCTGAAGACTTATCTCATAGGAACTTTAATCTCTATCTACAGCTCTCCTAAAATATATTTGCGCTTATGAGTATATCCCAGCTTCTTGTTTAGTAATTTATTCTATCCTGGGATTTGTGCGAGGCATTATGGAAGAAAATAAAGAACTAGAATAAAATACGTAGCAAGGCCAAACTTCCCAAAGAAATGTGCTGGGAAATTGCTTTCAGTAGCACCAGTGGTCAGCTGGATGTACAGCACTCTTCAAGTACTTTGAAGTTCTGAGACTTCAGAGTTAAGCAAACCCAGAGGAAGGTCATAGGACCGTTTATATGATCAAAATAATATTAATTATCAATTCTTACTCTGAAAATAAATTAAAAATATAATTAAAATAAAAAAAAAATATTAAGAACAAAACAGGAGGGGAACATATACATGAGGAACAACGTTAGAAGAAGAACTACCTACCATTTGACCTTCTTTCCTCTTTCTGGTAAAATGATTATAATATCATTATGTTCCAGGAACTTAATGAATGTTTGTCAAAAGTATTCTTATGACAGGAATTGCTTTAGGGGCAAAGTAATATTTAGTTACCACACATCACATCTACTCTTATCTGAACCTGTTGCAAGGGAATATCAGGAAAATATTAAATTAGCATCTATTCCAAAGAGAGTTGTATATAAAGAGAGCAAAATGCCTCTCATATTCTGAAATTCAGAAGAGACAAGCCATTTCCTGAAGTGCATAGTAATTCTTCTTGAGTACTAAATATTTGAAAGTCTTATAGTTCTGTAGTCTGAGAGTCAGAAAAAAACAATTGTTGTTTAATCTAGTTCACAAAAAAAAAATCCTATAAAACACCCCAGATCTCAGCTTCTAAAATATATGGTATTACAAGAATTAAAAAGAAGCATATTAATATAAAGGTTAGGAGAACCACAGAACAACAATATGCATGTGGCAGGTGTTCTAAATTTTTCTCTTTTTGAGGGGTGGTGGTGTTTATTTTGTTTTAAGTTTGGGTTTTGTCCACAAGGTTCATTTGTAGTCGGAAATGACTGAAAGACATCTGCTTTTTGTCTAAAGGACATATAAGGCAACTTTATAGGAATTAACTAATAGAGTGATATGGCTTGAAGATGCAGTTATTAAATTTCAATTAATATTGGAACAGCTGAGCTCACAACCCATCGCACAGCACCTGAATCACAATCTAAGTCATTCCCAGATTTGGTCTGAAATCTCATGCAATGCTTTTGTTGATGCACCTACCCAAATTAAAGAACTTTATGTGGGTAGATTTTTAAAAAAATATTAGCTGTTCTGATTCAGGACTGACTGATCTTACTTAACTTATTCTGATATATGTAATAACATTTCTTTCCACAAAATGAATTCAGTGGGAAAAAAGATTGCATCAGATATAAACTAACCCACAATCTAATAATTTTATCTACTTTTTCTTCTCAGAATACAAATGAAAATTCAGATACATTTCTAAAGATATTGTCACATACATTATTGTCTGAAACAATGAAAAGTTTTTAAAATAAAAAAATATATTTTTAAAATATATTCTGTGATTCTATTCTATAGTTAATCAGAAAAATAACCATGAAATAATCAATTAAACTAAAAGTGGCAAGAAAAAGATTAAGAACACAAATGAACATGTCAGTAAACAAGCATCAGATAAGTAAATACAGCCTTAGAAAAATTACTGAGAACTGGAAAGATCAATAAGGACAGATTAAACAGAGGGCTTATGAAGCTGAAATTTAGAGAATAAAAACTGTGCTGGAACAAAATTTGCCTTTATTTTCAAACAGTCATATTCTGATCAGTAAAGAAGTTATGTGTGATGGGAAGTTTCTGAACACAAGTTATGGATTTCTCTTTATTGCACTGCTAGAAGAAGTCCTTGACAAGTTTTACCATACAGTCCTACTACTCTTATTTGGACTATTTCTTGTAGTTTCAACATTAATTTTAATTTGAAAAAAACAAAAAACTGTATTCTGTAATTACTTCAAATTTAGTCAATTTTTATTTCCCTTTTGAATACTTGGCAGCTTTCCTGAGACTATATTTGTTCACCTGCTACCTGTTCTGCTTCTGAAGTGTTTTAGTTGTATATTTTTCTTGATCTGAGTGTCACCTCGATTTGGATTTGTTATTTCATACTGAGTTATTTGATTTCTTGTCTGCTAAGATTTGTTTTGTTCCAATGGGGTTATAACTGGTATAAGTGAATTTTTAACTTCCCCTGGAATGAATTGTCCTTCAATTCATAGATTACCATTTAGAATTGAAAAATAAAAGGGCATATTTATAAAGCATCTGCTACTTGCATAAGACAGCACTTGTCTTCAAAAGGAAGATTGTTTGAACCTTTATGTGTGATCATACCCCATAAGTTTTCCCTTCAGCTGTCATCTGAGATCTCAAGCCTGTTTTCCAAGGCTGCATTGTATAAAAACTGAAAAGATAAGCTAGTCTATATTTTCAATAGAAAATTTAAGCTCTGATTTTCGAACATAGTTGTTGCAATCATGTGCTCATATATGAGAAACATAAGCATAGTAAAACAATAGAAACCCAAAATTCAGCTTTAAAAGTTAGTAAATAAAAGAATTTATAGCAAAATATATTTTAAAAGGGTTTTTTGTTGTTTAGTTTTTTATATCCTATTCCCTAAATTATGCATAAAGAGGACATATTTTTGTATAAAACTTGTAAACATAATACAAACCTAAACCTATGGAACTTGTATTCTCTTTCTGCAGCCAGTTTTTAAACAGGTAAGTATTTCTCAAAGATATTTCCAAGCTGGTAAGGAATAAAAATTGCTCACCAGAATAAATTGTTGACTGTACTGAGCTCTTCTATTTACTAATTCATTCGGCTTATGTTGTATTTGTATGTTCACTTGCTTGCTTTTAATGAGGGAAATAAGGACAGTCATTGCAGGATAGTTTAGCACTAGTGTTTAGCAAAGTCCTAGAAATATTCACCTGTGTGATCAAGTGAAGATAGTACTCCAGGTTTCCTTCTGCACTATGAGCCAACATTCCTGTGCAAAGGCAATTGCCACACTTCCACACAGCAATGCCTGAAATGTTTCATAACAAACTGTGCAATAGAATGAGTAGAGTGAGGGGTGACTGTCAATACCAAGCTGTGCAGATGTGGCCCAAAATATCCAGGGTCTAAGTAGTGTTTCACTTTCCAAAGTATTTCCAGTTGCATACGAAGGCTGTGTTTCCATTCTGTTTATGCAGACAGCTTTTACCTTCTAGGAAGAAGTAGTGTAAAAGCAGGAAGGAAGAAAAACTGCAAAGCATTTTACCAGCAAGGAAATTACAGGACCTGGATGAGACAGCAAGGGGTCAAGTGCACACAAAGGGACTTTTAAATATAATGGCTGAATGGATGGAAAGGCTTGGAAGCTCAACAAAGGTAATGACATCTGCTAGAGAAAAAACTCTAATGGTTCTTCTACCCAAGTCATCGAACTTTATTGAGAGCCTAAGACTGTCCAGAGAAGTAGATTACTGAAAAATTTGTTCTCACTCTTCTATCATGATTTTAATTGCAGTGTGTCACTCAGCAATATTTTATCTATTAAAATAAACTTGCCTCCTCAAAAGTCTGAGTGGCCCTACCCACCAGAGGAAGGGACTGTCCCATAAAAAGAATAAGAACATTGATTTCTGAAGATTATTTCAACTTCTCATGGATATACATATTGCCCCTTGCTTTGTATTGTATATGAGTAATACCATTATGTCAGCCTCAGAGACCTGAGAATGGACCTTTAATAACTAGTTCAGGTGGAAAAAATTCCTCAGCAATCCTCACATATATCTTGGCCAGTGAGTTATATATATGCCCAAAATTTGCTCAAATGATTCCTTCAATTAAAAAAAAAAAAAAAAAAAGGCTTAGAATTGAAAAATCTCCATTTTATATAAAAATAAGTTGTTTATATTCATTCTTGACTGCTCACTTAGGGATAGGAATGTGAAAGCAACATATTTCTATTAAAATATTTATAAAATGAACTCATAGCTTTCTTAGAGGAAGTTCCCTATTTATTCTGTTGGGAAATGGTAACAAGTAGGCTTGAAGGAACACTTAACCTTTAAAATAAGGAAATTAAAATTCTTTACCACACGCTGCTAAATGCTAAAGCTGAAATTTCCTTTGCTAATTCACATAATAATAATGCCATGTAGCATATTTGTCATAAAATCCAAAGTTATTTTTTTACAAAACACACTCACCCAACCTGAAGAGACATCTTAAATGATGTCTGTTCACTCTACTCTACTAATGAAAAAGAAACAAACATTATATTGTGAAAAGATGAACCACATTTCAGGCACAGTTCCCTTTACAAAAGAGAAATATTTAAATAATTTGTCATGCATTTTTGTGTGCTTGTTTGTCTCATCAGAACACACGTGAATAGATTTCTTAATGAGATACATTAGTTTTATTTAGATAGTGTTTGTGCAGCTCTTTGAGCATGTAAAGTGCTATGTAAGTGCTCAGTATTATTCAGCCCAATCATCAGTCACGACCTGTACTATTATTTGATTCATGATATAGCCTATTCTCAGAAAAAGTAAGAAAAAGAATAATTTTAAAATCATATCTCATATAATTTGACTTAGGTCTGTTGAATTGTGACCATAGACTAGGGAAGCAGAATATCAGACTAAACTCCTCTTTTTAAGAAAAGAATGGTAAAATGAAGGAGAGAAGGACTTGATCTGAGGGGCTTTACAGCTATGATTAAGAATCCAGGGTACCCATCTAGGTCACAAGTTCAGATTCAGTCCAGGTCACTAATGGCTGAAAATCATTACCAGCTGAAAATTATTTAGTTGCCCATACAAAAATATGTTAGTGTTCTGAGCTCAGAGAGAAGAGAGTTCTGTATATGTATCATTGTCGTCGTATTAGGTAGTTCATGCCTCTTGGAAATTGCCTTGAAACCAACTTTTAGCTCAAAACGCTCCAGTTCCAAACCTACATAAATTAAGCTCAGCATTAGAACCTTCTAGATAAAATTAGTGCAGAGTCCTAAACCAGACAGACAATGAGAAAATCATTATTATATGTCAGGGGAAAATAAAATATTACATGTCACAAAACACATCAGTTTATCATGATGAAAATTCTTGTGTTTACTATATAGAGAGACTTAGGAAGTTCTTGTGCCAGATCTTTTTAAAGAAATGAGTTTGAGAAAATATTTCCAAGCATAGAACAGAAATTAAAAAAAAAAAAAAACCTGAAATAATCAGAACCAATAAATCAGCAATATTATGGCTAGTCAAGATTTTTAAATGATCTTTATTAAACCATGGAAGTGTCAATTATGTATGTATTTTACTAGCTAAGTTCTATGTAATTAATTAGTTAATTAAGTATTACTAAACTTTGTCTCATGGTCAGAGCAAGTAAATGTTGTTCAGAGGTTTCTGTGGGGACTTGTACTCCCCAGTGCATTTCCATCTAATACAGTGAACAGGGAGAACAGCGAAATGAGAAGGATGGTTGATATTACGGATACAGAAAATTTAAATCTGACTCAAAAGAGCAGCATGAGAATTTCACAAAAGACAAAGACTAGCTGATGGGATGAGTCCAGTGAGGCAGTGTAACAGCTTGCCCAGAGAAGGTGTGGCTGCCTCATCCCTGGAGATGTTCAAGGCTGGATGGGGTTTGAGCAGATCTGGTGGAAGGTGCCCCCTGCCCATGTAAAGGGGGTGAAACTGGGTGATTTTGAGGCTCTTTCCAACCTCTAGCATTGCATGATCCTGCAAAATTCAATGTGAAATAATGCACAGAGTAAAACAAATATAACTGTAGACAAAAATGATGTTGAAGTAAATATGGTGAATAGGTCCTTCAAAATTTCATTGTTTACCATTGATTGAAAAAAACCACCAAGAATTATTAGAAGAGGAGATGAAAAAAAAAAAAAAAAGAGAGAAGCAGAAAACATAATTTGGCTGGGTAAATATTTCAAACTTGAGCATTTTATTTTCTGAAGATGATAATTGGCAGGCTATAATAGGGAAAAACATAAAGAAAAACTACAAGATAAGCAAAGGTTTTAAACTTCTGCACAAAGACAAAATCAATCAGCTATAAGCTTTAAAATGTGAAAAATTTGTGGGTGATAAAACAGTTTTGTTCAATAATTAATGAGATAGAGAAAAGAGTAGAAAAGCTTACCCATTTAGAGAATTCACCATTCTCCACAATGAATGAATAAAGGGTCATCAAATGTAACAGTCTAGTAATAGTTCAAAGCAATATATATATATATTTTTTCATGTAACATGCAATAAAATTGTAGCACTTACTGTTTAGAATATTGTGCATGTTAATAACTGAGATGGGTTTAAAAAATCTATTTGATGAATACATGAGCAAAAAGTGTACCAAAATCTATTAAACAAAAAATACAATTTCTAGTCAGGAATTCTGTACCACAGTCTAAAGGAAGCTTAGAAATTACCCAAGAAATAGTGTTAATATGGAGTTATGCTTCTATAAGGAATTCACAGGCTTGATTTCAGGCAGAAAAGAAGCTCATGGAAGAATATAATTTATACAATTTCTCACTAATGATGTAGTAGTTAAAAATGTAAAAGAATGGAAGAAGGGAGTTTCCTCTAGAATGAGGAATAAGTTTTTTGGGGGTTGGAGTTTTTTTTAGCTTAGCTGAAATAACTATCTTTTCGACAATGATATGTGTAAAAAAGTCAAAGATTTACTTTGAAATAAATTTTCTATCAGCCTTGAGATCTCTTGATGAAAGATAAGCTTAAAAGGGCTGAAAGATGCTAAAATCCAAATGCAAATCAAATATAGCTGAGGTAAGAACAAGGTGCAGATAGGAATCTTAGCTCAGTTGTTCCACAGCACAGGGAGAAGACTATAAGACACCATTTCCAGAAATACACACTATGGACCATCACTTGACTTCTCAACATCTACATTTATTCCATGGCTCAAGCATGTCAGTGCTTTTTTCTCAGGGTGAGGAAAAAAAAATTAAAATAGTCCCATTTTTGTTACTGAAAGGAGGCGTTCAAGCTTATTTATTCCCAATTTCCATTATGCGATAAGTTAAACTTGCTTCTCCTTTTTCCTCAAGCGATTTGTCAATGTCAGTCCTCAAATTGCACTGGTATCTGTGCTTTAGTGGTTTTAAAAACTGTCACTTTCATCTGTTGCCATTTCAGATGGTCAGTCCTCAATGGGAGATTGTTTTATACTCCATTATGTTCAAGTAGAACAAGGACTGAAGAATAGCTGTTAAGAAAACTTACTCAAAGTCACAATTTTTCCTATCGCTTAAAAGAACTAAATGCATTTCGTTTTTTCTCTAGCTCTGGTGGTTTATATGTCTTCAGACTCTCACAATCCACAATGACAGTGCAGTTAAAATGAAAAGTTGTTGTTTTTTTTAATTTGGTTCAATTGAACTATTCTGCAGTTACCCCAGATAACAAAATGACCAAAAAAATTCATCCTGATTTTGAGAGTTATTTTAAAGAAAGTTTATCTTATTAAAATTATTTAAAGCTACCAGAATTTGAGCTCCTAGCCTGGCAATTTAACAAATCACAAAATGTCCTGTTCTTTGGTGACATGCTGCACAATGATGCCACATTTTTCACAGAGATGCTCTATTGAATTTGAACTAAAAAATCATAGGCGCTACAGAGAGAAAGGTGTGTTTTAAGAGGTTCACCCACTGACAGGCTTTTATGAAATCATTTATACTTTTAAGCCTGAAAAATTTTAGTAACCTAAAATCCAAATAGTCTTGAAGATCAGAGCTAGGATATCTAAATACTTCTTTACCATAACACTTGGTCTTTGAGCTCATTTATATTAACAACAGACAGAAAAGCAGCCAGATAAGATCAGTATTACCTTCCATTTCCAGATGGGACTTTAGCACTGGGTTCATTCATCTCTTGTCCTTTTCAAAGTACCAAAAAGATAGATGTATCAGTTTATTTTAGCTAAAACAGAAAAAACTTTGGAGACATTCTCAGCTATGTATATGTGTGTATTGGATTTGTGTGGCCAGGTTTTGGTAGCAAGAGAGACTACAGGTGGCTTCTGTAAGAAGTTTCTAGAAACTTCTCCTATGTCTGACAGATCCAATACAAGCCAGCTCCATGACTGACCAGCTGCTGTCCAGGCCTGATCCCACTAGAGAGGGCAGTAATATCTCTGTGATAGTACATTTAATAAGGAAAAAAACATTATTGCACAGAAGTAGTTGCACTAAGATTGAGCATATGTGAGAAGAAAACTCTGCAGACACCAAGTTCAGTGGAGAAGGAGGTGGCAGAGGTGCTCTAGGTGCCAGAAATGAAATTCCCCTGCTGCCCATGGCAAAGACCCTGGTGGAGCAGCTGTGCCCTTTCATGGAGGACCACAAAGATGCAGAGACCCACCTGCAGCCCACAGAGAAGACCCACACAAGAGCAGCTGGATGCCTGAGAGGAGGCTGTGACCCCATGGGACACCCACACTGGAGGAGAGTCCTGGCAGGGACCTGTGATCTGCAGAGAGAGGAGCCCATGCTGGAGCAAGTTTGCTGATAGGATTTGTGATCCTGTGGGAAACAGACATTGCCCGTCCTTGAAGGACTTCATTCACCTTGTGGAAAGGGAGACACATTGGAGAAGATAATGAAGAACTGCTGCCCATGGGAAGGACTCAATGGAGAAGTTCATGGAGGACTGTCTTCTCTGGGAGGAGCTCCACACTAGAGCCAGAGAAGGACTCCTCTCCATCAGTGGTGACAGAAACAACCTGTGAGTTTTCAAGATTTGTTTTATTTCTCATTATCATGCTTTGATTTTAATTGGTAATAAATTCAATCAATTTCCTTTTGCCTGTGACAGGAACCAATGAGTGTTCTCTCCCTGTTCTTATCTTAACTTATGAATCTTTCGTCATATTTTCTCCCCCTTGTCCGCTCGTGGAAGACAGTGATAGAGCAGCTTTGATGGATACCTGGAATACTGCCAGGGTCAACTCACAGACTGTGCAAACCAGTTTTCTCTATCACCCACCAGCCTTTAGATAAATTCTGCATCTGGAGAACACAAGTGTGGGTTTCCTACCTGATGAAATATATATGTATTTCTATATCACTCAAATATCTTCTTTACAATGTCAAGAAAGAAAGTAGAGATGACAGAATTTCTAAACCTAATATTTTTTGTGTGATTTTCTTCTGAAGTCTGCTGGACTTCAACCAAAACTAGATTAAAGCTAATCATTCAATACTTATCACCCACTATTCCATGAAGCTCTATGGATGGCTGTCCCTGTGCTATCCTCAAGACCACCACATCAGTCATGTAAGAAAACTTGCTGCTCAGCAGTGCATATGATCATCATATATTCAATGCTATTTTATTTTTTCAATTAACAATACCTTCAAATCAGCAAAATAAGTCAATTTCTTTTTCATTAATCCTCACCATGTTTTCCTGTCATATTCACAGAGCACACTTCACCATTTCTATTTAACAGTTGTAGCTTGATCCGACTAGAATTACATCAGCATTGTATGATACACCTAGTAGATTGTCAAGAACAAATGTGGCTGTGTTTAGTCTGTGGTTAGGTAAAACCCAGCTTGCCTGCACACCATCAAAGCAGGACCACTGGGGGAGCTGAAAGACTTTCTATCCCTTCCTGCAGGTATGCAAAAGTTGTGGTACTGTACTAATGGCATACTATGCCTCCAGGTAGCCTTGGGGGTTCTGCATGCTCCAGAAGTTTCGTATTTCCTCCCTGGGATTGTAGGAAAGATAACTGAGGATAACCAAAAGTTTCGGTACCGACGTACTCAGTAGGCTCAAAAATAATCTTGGAAGTACAACATGCATGGTACAACAAGTCCTTTTCGTTTACCAATATCAAATAACATCTTGGTTAGCAATGGTAAATTTAGATTGCATGTATTTTATGAAAATGAGAAAAAAACAAACCCTCCAAATATTTTACATTAAAACAGTGAAAATTTGGTATTCCAGAAATGACAATTTTAGAGAATCAAACAGCTGTGAGGGGTTAACACAACTAATGCAGCACTTCCAGGGAAGATGAATTGTGAGGTTTGTCAAAGTTGAAGATTTAAGTGGATTTTCCTTTTGATATTATTGTTTCACAATAGATGTGCTTTGTTACCTGCTGCATTACAGCTTTTAGATACGTGACACTGAAACACTTAGGAGCTGATACACTAACAGCACTCTACTTATAAATCACAGCACACTCAGAAGACTTGACTTGCATATCAACCTGGCAGCTGTCTTTCCATTTGCTATTTAATGAACCCAGCAGCTTCATTTATATTTTTTCATCCTAATTTTATTATGTAGAGCTTTCAGAGGCCATTCAGAGCACTGCCTGCAAGAAAAAGTGGATGGAGCATTTTAAAGCCACATATGGTTATTTTCAAAATAACAACTCTTAGACACTATTCAGAATTTCTGTGTTTATGAGTCAAGTCATTCCAAAACACTAGGAGGAAAGAAAAAAGAAAAAGTTCCTTCATTTCATTTAACACTGTTCACTGTGCCTCTTAATCACGAAAAATTATAGCATAAAACTATGTTGCACTCCACTGGAATGTTATATTGCTCATTTTTTAATTTCCTTTTTAAATTCTTGCATAACTTTGGATATGATCAGTACCACAATTTATTTGCTCAAGATTTGGTGTGGAATTTATTTTGAATCTATTAGAATGCACACATTAAAAAACTTAATACAAGAGAAAGAACAATTAAAAGTACCACAGAACTTGTTAGTATGAGAACTCACAAAAAGAGAAGCAGAACGTAGTCTCAGCTACAAGTCATGCTTCCTTTGTACTTTACTTTTGCAATATGAACTAAGCAGCTAATACTAAGTACTAGTATCAGTAGTTACTAATGGATGCTACTTGGTGCAAGGATTCTTGACTGAAAAAGGAGGCCCATTACCAACATGCCTTACTTTTTACCATAATGAATGTTTGAATATGGTATTTTACCTCAGCCAAATTCCAACCAATAACTTGGGTAAGTTCCTATTCAACTTAGGTCTTTTCTCTTCTCAGACAATTCTGCATTATATCCAACATCAGCATGAAATAAACAGCATCAGCTTGGTTAATTTTACTTTATTTGATTTACCATTCATTCATTCAGTGTTTTCATCACTGATTTGGGTACTGGGTGGGGGATGACCCAACAAAAAACATAACTTTTTTTTTACCCCTTCCTAATCTAATTTTCTCCCATGTTTGACATGGGCTACGCACAATCTATCCTATCCTATCCTATCCTATCCTATCCTATCCTATCCTATCCTATCCTATCCTATCCTATCCTATTCATATGGTGAAAACATAGGCAGCACAGGAGGGTGGGTATATACTACTTTTTATCTGCTGCTCCATGCCTCTGTTTTTCCACTGCTTTGGGCTTCTTCATTTTCCACTGCTCTGATGTGTTATTCACAGGCCACTGGCCTCAGAGGTGTCCCTGCCTCAGGGTGGGTCATCCACAGCTGCAGCCCTTCAGGGTGTCTGTCACAGCATGAGTCACTCATGGCCACAGTTCCTCAGCAGTCTCTATGCCCTAACATTGGTCCTCCAAAGGCTGAAGTCCCTTAGCAGCGTCCCTTCCCTGACAAGGGTCATACACAGCCAGAGATCCTAACCCAAAAGGTGACCCTAGGACAATATGAGTCATCTCTTTCCAGGACAGTGTCTCCAGCCTCACCCTTAGCTGTCTTCTCATCAGCATATTTTCTACTATGTCTTCCTGAAAGTGTACCCTTGCATGTCTCCACAACATCCAGAGCATCAGCAGTCCCTCACACCAGCTGCTCTTCCTTAAAAATGCACCAAAGTATTCCCTGCCAGGCTGCAGTCTTGACAAGTGATGGGCTGCTCATCCCAGTGTCAGGCTGGGTTGAAATAAGCGCAGGGCACTTCATGGCCTCCTCCACAAAGGTCACCTGCAGCTCCTTGCTTCACAAGCCTTACCATTTATACTCTATACAGTCATAGTGGCTCTGGATATGACTCTGGATGCTAGCCACATTATAGTTACATGCCGTAGCACGCATCAAGGCAGTCCAAAATTCCCTAAATCTTTCTACTGGCTTATTCTTCTTCCTGCAAAATGGAGATACTGGTGTTTTCAAATCTTCCAGATGTCTTTTGGAGCTCACTATTCAGTTAGCTGTCATATACTCAGATGGCAGTCATATATTAAACTAGGACAGAGCTCTGACTTTTCCTTCTGCAGGTAGTTTTAACTGTCAATCAAAGCTAATCACATTAATGAAATTCATAAATAAAGTAAAAGCAGAATGAAGAACAAACAGCTTCTGAAAAAAATAAATAATACTTCAAAAGCTATTATAAAAGCACAGGCTGAGAAAAACAAAGGGAAATTTATCTTGGAAAAGTCAGGCTAATGCATCTGAGAAAAGCAAATCTGAAATGCTGGCATTTAACATGACATACCTTTGAGAAGCTGTAACATTTTCGAGAGGCCATGGACTGATGATGAAATGGAAAGTCCTGAATCAGAGACATAACAGTCACTTTATTACACTCTGATTCAAAGTGGGACACTATTCTGCAAAAAGGTACAGCTGAATTTGAACCCTGCAAACCAGCCTGAAGACTACTGGATAGAAGCCTTTATTACAGTGCTACAAAGGTTGATGTAGAAGGAAAGAAGGACAAAAGTCAAAAATTATCTGTGAAGAAGAATTAGGGATACATGCATTCATTTATTTGGTTATTCAAAAGAGAATTTAGGCTGTGGAAGAAGATCTGCAAGAAAAATAATTGAAACTTTTTTCTTGTGTATGCCTTTAAAAATAGCATGGAGAAACATTTGATTTACAAGGCAAACCCTTTCTGACTGGAAATTGGTAGATAACTGCTTCTTCAAATATCAAGATAAGTACTTGTACCTAAATATCTCTGACTTTATTTTCATTTTTCTCTTCTCTGTCAATATCTGGTGTTCAAGAAAAAGGAACTTCAAGAAAAAAAAATCAAAGTAATCTCTTCATGTGCTTTCATCACCTTATTTCATGAATACACTGCACCAAACTGCTTATGCAAAACCACAGAAAAGCAATCAATACCAGGGAGCACTTAAATGTAAGGGTTTGCTTAGTAAAGAAAGCCAAGTGAAATTTTAGGCAGGTAGAGTAGTTATTATACTCTGTGGGCCAAATCCCAAGAACTCTGTGGTACTATTTTAGCTGATGACTGAGTGGTTTGCCTCAGTCTCCCCAATGTGGAACTGCCTTAGAACAGCACAAAAGCTACTGCTGACAGTAAGGGAATGTTGAAACAGAAGCAGCATGAAAAATATCCTTCCTTCCTAATTCAGCAATTATTAGCAGTAAATTTTTAACTGAAATGAACTTCTGCCAAAATGCCTCAGCCAAAACCAGTACTTGAAAATGTAATTTTAATGCATTATACTCAGAAATCTGAAACAGTTTAGTGCAGGTGTACTGGCTGTTTCTTTTAGTGGTAACATTTCTCAATAGCTGCCACATTATGACATTTGCAGTAGCACAGTGCTTTTGTGTTCCAAGGAGGGAACTATTCTGGTGTCTTCAATATCAGGGTGGTCACTATAAGTTTTTATTAAGTTATACTTAATGTATAAGATACTGCACTTCATTTACAAGGTGAAAATGGAACTCAACTCAAATAAACTGAAATCTAACCTGACAACAGAGTATTTTACACTATATGACTGCAGTCAAAGAGTATCTAAGAAAAAGGGGGAAGATGAAACCTGGATAATTCTGCGTTTCTTAACTTTTCTGTGTGAGACTGCCTCTACCCTTTGGAAGCTTGACTGGATCACAGCATTTACTGCTGCTAAAAATCCAAGGAGGGGAAAAATGAATAGAGCTATTTTCACCTGGTCAGTACTTGCTAATTAACAAGTGGCGTGACAAAGTTCTGAGCTCCCAGAAAAGTGCAAATTTTGACACTGAATAAGTCACTAGTTTTGTAGTATCTGCTTTCACCTTATTTGCCATACACAGTTTTGTAAAAATCTAGTCACAACTTCTTCATTCTTTCTTTGATGCTTTGATAGATAAACTTATATAGAATTTTTGGAATCAGCTATTTTGCTAGTAAGTATAAGGCTTTAGCATCAAGTATTAGTATTCACCTAATAGTAATTCTCATTTGAAAAGCTTTGTGTGTTTACTAGAGGAGTATATTAAAGTAATTAAAGACATATAAACATATATAAAAATAATATACAAATATTATTTGCATGAATGAATATATAAATATAGTGCAACAAAATATTTAACAAAATATAATTGACAATAAAAATATCTAGTGTATAAAATATATAGCATATGAAATAAGGATTTATATAAATATATACATATATATTCATTCATGCAAATAATATTTGTATATTATTTTTATATATGTTTATATGTCTTTAATTACTTTAATATACTCCTCTAGTAAACACACAAAGCTTTTCAAATGAGAATTACTATTAGGTGAATACTAATACTTGATGCTAAAGCCTTATACTTACTAGCAAAACAGCTGATTCCAAAAATTTTATATAAGTTTATCTATCAAAGCATCAAAGAAAGAATGAAGAAGTTGTGACTAGATTTTTACAAAACTGTGTATGGCAAATAAG
>JACBWW010000007.1:5939910-5986344 GCA_020086605.1 Lanius collurio | reverse complement strand
ATCTAGTGTATAAAATATATAGCATATGAAATAAGGATTTATATAAATATATACATATATATATATATACTATATATTTTGTGAAAAAAGTGTGGAAGAGAACGAAGCTTAAAGCAGCAGATACATTTTTCAATCTTTTCATTATCCCATGATATGGCCATTCCACACAGCCCTGAAGGGTCCTGGTGACATATATAAATCAATGGATTAAATGTTCTGCACTTTGTTCGTCAGAAGGAAGTGTGGGTGTAGGGTGAACCTCTCATACCATGAGGGTTTGGCAGCCTGTAAACCTACACAATCTGAAAGCTTTCTCTATTTTGGGGATAAAGAGCAGCACTTACTCCTGTGCAAGCAGAACTGGTGAATTTTTTGCCAGTTTTGAAAAACAGGATAAAATGAAGAAAAGGGGAGAAAATAAGGATAAGAGAATTTGCAATAGAAAAAGTTTATTTCCAGCCTGCCTGTTTGAGGGTGAGTAAACTTAACGGCAGTCCTAGTAGCAGCTGTGATGTACAAACCTGTTGCCTCCTCAGTGCTGAAAGGGAAGACATTAACTTCCCTCAGTCTGCTGACCACACCCTTCCTCTTTCAACCCACTATGATTTTGGCATGCTCATGAGCGCAGAACGCTGGTAGTTGGTGGGAATAACCTGGGTCGTTCTCAGCATGCCTGTTATTCAGTCCATTGTTTCCCAGCTCTACAGATTCATGAGGTTTTTATTCTTTTATCACTTCATCTGCAGAATTTTGCCTCTCATTGCTGAACTTCTTACATTTTATGTTGGTTCCAGTTACAAATTTTATCATGATCCCAGTGGACTGAATTCTATAACTTGGCACTGCAATTTTTTATCCTAATCTAGTACCATTTGAAAAGGTGCTGAGGGTGCAGTCCATTTCATAATCCAGATGAAAATTGAATAATATCAGTCCAGCATTGACCCTTGGGCTGTTTATTTGTTATTGGCTGCCAACCAAATATTAAGCCAACAACTGCTACCCTTTCAGCCTCTGCATCTAACCAACATTTAACCCATCCAGTGATCTGTTCATCCAGTTCATATTTTCTTAATTTTCAAAATAGAATTGACTGAATGTTTTATTGTTTTCCTATGCCATAAATTATGCCTTTTTCAAGCCAGCTTACTTCAGCCAATAAATATGCAAATATTGACAGTTAGTATCTAAGATAGACAACTCAGCTATAAACCTTTAGAAAAATCCTAAGGTTGTATCCAAAGGTCTGTCTTTATGACATTCATCAGACTTTCTCTATCTTAATAAACTATGCAGCAATCAGACAGTATATTTTCTTTCTTTTAGTGGACTATATTTGGTTTAATAGTCAATCTTTCCTCTGAGGTCTTTCGAAAGATATGGGCTAGCTTAACATTTCAATTCCCAGATTTATTTTCTTTCTTCTTAAGTAGGAAGAAGTCTAGCCAACCTTTAATTTGAATAAAGTTTCTTTCCCTTCTATAGGCAAGAGAATATGTCTTTGTTGTAGTATTTGTTCACATTTAGAAGTGAATAGAGTAATAAACTCTGTTTCAATGAAGTGTCAAAACTCTGGCTTCCTTCCTCCTCTCTCAGTAATTCTTTGGCATTCTTCAGTGGGAGAGTTCAATGAACCTCAGTTTCTAGACATTTTTCCTTTACATTAAAAACATATATAATTCAAACAGCTGTAGTCTTACTGTATGCAGTGTATAATTGGATTTTGATTGAGACCAAACAAACAGAAATCAAATTACTTTGGGTAAAAAGTCCATTAGGAGTGATTGAGCCCCAACGTCTTCCTTTTAGGCATGTTGCAAAACTGGTTTATATATCCTCATTATAACTGAAAGATAGAATAATCAGAGCTGTGTTCTTACTGTTGTTCAAAATGAAGATGACTGATTAGATGAAACCTATTATAGAGACAGATTTTAGAGTGGTAAACCTCTGTTGAAATATTGTGCGAAAGCTTTAGAATGTTATTCCCGAGTCAGAAGTGACCTTGTTTATGATTAGATCTACTATAGATGTTAGCCATAAAAATGTGTTTTTCACTGAAAGACCCTCACCTAAATCAGTCTTTGGGACAAAAAAATGACAGTAAATAAACATGTCCCCTAAAAAAAAAAAAAAAAAAAAAAAAAAAAAAAAAGTTGTTGTTTGAAACCATAGTTGCTAGAAGAAAGATAACAGAAGTTATGAGAATATTGGACATGGCTTTCTTAGAAACAGACCTTATGATGAGCAAAAGCATTCCTTTTGAAAAATCAAACAGCAGCTTCCTTCATTGCTCCAATAACTGTGAAAGTCAACATTTTGCAGTAATGTAGTCGAATAGTTCAGATCACTGAATAGGAATGAGAAACAGAAATAGAGAAGGTGTACATTAAGTACTTGGGCATTACACAAAGATAAAATGAGTAGGGCTTTAGTTGAAGCTATTAAAATGTTGCCTCTCTCAAACTGCATGACAGAGAAGAAAAAGAATTTCTGAAAGATTTGATACATTATATAGAAAATATAAACTATAAATATTTTATAAAAATATAATTTATATAAATTATATATAGTACAGTTAGAGATGTTTAATGACCATTTATCTCCTTTTCTGTGTTAAGTAGTAAAAAATGGGAAATATGGACTAAGGACAGAGGGTAAAACATATATTTAGCTTATTTTAAAGTTTATTTAAATAGCTGAAATATAGGCAATAAGTTTCATGAGTATAATAAGTCTTTTGGATGAGTCCAGAGAAATGCAAATACATGTAATTTCCATGCTTACCAGAGTAATGGATATAGGCTTCTCTGAGAGATAAGAGTAACATTGTGGTAGGCATTATGCAGAATCACCGCATTGCAATCTTTGGATCAGTTCATCAGTGGTGACTTAGACAACTAGAACAGTATCTATGTGGTGCTATATTTTTTTTTTTTAATTATTTTTTCCCCTCATTTTGGTGAAAGCACAGAAAAACACGTTTGATAAATTTTCCTAGGATTAAGAGAAAAGGACAATGATGCCAAAAACGGTACTGAAAGGCTAAACTGCAAGAATAACATTTTGGAAAAAAGTTATTCTGCTTTGGAAAAAAAAAAGCAAAACCAGAAACAAGAGCAAGTTTTGACTAAGATACAGTGAAAAATTACACATAGAAGGTAGTACTGTCCAAGTAAAATTGGGAAAGAGAGTACTTTCTCTTAAAGTACATTAAAATGGTAAATTGAAAAGGGGGGAAATCTAAAGGCTGGCAAAAAGAAAGATCATGTTATAAAATGTGAGATAAAAACTTTAATTCTCATTTCTGGTATTGATAAAAAAATATAACTCAGTTATTAAAGAGGACGAATCAAAGAAATTCAAATGAAGTCTAGACAATCAAGTCAAAATAGAATCTAATAATTACCTTAACTCATAATGAAATCAGCAGGCAATTCACTTAGAATGGATACTATTACTTCTAACCAGCACTCAAGTCAGATCCTGGGAATTTCACATTGTAAAATATTTCATTCTCCTTTGACTTTCCTTTAAATTTGGAGATAAAGTTTACTGTGGAACCAAGCCAGCTCTTTTCATTTGTAAGGGATACAAACTTAGTTTTTATACTCATCAATATCCTTAAATGAAAGCAATATTTCTCATAAAGCAAAGATTAGGAGGTGCTGAGGCTTTAAAAATGTTAAATATTACATTCCTGTGGTAAAGTTATGGAATTTTGCTGATAAAATACTCAAGTGTACAACTGTTTGCTGATTAAGGATTCCGAAAAGGAAAAATGAGGTTAATGGAGTTGCAGTGTTTTATGATAGAGACATTAAGGGAGGACTGACCTTGATAAGCATTTGGGATTAATTACAGTGAAAAATAGTATACAAAGAATCAGTCATTAGCCAAATGGTTTTGCTCTGTCTTTAGGTCAAGACAGCAAAGCAGACTTACCACTTTATTAAAACTGATGATAATGATGAAATATGTATTCCATAGCAGTCATTGCATACATATATCTGTTTCATGTAAGAGATCATGGAGAGCTTTTCCTTTTGCCACTTCAGAACAGTTTTAGATTTACATTAGATTCAGAAAATTCTTAGCAAATTTCTGATGGCATATCTGTAGTTTATAGGTGATGGAGTGATCATTCAAATGCCATTGATTTTTTTGTTTGTTTGTTTCCCTTCAGTTAGACAAACTGAACTCCATGTAAGCAAAGAGAATTCATTTAGTTCATGGAAAATTGTGACTATTAGCTGTAGAAAACACCAGAAATAGAAGTGCATCAGGTTAACATACATTGTGTCCTTGCAACAGGAAACACTCAAATCTATATTAAATGAGTTTTCACTTTTTACTCAAATAAAACGGATGACCCAACCTGCCCAATAAATTACTATTCTTCTTACCTACAACATTAACACAATGGTTAAAATACTGTTATTTAAAATAAATTGTTGAAGGTAAACTATTTCAAAGAGGGCCATTGTTGAGCCTACACTGAAAGAGTGGAGCAACTTTTTACCAGGTAAAAATCTCCCCTCTCTGGGAGAATTTCGCTTTGAAAATACTGTTGGAATCAGTTCTTGCATTTTAGTATAATTATTTAGTAGGCTTGTTGTTTGTGATGACTGGATAATTTAAGAGATTAGCAGGTCATTTGTAACCATGGAAATCATGTTGCCTGCATATCTAATAGACTAATTTCCACATGAAGCAAGGCAGTAGTTCTGTTTATTTATTAGCTTGTTAAATGCTATTTTGAACTACCTTGTTTTCCTCAGGGGAATTGTCACTCAATTTTGGAAAAGAAAAACAACAAAGTAATGTTATGTCCTTACTGAACCACAGTGAACATGCATTTTCTTATATTTTCAGTAAATGTATATTTGAATGTATTTGTAGAGTCACACCTTTGTATGACTCTTTTCTTTTACATTTTACATAGAGAATGAAAGTGTTTAAGGATTAAATATGTTAAAGACATCCATTACCTTTCAAAATTTCAAGTTACTGGCCTCAGTACATAAGGATATGAATTAATGACTGAGTCAGGGCAGTTTAATTGTAGTTACAATTTACAAGCCAACTGATTGCATAAGTATAATACTTATTTTGTCCCATCTGTGGGAAAAAATGTTTAAATCATATTAGTTTCAACATAGTAAAATATGTCAACTAAGAGGTCTTAAGAAAAGATAGGAGAAACATGAGGAGATAAAGGAGCTTCTGGATTTTTTTAATTTGCCAGTGATGAAAAGTAGCATGGAGTTCCTAGCTCAGAGGAATTAAATGAAAATAATGCAGATATTTTTACAATAGGAAATATATAGTCCAAACCCTGGATTGCAGAAATTTAAAATTATTAGGGATAAGGGTTTGGAGTTGTTTTTGTTCTTAGTTTGGTTATTTTGGGGGTTGGTTTTGGTTATTTGGTGGGGCGGTGAGGCATGCAACCTTTTGTTAAATATATCTGGGATATCAAAGCATTTGCTTTTCTGGTAATTGATGTAATCAAGATTCAGAGGTCCATTTTTCACATGCAAGATGTGCATCATCTATAAGTACCATTCAAACAGACATCTCTTAAGAGGTCGCAAAAACCATGAGTCACCTTGTGACTCACCTATCCTCTGAAGTATTTTCCCTGCCTTCACAACTATGACGCTGTCTTCATAACTTGGGCTCAAATCATTCTTATGAACATATGAACAAAGTCCCAATAGATTAAACTCACATTGTGTTATATTTCTCCTGTCATTAATTTAGCTAAAAAAACTTTATTATTTCCATAGTTTTTGCTTAATTTGAAGTTTTTGTTGTGGCCAGTTGACAATTTGACTGTCTTCAATAGTCTCAAAGCTGTCTACAAGCTATTATCAATCACTTGTTAAAATGACAATACGCTCTTGACATATGAGTTATTTTAGTAGGCAAATTGCACAGCATTACGATGTTGAAATATTAGATGAAAAATATTTTCAAAAATTTGCTTCACAAACTTTTTCAATTGAATGAACACTTGGGAAACAAAAGAGGAATTTGACAAAATAATAACAACATGTTGAATTTTAACCACAAAATAATAGTATCAGAATTGTCATTTTTTTCCGATCAGATAATCATTTAATGGATAAATCAAAAGAAGTATCATATGAAAATCAACCAGTTAGTCTTAACCAATAAACTAAGAATACATTCCTTACTTCATCAAAACCTCTGTTTATGAAATAAGAGATACCCCCATTTAAATGTAAAGCAACATCAAATTCTTCCCATGAACAGTCGTTCATTCTTCAGTACTCTCAAAGCCTTAATAACTGACATGTTTTGTTTTTTTTTTTTCTGTGCTGTAGCAGTCTTGTAATTTTCATATCATGGAATCATAGGATGGTTTGAGTTGGAACAGGACCTTGAAGGTCATCTTGTTCCAACCCCCCTGACATGGACAGGGACACCTTGCACTAAGACCAGGCTTCTCACACCCCCATCCAGCCTGCCCTTGAACAATTCCAGGCGTGGGGCAGCCACAATTTCTCTGGGCAGCCTGTTCTAGTGCCTCACAGTAAAGAATTTTTTCCTCATACATGATCTAAATCTACTCTCTTTCAATTCAAACTAATTGCCCCCATTTGCCCTTACCTGTTCTTGTAAATTGTCTTGCCCCACCTTTCCTGTAGGCTCCCTTCAGGTGCTGGAAGGACACAACTCAGTCACCCCAAAGCCTTCTGTTCTCCAGGCTGAGCAATCCCAATTTTCTCAGCCTTTCCTCATAAGATCATCTTGATGTCCCTCCTCTGGACATGTTCCAACAGGTCCCTGTCTTTCCTGTTCTGGAGACCCCAGAGCTGGGTGCAACCCTACAAGAGGGTCTTACCAGCACAGAGTGGAGGGGCAGCGTCACCTTCCCCAGCCTGCTGGTGACACTGCTTTTGGTGCAGCCCAGGATACATTTGGCTTTCTGGACCACAAGCCCATGTTGCTGTATCACATCTAGCCTCTCACCCACCAGCACCCCCAAGTCCTTCTGAGCACAGCTGCTCTCAATCTGTTCATCCTCCAACCTCTGTTGATGTCAGGGGTTGCCCTGACCCAGGTGCAGTACCTTGCACTTGGTCCTATTAATCCACCTCTTTGTCCTGTCCAGGTCCTTCTGGATGGCATCCTGTTCTTCAAGTGGGTCAGTTGCACCCCTCTGTTTGGTGACATCTGCAAATTTGCTGAGGGTACATTTGATTCCTCCATTTATGCCATTAATGAAGATATTAAATAACACTGCTCCTGATACAGACCCCTGAGGGACAGCAGTCATCACTGATGATGAGGATTCAGTCTATTAGGACTCTGAGCCATTTACCACTGCCCTCTGGATATCATTGTACAACCAATTCCTCATCTGCCTAACAGTCCTCCTCTAGAAACCATCACTCTTCAATTTGGAGAGAAGGATGTTGGGGGACACCATGTAAAAGGCTTAACAGAAGTCCAAATAAATGACATCTGGAGCTCTTCCCTTATCCACTGATGTAGTTACTTCATCACAGAAAGTCACTAGACAGGATTTTCCCTTGGTGAAGCTGTGCTGGCTGTCTTAAATCACCTTCCTGTCCTCCATGTGCCTTACCAGAGGTTTTAGGAGGATCTGCTCCCTGGCACAGAGATGAGGTTGACAGGTCGGGAGTTCCCAGAGCTTTCCTTCATTCAGTTTTTAAGGATGGTTACGATGTTTCTGTTTCACCAATCAGCCTGGACTTCCTCTAACTGCCATGACTTTTCAGAAATCATGGATATACACGTATATCTAACAGAGAGCTGTGTGGTATCAGAAGTGGCCTCACCAACAAACATATTGAAACAAATGTGACTGGCAAAAGAGGAGTAGCCTTGACCTACCTGTCTTGGGGAAATTTCGTTGAGGTGCAATCAAATAGCAGGTCTGCAATGTTAATGAAGTTCATTTTTATAAACTGTACTAAGCAATGGCCACAAATTTTAGTTAAAGATGAAATAACTTGTGCTAGGTTTTGTAGCAAATTTCAAGCAAAATATCAACTGGAAAATATACTCCATGGAGTTCTATAAAAATTAGACTGACCAATTTTAATCATCTACAATACATGAACGAGAGATGATGTATTCTCTACTCGTAAAGAGTACTTTGATAAAAAACTCATAAAAAATGTCTAAAACTGGCTGAAAAAAACTGTCTTCGACTTTGTTAATGTGAATTGACACAATGCAATAATCACCTTTTTTCTATCTATAACATTACAAAACACAGTTGTGACTTACATAGCTACATACATGATGTAATTTCTGAAC
This sequence comes from Lanius collurio, assembly GCA_020086605.1. Taxonomy (NCBI): domain Eukaryota; kingdom Metazoa; phylum Chordata; class Aves; order Passeriformes; family Laniidae; genus Lanius; species Lanius collurio. The sequence goes on along the minus strand of JACBWW010000007.1, from coordinate 5,978,025 downwards.
TCTATAGAAAAAAATTCATTTTTTTTCATGCTGCCACAGTGAATTCAGGGAGAAAGAGGCAGGCTGGGCAAAATCAGAGAGATTTCAGACTATATAGGGAGGCTACGTAGGCTTCAACCTTGGGTACTGTATCCTCCACCCAAAACCAAACTGGACAAAGCCCTGAGTAATTACGTATTACCTCAGATCTCGCTGTGCTGAGCAAGAGGTTGAACAAGAGTCATCACTAAGTCCTTTCCAGCCTGAGCAATCTGGTGATCATAGGATCCTATAAAAGAAGATAAGTGAGATCAGTCAGAGACCAAGACATGAAGCCTCTGGAAAATATGTGAGACTGATTTGTGTCCATTCCATCTCAAGTAATTGGATGCTTCTTTGAATTTGAGATTGTACTTACTGTATGGTTATTATTCCTTGACTTATATGTCTTTCTTTCCTGTCACTGTGTTACTCTGGGAAACAAGTGTTCTTTCCTCCCCTTGCTCTCTCACTGCTCTGCCATAGCAGATCCTACTGATTGTCTTGTCTCTCAAAAATTTTCATGGGGCTGTTCCCAGCAGCCACTGTTTTCCTGAGGAGAAAAAAAAAAAGAATTAAAAGATTAAACCTGGTTGATGGAAGACAGAATTGGAAGCAATGCCTACCTCACAATATTTTCCACTGACACTTTCATCTTAATATCCATCTCAAATATTTACTGTGTACTGTGCATATAAGGGAACACGGATGAGTACTCAATATTTTCATGATTTCTACGTCATAATATAATTTTCTTATCTTACTCTTTTATGTGCAAATAGTGAATTAAGAATTAACCTGTGTTCTATGAGTCTGTAGAAAATGTAATTTATATATTTGCTTCCAGTCTACATTTTTGAATAAAATGATACTTCTGAGACTTGAATCTATATTCAGTCCTGAGAAAGAAAAAAAATCTTTACCTGTTTTGAGGAATGCTTATATTTTTGTACTTTAACCATAGTAGAATTTTTACCAAATTTCTCTGTTCAGTATATCCCTGCTAGACCAGGTCCCACTTGTAATCACATGTATTATTTCTATTCCCTTTCTACTCACATAATATTATAGGAGATACTAAAACAAATATGTCATATTACATTATCATCCGTTTGAACATCAAGCCCCATGTATTGCTTTTTCCTTAGCTCAATTAGAAACTTATTACAGAAATTAGTAACTGGAAATAGGTTGAATTTCTTATTAAAAATGACATTCCATTAATTTTTCTGCCATATTTGCTATTACATAAAAAAAAATTGCTTAACAATGTTGGAAAACTTTTTTCTCACGCTGCTTCTTGTGCATGGAGTGAACCCAAACCATATCTATGAAGATTCACATTATTCTCATCTAAGTTTTCTGTCAGACTCATTTCTCTGCTGGTGTCAAAAGAACACTGACTTTTTACACTTGCTGAACAGGAGAAACATCAGTTCCAAATAATTTAGATGCATTAGGTTTAACAGATCAGGGAACAAAAGGAATGAAAGGAAATGGCCTTAAGTTGTTCCAGGAGTGTGTCAGGTTGGACATCAGGAAGAACTTCTTCACTGAAAAGTTGTTTAAGCATTAGAATGTCCTCCTCAGGGAGGTGGTGGAGTCAACATCCCCAGAAATGTTCCAGAAACAACTGAATGTGGCACTGAGGGCTGTGGTTTAGTTGACAAAGTAATGTGTGTTAAAAGACCAGGCTCAAAGATTTTGGGGTTTTTTTCCCAATCTTAATGATTCTGTGTTTCTCTTATTCTAGAGCACAAACAAAAACAGTTACATGTTTAATTTAAGTTGTTCAACTCACTTGGCACCACTGTCTTGCTTTGTAAGGTCCTTATGGTCTTTTTATTATCTTGGATCACAGTTTAATGCCTAACATAGTAAGGTAGTGGAGTGCCACTGTAATATAACTCCACTTCTCCTCTTATCAGTGAATATTTTGTTTTAAATGTCCTAGAAAAGGATTAGATGTACACTTTCAGAAAAAAGATGTTATTACATATGGAATCAAAAATGAAAAGATAACAAGGCAAACACCAATATAAGTTAGCAAAGTAAAACAGCCAAGAAATAATGGTCATCCAAAGGGAAAAAAACCCCAGCGCTGTTACCTGAAGAAAATATGTAATTGAATATTAAGTTCAAGAAAGTGGAAACTTGCTATGTATCTTCACCATAGGTACTAGATGAATATTTCTGACGTTTTATAATGATAATAAAAGTGTGTGCTCTGTAATATATTACAAAATAAATCAAATGAAGTCACAGTTTGCTGATGTCAGAGAAATAATAAAAGAGAAGTAGTGAGCTAAAATAGAAGGTTTGAAATTCCAAGTATCTTTCACTGAAAAAAAGAATATGTGTTTTCCTACAGGATCCTGATAGACTGCCCTAACGACTACAAAGAAAAATATAATGTTTTCATTTGATAGATTAAATAAATATTTTAATGTGAACAGCAATAATAATAGCAAATGCACTGCATGCCTTAAGTAGTTCTGCTTTCCTATATATTGTCTGTTGATGCTAGTAAGAACAACTTGAGGGAGACGGTACTGGGTTGTTCAGTTCATATATCACAAGAATTCCTGTTTTTAGTACGTGTTCTGCAATATCAATAAGAACTCTGCTGCGATATTGGTACTTCTGAAATGATCTCATACATACAAAGAACTGGGTTGAATTAGAATATATTACACATCTTTCAAGAAATAGAAACCTCCAGATAACTATATTCTGGGTTTTTTTTGCCTTCAAACTTGCTATTATAGGCATAAAGTATGAAATACAAACACAAATCAGGGAGCTGCAAAAACTGAAACACAAAGATAATTAGAGTTTTCAATAACTCCTATATATACTGGGTAAAATTCAAGTCAGGCTGTGGGTGTTACATTTTTATACAGTATAATTTATCTCTTCTTAGAGACAGAGGCTCAGACACACCATAAGAAAAAAAGGCAACTCTTGCTCTAATCTTGAGTATCACACTAGCTTTAGTTCAAAACATATCTTTCAAGCTTCATTGTACAGTAAGATCTCAGAAAACTTCCCATATCTTTTCACCTTCCTTCCCCTTCCTCTTTCTCAATATGTTCAGATTTCTCCAGAAAGAAAACCATATGTAGAAAAGGAACTGTGAAGCATTTTGGAAGTTGCAACCAGACAGCTGGATAGGATGAAGGGTAGTATTCTAGAGAGCACAATAAAATTCACTGGCCAGTTTTTATATTAACCTTCAAGTTGTTATTTGGTGGACACAATCATCAAAATACATTTTAGTTCTGTATCTTCTAGGGAAGAAAAAGATCGACAAAGTCCATTAAAAAGGGGAGCTACATATATGTGAGAAAGATAATTATTATGAAATTGAAATGGAAGACTATTTGAGTCTTAAAATGAACTTTATTTATGGGCGAAATAGACCTCAAAAAAAACCAAGCTGCCACCATGAAAGATGCAAAAGAGCATAAACCTGAAAATTCAGATTTAAATCCATAATTTCGGGTCAAGAAGCATGTAGAAATTCAAAATAAAGTATTATCAAATGTATCAAAAGCAGAAGGCTTCTGGGAATGAAAAGTATCAGCAGATGATGGAAGGATATGAGGAACACTCATACAATAAGTTCACATAAGAAAACTGCAGAATAAAGTGAATTTCTAGAATTGTGCTCAGACTGAAGGTATTCCAGGAGATTCTTCTATCCGGTCTTTCTTTTGCAACATGAATTTGAGGAAGTACTTCCAACTGAATCTTTCCTAAGAGAGATTAAAAAAGAAAAATCTAAATAAGAAAGTACAGTGAATTGAATAAAATGTAATCATTTCCCAAAAACTTTTAAAGAACACTCATATGAAGCTCTGAGGATCTTTACTACCATTTATAACCTATTGCTTAAATTAATAGGCAGAGGAATGGAAGGAGAGAAATATGACAAAATACTAAAAATGGTGAAAACTAAGGATTTGACTGATATGTATCTATCTAACTGGTAAAGCCTGTGTAAAGAGAGGAACTAGTAAACAGAGAATAGATAAAGAATATTGATAGGGACTTAATATGGGTTTTGCAAAGGAAAAATATGCCTTACAAATCTATCTGCTTTTCTAGAGTATCACTGAGTAGGTGGATAAGTATGATCTAATTACATTTCTATTTTCAAAAAGCTTTCAACAAGCTCTCAGTTGAATTTCTTAAATTTGGACATTGGCTGCTCAATATATGCCTAAATGTTTAGAAACGTGATAAATAGCGAGGCAACGATGTTTTCAAATAATTCAAAATTACTCTACATAGTCAAAATCAAAAGTATCTGTAAGGAGATCAAGAGTATTTGTCCACAGTCAGTGACTCAAGGATGAAATAACATATGAAATGTAAAATTAGCATAGAATAATGCACACAAAAGGAAAACAAAAACACCTACAACACTGAGTTATAATCTCTGATTTGAGTATACAGAGAAAAGCCTCCAGTCAATATGGATAGGTCTCTGGGAAAGTATAATAGACATAGATGACTTGAATAAATAACTGCAATCTGGAATTTTACATTAGAAATATTATCTGTGCTTTAAAAACAGGCTGTGGATGAACTAGAAAAAATGTTACAGCAAAGAACAATTAGACATATGTTATCTCACCCACATAAAATGCAACTGAATCTAAAAAGGCATGGCTAAGGAAAAATAGCATCAAGATCTGTACAGTTTTGAAAAAGAAATGGTAAATGGTTATGAATCATACTATCTTCATTTTAACATTATAATTATGGATTGTCATCCAAAGTTCATGAGATATACAGTAAACAAGCACTTTTTTCCTCACAGAGCACCGTGTTGAATGCAGTGTTGAGTTCTTTGTTACAGTCATTTTGGAGGTCAGAGGTGGAAATGTATTCAAAAAATAGATTTAATACCTCTCAGGTATTTAAGCCTGTAGTGAATATCAAATACAACACTTCAGGTATAATTTTTACTGGAAGATTTTAAATGACTAATTACTAAAAATTGAGAGTTGACTAACAGGTGGATCACTCAGTGCTTCGTACATTTCCTAAGGAGTCATGTTGCTTCCAAGGACAGGATGCTAAAATGTGTTTACCTTTGATTAGTTCTACTGAGTGGTTCCTCCATTCCTTGTCTAATATGGTATTTATAAACAAAGCATGAAATAAAGGACTTAAACATAGACATCAAGGTATTTTAAAATATATGAACATGCCCTTGTAACCACTTGAACATTCAACTGTTCTGCATATGCAAACCCTAAGTCCTTAAGTTGTTAAAGAATTTTGTACCTTGGACTTGTGTCACAATTTCGCCTTTTCATGACGTGGTGAGAGAGATATCTATTTTAGGGTGAAATGTGGAACTCTGAAGATGGCAAATAGTAATTTTTTTCAGCAAAGGAAATTATCCTAGATTTAGACGGCTAACTTTAAAATATTTATACTATATAAAATTAAGCCCATTCAAGAAAACTTGTGTCTTTAAATTAAGATCGCTACCTATGTAGTTTAACATGAAGAAAAAAAGATATCTATTGCTCTTGCTTATCAGGTCACCTAAATGGCAAAAAAAAAAAAAAATTAAAAAAGCAAATATTGACAAGCAAATCATCTAAACTATTTGTATTTACCACATTGTTGTCACATGAACTATTACTTCACCTTGCTTCTAATTCTTTCACTATTATATGGTTGGAGGGCTGTAAAAAGAGTGGCTTGCATTGAATCAAGACAGGAAGCATCATTAAAGTGTAATGTCATGAAATGTGCTGTTCACAACCTGTCATAAAATTCACTCTTGGGAACAAAAGTTCTAAAAACCACTAGGACACTAATGTAAGTGCTTCAGGTTTGACAGCACTTCATCTTTACATACATCTTTATCTTGCAGAGCAGTAAATTTTGAATAATCTATTTCATGGCATATTTTCACACTATAAATGATATTGTAGATCAGTGAAGTTCTTCCACTGTTTAATGTCAATATTTCTAAGTGAATATAACTTAACCTGTCAACCCTGAGAGTGAGAGGAAATTGCTTTTACTTTCAGAGGAATCACAGAACTGTGTTAGATGGAAAGCATTTCTAGAGGTCAGGTAGACCAACATGCCCAGTCAAAGTAGGGCTATCACCACTCAAATGTGGCAAAACATGGCTGTAAGATGATCTAGGCACTGTTGGTTTACTGACCACATACGAATTCAGGATCATAATCTCTCCAAGTTAGGTATGTTCACAAAATGGCTTCACACATAGCTTGTAGCAGTGGTCTACAATAATCCACTGCATTTCATAGTTATCCCATTGCCTGACACTTCTTTTGGCTCACATCCTTGTCAGCAAAAACTGGAATGTAAGACAATAACTGCAGATACCCTAATGATCAGATCAGAAGACTGCAGAGGGTTTGGAGAATTCCCAATATATAGAGAAGATGAGACAATTTGGGAGGGAGAGAGAAATTTGTCTGTATGGACTCAAACTGTATTGTTAAACCTGCTTTTGCGTTGAGACATGACCCTTTGGGTTCTCCTAGTCATCAGAATATGCTCAGCCAGCTGGTTATCTGAGTAACAAGAGAATTAGTGCCAAATCTAATACTCTTTTGTTTCATTAAAATACTGTGATTAAATGATGCTTGCTGACTCAGTGCATTTGCTGTGAAGTTTGAATAAGAATAGTACCATTTTCTACTGCACAAGAGTGGGGGGGGTTGTGTCTCTGTATATGTGTGTGTTGTAGATCTTCACTGTCATTTCTTACAAGGTAGCATTTTGCAGTTTGTGGGAAAATGGTTGTACAAGTTAATACTGTTTGGAGAGAGGATAAATTTATGCTCAGGGCTGCCAATATTCTCTTTCTTCCTCTTGTATAGGAACAGCTTTATCCTGACACAATACTTTAAATAAAAGTACTCTTAGTAGTAGAATTGTTTGCAATAAATATAGGAGAAACACAAGCCCTTTCTACTAATATAACAAATATATCCCTGTTTCCCTAGTGCAAAGAAACACTTCCCTTTTGACCCTGTTCTATTAGCATTGTATCAACAACACTGATGTAAATTGTCCTAATTTATTAGCAGAGACTGTTAATATTTAAAATCAGAACTTAAAACAAATACTTTAACTTATTTTACATATGGGCCAGAGAAACTATCTCTAAGAATTTATTACCTCCTCAGAGAATGAAAGGTGAGTCTGGCTTTACTGAAGAAAGCTAATGAAACGTGTAAGCTTCAAATCCTGTCTGCCTTTCTGAGCCCTCTTTTTGTTTTCCTACTGGAATGCTAAGGACATATACTGTCCTGTCTAACTCACTACAAGCAATCCTTGCTTAGAAACAAGATTCAAGATTGACTGTACAAAAAATATGACTCTGGACAACCACCTGCCTCCTGCAACAAAGGGGTTAAAACTTTAATATACCTTAACTTCCTTTTCTGAATAGTAACATCTTCCTTCCTCAAAATCAGCAGGTAGAGTAAATAATCATGAACACCAGATGTCCACACTGACTTGGGAAGTCAGAAAGATAAAATTCCATGTGCACACAAGAACATATTCTCAGCATTAGCAGAATGAAATAGAGACATCAGATAAGTGAAAACAGATGTTGTTAAAATGTCAAGTGCAGCAGATGTGTGTATACAAGACAAGTTTGAGAAGATTTAACTTTGATCCTGGTTAGACTGTAGGAATTTATGTTAATCAGATAGAAACAGTAATCTACTTTGGACCAGTTATTTCCACTTTTACTGTAATATGCTATTATGTATTGTTCCTAATGGAAGTACCTCTGAAATATTAACCAGTTGAGCATGAGCGGTGGCAGCACTTTGGCGGCGTATGCTTTATGTTGTGTTCCTATAAATTCCTATAAACCTGCTCACACGAACAGCCAGAGTGCTCAGTAAATCCTTTTTCAGTCACATACCCACATTTTCATCCAATGGAAAGAGGAAGCAGTAGCGACGAGGGAAGAATGCTGTATGACACAATGTGCCTTCAGGTCTCATCCTGATATGCTACCAGTGTATATCCAGGTAGTTCAACAGTTTTGATGTGGCTCATATTTTTTATATCTTCCACTTAAAAGATAAATATTATTCTTCTTTTAGAGCCTTACAAATATGAATTTAGATAGAAAATCTGATTTGGTTGTGATTTCGGAGTTACATCTTCATATTTCCACATATCTGCTGTGAGATTTGCTTCATCAAGGAGAAAGTTTTTCATCTGTGTGCCTGTTTCAAAGTGTCAGGACTGTGTGAATGGTCACCACCCTGAACATATGCTACTAAAGGTATATATCTGCCATATAAATATATATATCTGCCAGACAAAGGAACAAGGAGCTACCTACACAGAAGCACTGTACTTCAGAGGCACTCAGTGGTGTTGTCTCCACAGGGGACCAAAGAGCTCTCAGGTTACATTTCAGTCCTAAATGCCTACATTTTATTGCTGCATATAACACCCTTCTCTACATCCATGTCCCATGCCTGTGTATTTTGTTAGTAGCACTGATTCAGAGTGGAGCCAAGATTCCTAGTGGACTCTTACCATTCCACTGGGAGCTGGTAAGCTTAGCTGTGCATGTTTCTGGTGTGAAAACTGCCACATGCTTATGTCTTTGAGGCATAGTTGTTTCTTTTGTCTCAAAGTCAAGAGAGAGATCATGATTTTTTATCATTTCCAAGCCTCCATGGAGGTGAAATCTCAATTCCATTGTGTCTAGACTATGTTCTCTTTACTTTCTCATAGGAGGGTTGTTTTGCTGGCTGCCATATTCTCCTCACATACACCATCTGGATAAAGCAACCTAACCCAACAGAGGTTCAAAGTAACTGTTCTGTCCTACAACCAAGTGTTACACACAGACATACAGAGTACTAACACCTAAATGTATTTTAGAAATATTTGATGTTGATTTGTTGTTACCATTAAGTATTAAGAAGCACATCTATTTCTACTTTTTAGTATTGGAACATAATCAGACTTCAATTTAGATTATTAAGCACAAGAGCCTTACTCAGATTTTTAGATTATTAAAATTTACAGCAAATAGAGAGTGTTCACTATATTGTGATCTTTACTAGTATTTTGATCCTTATAATAACCAAGAGAAAACAAGGTCCAATTATACCACTTCTACCCATCCTCTTTTTGTATTGTTCAATAAAACTACTTCTTGTTTAGGTAAGAACTTATACTGAATGAAGCTGATAGAGGGACTTTTTCTGGTATCAGAAAAAGTATCAGTGTGGCACTTTAATACCTCAGCTCTTTGTGACCTATAGCTGAAGAAAGATCTAACCTTTAAAGGAATTTTCGATAAGTGCTTTTTCTTTTGCAGAGATAACACCTCACAGAGTTGCGCTCTGAGATCAGCTTCAAGACTCCCTATTGCTTTCAGGGGCTTTAAAGTCATAATAGAATAGTTTTATTTTATTACTCAGATCAGAACCTTCTCATCCATCCAAACTGCTTTGATTTACAGTTTGGTTATACTTTCAGGTTTTTCTAGCATTTTTATATGGACTTGGATAGTTTGCCTTCTGTTTGTTCACTTAACTGGGAATTGACAACTAGGCACATTTCTAAGAGATCAAACTTGCCCTATAAGTTTTATGTTAATATCTATCATTCTTGTTTTGTAGTGTAAAAGAATTTAATTTGAATAAGAAACTAAACACTTTTACTTTATACCTTTTGAATATGGTTATCTATTTTCCATATTCCTTCAAATAAGACCCCAAATATCCAATTGTCTTAAATGTTCTCCTTCACTCTATATGTGTTTGAAAATTGTGAAGTCAGTACCATTTTATTTGATAAAGCAAACTCCACTCACTCTTTTGTGAGAGTTTTTCATGAACATAGCTTTTACACTGAGGATGTTACCAAAAAGGTGGAAGCGCAGTAATAAGCAGGAAAAAGTTTGGAAAGTGTAGTAATTGGTAGGAAAAAAAAGAAGGCACTTTCCCTTCTTGCAGATCATCCCACTTTTACAATAGACATTTAGGAGGTGATGGCTAATATGTCACTTCTTTTTTTTTGCATGTTTTTGAACTTTGGTTGGACTACATGTTACCACTCGAGCAGCATGACAATGTCCCAGGTGATGTCTCTGCTGGGGCAAATAAATTTTCTAGTTTTTCACTGAGCGGAGGTTCAGGGGTATGATTGGCATGACAGGTCAGTGCCCATTCCTGGATTTTTTCAATTAGGCGTTAAAACAATATTTCTTTTTAAGAAATTGACAGTGACAGTGAATGTGTCATTGTATACCTATTGTTTTAATATATATCCACAGAAAACCAGGAAACCAGATTTTGAAAACTTCATTTAGGGACCAGAATCCATAACTATGGGAACACTCTGCCTAAGGTAAGTCATTCTGTTTTCAGCATTGCTGAGAAGTCTAAAGATGTGCAGTGGATGCATTCACACACTGCTCTGGGTCAGAAGAAATTCAAATGGTGTAAAGAAAATCAACATGCATATACGTGGTACTCTGCTTATTCAGTAATAGTATGCTTTTCAAATGTTACACTCTGCTCTTCAAATGACCCTTAACTGGGATAGGCCTTGCTTAAAATATCCAGTTTTCTTGCATTGGAGAGTAAGAGCAGCCTTGAGTAGAGCACTATCCAATGTAGAGCACCCACAGTGATTGTGTGCTCTGATGGGAACCAATGGTGAGTTTCTATTGAGAATGTATAAACTGTTTAAAGTATACAACTATGTTAAATTTTAAGTCACCATTAAAGATGGCATAAGGGTCATATTCGACACAAGAAATAATACCTGTAAAACGTGAAGTTTCAGAAGTGAAATGCATTGGGCATTTCAATGTTTTGTGGCACTTTTCTGGTCTCAAGCAGTATTTAAGATGAAAAATTTACTTTCTTCTCTGGGTTCTTGATCATAACTACACTTCTTTGGCTGAATTTTTTTGGGAACAGTCATGAAGATGTTTACAATAATAATTTTCAAGTAAAACAGGAAAGTTTGGCAAAGCTTATATAATAAAGACAGCTTTGCATAGCAGGGAGTATCAGGCAGCTCTAAAAATAGAGACTGCTCCTAGTTCTGCCTAGAATAACATGCCTGAAAGAAGAATACACATTTACACAGCTGGCTTTACATGACCCTTGTTTATGCAATAAAACAAAAGGAAATTACCTCTTCTAAGGTTTTATTTTTTTATCAGACACTGATTAAATAATAATTAGTTCAAAGTGTAAATGTGCATCATGAGTCATTTCTACGTATGCATACTTATCCTTTTTGAAAGAGTAATTTTCTCCCTGAGGTAATGTGGAACATCAGTGATCTGTGCTCTGCTATAATAACCTTTCAGTTCAGTAGAACCATTTTCAGCAGTTGCATAACCTTTTTTTGTCTTATACCAATGTCACAGTAATGGGCCCTTCCTATGTGGAGGGGATCAAAGCTGAATTTGGTCAGAAGTTGCCAGCTGAACACCTGCATTCTATTTAGATCAATGAGAAACTTGTCATTTCTTTCAGTGTTTCTTTATGATTCCAGTCTTTCAGCACTTTATTTTTGCTCAAAAGCTGTCTCTCTGACTCTCTTTTTTTTTTTTTCCCCCAAAAAGTCGTGCATTGATACATCCATGAATGTCCTATTATTCTATTTTTTTTCTTCAAAAATACTATCCAGGAAGTCTCACAGATAGTGCATTTCATTTAATTCTTCCCTAGTAAGTTTATAATGGAATTTAATTGTGTTTCCCTTATCTGTAACCTTTCTGCTCCCTTGAGGAGTTTTCTCCTTCCTTCAATAAATTATAATACTCCCTAGTATTGTTAAGATGTTAATCTCATTTATGTCCTCTTTTCTAATTATTCCATACCTGCAAAGATGACAACCAATCTTTTACGAAACACGACATAAAGAAAAGACCTTTTCTAAAAAACAGAATGAAAACAGCAGTCAATCAAATATTGTTTTCCTGAGAAATCTTTATTTTTCCACAAGCCTTTATAACATTGTGAAGGAGAAAAATGAGAAAAATTGTAAAGGTTTTAATTTAAAAAATAAAAATAAATTCTATGCAGTCTGAAACCTTAGACTGCTTTACAATTATTTTTATTTAGGAAATTTAATTTTTCTTAGTAGCTGGTTTGCTCAGTGTGAAAAAACTGTTATTACTGTGGGAAACTGCAAAACAGGGGAAAAGATTGGAATATATGTTTTGCTTCAAAAGCTGAAAGAAAGTGAACTTCCTTTCATTTTATCTGTGACTACATCTGTGGTGTTCTTACATGGTTGTTCTGATCCTATTTATTTTTATAGATTCATCTCAGGTTCTACCACATCTCTAAAAATAAATTAGAAAGAAAACAAAGATTTGTACATGTGAGGCTTTTTCACCCAATGAGTCAGACTGGCAAAATGCCCTCTTTGAAGATAAAATAGAGCTGACATATAATTGTTGCCCTTACCTTTGTTGCTACTGACACTAGAGTGTGAACCCTCCTTGGAGACCTGAAAACAATTTTGGTGTGACAATCTGAGAAGTTACCATTGGTATTTTACAAATACTGTCAGGTCACAGATTTTGACCTATACAGAGCCAAGAAAACCTCTGGAGGGCATTGTGTTTTATGGGAAAAATGTTTCCATTGATTTTTAGATTAGCATTTTACTGCAACATAGAACAGATCAGTAGCCATGAAAGACAAAATTCACATTACAGTAGCAAAAAAAAGGAACACAGCCCAAGATGTGTTTAAAATCGAGCTTTTTTTTTTTTTTAATATTCTTTTACACATGATTTTCCAAAGTCACAGAAGAAATATAAAGAATGAGGGCTAATACCATGTAATTATACCAAATAAAAATATGCCATGCTTCCTCTATGTGGCATTCAGTATTTCTTAAAGGTCTGAAACGGTAAAAGCTAGTCCTTTAACATAAATCCTAGTTTAATTTTTCATAACATCACGACATATGTAATGTTGTCTTCTTTTTCTGAATTTCTGTAAACATCATATTTAAAATAATTTTGCAATAGTAAGCACCAAATTCATTTTTGTGATTAAATTTTAAAATATTGTCCAGAAACCATTCAAGTTATTTAGGTCAGATAGCCAATAGGAGAATTTTTAAAGGCAATTACCTCATTAAAAGAGCTTGTTCTTAAATACATTCATTCTGAGACTGCCATTTATTAACAAAATAAGTCATTGTATTTGCAGGCATATCTGGGGAAGTAAACTAATATTTTCATAAATTACTTTTAGTAATTTGATGGAAATTGAGGTGAAAAAAGCACAAGCAGCTTGTCTCTCACACCTGTAGTTCATCTTGTGTTATCACCTGTTCTTTTAGGCAGGGACTGAGCACTGTGTCACAAGTGTCCATCTCTTGACCTCCTTTCTTATGATGAGGGGTGCACAACACCTGTTAGAGAACAGAGAACAGATGACATACAAAAGTGGCTCATTATACAAGCTACTTTAAATGTATGTGGAAAGATTTAAATATCATCAGGGTATTTAAGACCACATATAAGATTTCCCAAGGCATTCTCCATTATTAGATTATTGTTATTATTTTCTTCTTAATTGAATAAAAGCCTTTATTTTTTACTGGAGAGAGAGATTTTCCTTGTTGAACAAAGATTAAGAGTTCTCAGTCTGGGCACTAATGTGATATTTCTTACAAAAAATCACAAGCTTTTAATATTTGAAAAGTTGCCTTTCTTATGGTTTATTTATTTTAACATGATACTGTGTCAAAACAGAAGCTTCTGTATTTATCACTTTCAGCATGCATCAAGAAGAATTGCAACATAATGGATGCATTGAGACAATCCAGTAAGATAACTGTGAAGAGTATTTTATAAAAAAAAAATTACTGCCACTAATACCTTTTAACATGAGACACTTGAAAAGTGAGGACTTGCAAAAAGGTAAAATTCAAACTATATTTTGAGATATATTGGGAAACCTTTCTTAACAAGAAAATTTTTGGGTAAAGTTACTCTTTTTGCTGCCTTTTATTTGTTTCATCTCTCATTTGGGCATTGAAAAAGAGAAGAGGAAAAATTAGCAGACAACTAATGAAGCTATATGCTTTTACTGATAATTATTACTAGATCTTTTGCATAATTCAAATATTACATATTATCAAGTATATTTTTCATTGCATAGGAACCTTGACTCTTTAACATAAGCTTTTTGCATGGGAAAAAATCTACACTCCAATGAAAGAAATAATGTAGATGAGACTCATAAATGAAAAAAATGTGGTTTTTCCCAATGTTTATGAATTCATTACAGCATGCTACTCCTTCAGATATAAGAAATTCCAAGAAATCAAGAATTTTCAAAAATAACTACTAAAACATTAGACCAAAGGTATATGGAATATTTTTACATAGTCAGTACCCTGGTAGCAGTTGCACAGACAAAGCAAAGAGGAAGGAAGGTCAAGGAAAATTCTGCAATGTATTTGTCAAAACCTGGGACGGGACTAGAGAATGTGGGAATGCTGGCCCATAGCCCAATACTTATGACCACAAAATAAATACTGCACTCTAATATATCCAATCTAGCCAAAGTGTTTTAGTCTACATGACAGGGCTACCCAGAGCTGACAGGATATTAATTCTAAAATTGATCCCCATTGGTCTTTTAGGCAACTTTATATTAATCCTCCTGCAAACCACGCAACTCACAATTTTCATCTTACATTTACTTTTCATCATGTGCACATTATTTCCTATTAAAACAGTTACAGTGCTATCTGATATGAGTTTTGGGAGGTTTCCACAGATCAGCGCTGCTGCCGATAGTGAGGACTCTTCTCTAAATAATCATCCTTAATCTCCTTAAACGAGAGGAGAGAGAGAAGGTGGTAATGGCAAGTGTGGGCCAGGCTGTGAGCGCAGAGGGTGGGCAGAGGCTGTCAGTGCTGGGCTTTCAGTACCTCTCTGCTGGCCAACAAAGTCAATCCACTCCCACAGCCATGTTGGCTTCACTGCTTACTGACCCCTTGCTGAAAACCCACCCCCTAGGGAAAATCACTAATAAAAAATTGTGATGCTAAAATGTATTTGGCTCATCCTTAACCCTCCATAATAAAATCAGAGGTGCACATAGTGTTGTGTGCATTGTAAAATTATTACTCATGTGTTTACTTTGTCTTAGCTGAAGTGAGAGGAGGAATCAAATCCAAATTAATTAATCTTCATGTAAGACTGGCATTGGTAGATACAGTTAATTTTCATCTTCTACCAAAGAGATTAGAGTTCATATCTCAAAGGTAATTGAAAGCCCATATTTGAAAGGAAATAATTCCCTTCGGTTCAGAAGCAGGATTTACTTAACCTACAGTGAATGAAGGAGTGGTGCAGTGAGTTTAGCTAATATAACAGCTTTATGCTTTTCAGATATTTTTCCACTGAAATTTCCCTCCTGCTTCCTGTGTTTGACATTTTAAGGAGTACATTTAGTTGAGTTTTTCAATGAGTCTCTATGGTAACAGCAAAAATGCCCAATCAAAATACTTTACCTCCTCTGCCTTCTTGCCTGTTCACTCAGTAGAAACTGCAAAGCAGAGAAGTGAGAACCACTGGTCCTTTCTAGTGTAAGGAGAGTGTATTATAAAGTAGGAAGAAATTATATTTTAAGACTACTATTGATCACACTAACTAGAGAGAGAAGTAATCATTTGTCAAGTAGCAGCTTCAGCATCAAATAACTCTAGCTTCAAAAATTAAATATTTTCTTTTGTATAAAACTGAATAATTGATATTTTGTTTCACATTAAATGGAAGAATTGTTCCTTCAGTTTTTCAGCCAACACTGGGCTCTACTGGAGTGCAGTAGCAGGTGCAATATATTCATAAAGTCTTTTTACTATAAGTAAACACAAAAAGCTACTTTTCCAGCAAGGTATATTTACTTTTCTGGAAAAGTAATAATCAGCCACTCCATTTCTACACTTGTAAAATAAATACCTTTGTTAATAGATTGCTTGAAATAAAAAAAAAAATGGAGAAAGGCAGAAAAGGTACACAGGATTAAACATTTTTCTCAGGAAACCATGGTAGCCTGCTAAAATCTATTGAAGGGATATTAGTGAATAGATTTTTTTTGTAGCAAGAATGCCTTTTCCATCTATTACTGCTTCTTTCAGGAGATACCAGAGGCTCAGATGAGATGCCCTAAAATGTAACTGAGTCAGGGTATTGCCATTTCCCCTAGAAACTGTTTAGTTGTATAAGATATATTTTAGAAATCTATTCAGTGCACCGTGGGACACCTCCCTCACCATTGTCAGAGCAGCGGTGCCAGGCTAAAGGTTGCCAGCATTTTCCCACCAAGAATGCCCTCAGGGGCTGCATCCTTGCCAGCCCAGCAAGCTGGGAGCTGGACCACACCACAGGGCTGCTGCAAGGCCCTGTTTGTGCCGCCTGGTCACGGCAGCCTGCTCTGCACAAAGAGCCAGGCAGCACAGAAGCACATCTATTTTACTGTTCTAATCAACCTAGTGCAAACTCCAACGTGGTTATTCATAGCTTAACCTTTTGAAGATCATCCATCATTAATAAAAAGTCATATGCTCATAAAAATGAACTCATAATTAATCGTCTTTTCGGCAATGCAGAAACAAACTGCAACGTTTTAGTGTGATTAGGAAAACTTTTCTCTGGCATTTAGTACTCAGCGGATAGCTTCTCAGTAACCTGACAGTTTGATTTCTAATGAACCCTGACCATTATGTTTAAATCAACTGAGGATCTCCTTGGAAGTGGATAACTACAGTTTCTTAGGGAGAAAATAGAAGAATGAACAGATGCATTATGTCCAAAACAGATTTAAGTCACTCATTTTGACTTTCTGGTTTTTTCCCCTTTCAGGAACAACTGAGAGGGACAAAGGCAGGAAATCCAAAAAAAATGCACAAATCATGAAATCTCAACTGCAGTGTTTGTACTATGTTTCTATTACCAAATAATTAGTATTTGTCCACCTTTTAACCAGTGAGGTGGCTTGATCAAGTTTTGTTTAAAGGTAATGGTAAATGTAGCAACTGAGAAACCACTCAGGGTATATTGCGAGTCCCAAGTAATTCCAATTCACAAGTGCGGCATCAAAAACAGATAGAACATATAGAAAAGTAAAACATGTTCAATTATTTATGTGTGAAAAGCTGGAATTCTGCAAGCATTTAAAACAAATCTTGAGATTTGCATAGCATCATAACTTTTAGAAAAGCTCTTAGAGGGCTAAAACCAAAATTCAGCTGGAAATGAAAATATAAATTATTGTTGTATTTCTATTAGCACCTGATATTAGCATATTAAGCAAACTTCCCTGTCCAACCATCCAGGCACTCCTCTGGTAATCACACTCAACCACCTGATCTCGGACCAAGGCCCCCCCTCTCTACACCCCACACTCGTCACACCCATTTTCCCCACCAGCTCGACCCCAGGTTTCCCACAGCAGAGCCTTAGATGTCCAGATGCTCAAAATACCTTAATCCTGCTGCAATAACAATAACAAAATAGCAGCTTGAGCTGGGTGCTTCCAAGGAGGCACCCTAAGCAAAGGAACCCATGGGCTTTTTATACTTTTATAGTTTTATACTCTCACAGTCTAAACAAGAAAAAGCCTGGGGTCATCACCTCCTGCCATGCACATTCACCTGGCCGGGCCACAGGTCCCGGTGCCCTTTGTTAGGCAAAGGGTCGGCACTTCACAGCTTCTTGCCTGGGTCCTTCTCCACCCAGAGCTCACCCTGCAGCTGAAACTGCATCTTGCAAACCGAGCTGTCTGCCCTGAATATGTTCCTTTACAGCAAACAGCATCAAAGATGACAAAAATTTCAAGCAGGGCAGTTTCATTGAAGAGAAGCCGAAGAAGAATAGCTACATTTGTTTTTCAGAGAAGCTGTAGAAGAATAGCTACACTTGTTTTTCAGAATTTTTTTTAAAAAGGCCACAAGTGAAGTCAAGAAGATAAGTGAAACATTCCTAATACAGTATCAGTAACAATTTATAAAAGGTATCAGAACTGAAAAGCATTTCTAAATTCCAGTGAACTAGATTTATGGCCTGAGGAGATGTTATTCATTAGTTGTTACTACTGTACTGAATTTTTAACAAAAAATGCTGTTGCAGATTCAATATCTAAAAAATGGCTAGTACATATAGATCAAGACATAATGTAGTATGAGGAGGTAATGAAGGAGATAATCAAAGGCATGTTTATAATACAGAACTACAAAGAACTGATGATTCTCATTAGCTTTCAGAAGTAAATTAACATGCAAATTATTATTAAAGCTTTTCAATGAAACCAGGAATGATTTTTTGCTGTCTTACTTTAATTACCTCATGAAAGGAAATACAATTCACAATCAAAATCAGCATAGTACATTTGTTATACAAACACTTCTCCACACTGTAGCTATTCAGATACAGGGAAAAGTGATGTAAAGGCCTTTGCCTTTCCTTTCTAGTCTGCCTTATTGCCATGTTCTAACTGTTATAAATAAGGGACCAGATTATCAATTTAACAATTATCCATTTATTTTGTACTACATTGTAGCTTTGTTTGAATGTATTTTGTGCTTTGTTGTAGCTTTGTAAGTTAGGATCTCTCTTGTAGTTTAAGAAAGAAACCCTCACGTCGTTGTGAAGAAACCAGCTTATCAGACCTTGCCTTTCAAGGCAAGAATTTACGACCCTCCCCCCTTACCCCTTTCGAAGCTGGCCTGCCTGGAGAGTAGTAGATAAGGAAAAGACAGGAAAAAAAAAAAAAAAAAAAAAAAAAGAGAAGAAAAGGGGCTGAATATGCAAACTAGAGCTGAAAAGACCCCTGGGAGTGTAAGAACCCCTAAAAAAATAATAATTTAAAACGAGCCAACAAACTTTTAAGAAAAATTAACCAGGCTACTCTATAGGCAACTACTATCTGGCCAGCTTTTGAGTTCTCCAAGAAGTCACCGTAACAAAAAGGTCTGTTGAAGCCACTGCCCTGAGGACGGCGAATTACCACCATGGCCTTCGTATACCCTTTGGTATACAGCCACGCCTCGTGAGGAACACTTGAAGGCCCGGCTCTATCACAGGGAGTGATAGAGCCGAAGTTCCTCCTCCTCCAAGTCGAAGCTGGGGGCAACGAAGCTGGCCGGAGCCCCCACCCGAGCTGATCACTTTTAATAAAGGCTTAAAAAGGACCATCAGTCCTGCCCTTTTTTTATTTCACTAACCCCAGCCAGCAGCTCAGCCCCATGCAGTTCCTGCTCTCTCCTCTTCAGTGGGATGGGGAGAGAATCAGAAGACTGAAAGTGAGAAAACTCAGTGCATTGAGGTAAAGACAGTCTAATAGGTAAAGCAAAAGGTGCGGTAACGAATAAAGCAAAACAAGGGATTCATTCACCATTTTTAATGGGATGACAGGTTCAGCCATCCCCAGGACAGCTGGGCTTCATCTCGTGCAACCTGGGAAGTCAAACGGCACCACTCCAAAAGACCTTCCTCTTCTTTCCTCTTAGTCCAGATTTGTTGCTGAAACATCATACAGGTTGGGACATCCCTTCAGTCAGTTGGGATCAGCTGTCCCAGCTGTGTCCCCTCCCAACTCCTTGTGCACCCCCAACCTGCTCCCTTGTGGGGTAGGGTAGAGACAGAAAAGGCCTTGATTCTGTGTGGGTGCTGCTCAGCAGCAGCTAAAACTTCCTTGTGTTAACAATACTGTTTCTCTCACAAATCCAAAACACAGCCATGTACTAGCTACTATGATGAAAAATTACCCTATCCTAGACAAAAGCAGCACAATCTCTGCCCATTATGCCATACCATTTAAGTCAAATTACACACTATCCCATTGGAAAACTATTCCTGACCATCTTTTTCCACACATCTTGCCACCCATGACCACACTAAACTGGGGCATATCTATGTGTGATTCTCCTGAAATAGTGTGATAACTTTTGGAATAGCGAGGAAAAGACTTTTGAGACACATTAGAAGGAGCATTATGAGTACTCAAGTATATTCAAGGTACTGGAGAGTCATTCCAACAAGGCAGAAAACATCTACTTCACAGAACACAGGGAAGGTACCATTCTTTGTTTTCCCACAAATTGGCTCTTGGAGGAGAAGAGAGGAAAAGTATAATTGTTAATTTTTTCCCACAATGCTTGGACAACAGCACTGCAGATAACAAATATCAGTTATGATAGAGATCTTAAGATTCTCAAATATGCTTTAAGATGTTCTTTCTATCTTAAAAAAAGGAAATATACGTAGAAGCTACATATGCCTACTCATTTTTACATGAAAGAAAAAAAAGATATTAACCCCAAGACTTCTATTCCAATACCTCTACAACAATTCTGTCCCATGACAGGAAAATAGCAAAAATAAGTGAAATACTCTTCACAAAGATTGCTTCTGAAGGCATACATCTGCTTTGTACAATGCTGATGTCAACCAATCTGAGAATCAGTCATACCATTTAAAATTAATAATTTTGTTAGTCATGCGCCATCTTCTAAGCTGCGTTTCTCTCACAGATACACAATGTCTTAGAAACCTACCTGAGCAATGAAATCCATTTCTTCTCGTAAATGAAGATTAAAGGTAATAATTTCCTCTATAATCAGATTAAAAATTCTTTGAGTCACTTTAACTGTAGGTTAAATATGCTTTGTAATACAGGACAATGTATCACTCAACTTTCATGTTGGTAGAGTACAGCTCCTGTGGTCTTAATAAAGGAAAAATTGAACATAGACTTACTTTAACATTTTTTGACAAAAACAGAGACATAGGAAAGTGCACGAAGTTTGGGGGTTTTGTTGCTGTTGCTTTTAAATTGCCAGTGTTCACAGCCTTCCCCAGTCAATCTTTTTCTTAAATTCTCAGCTTGTGCCATAGATGAGGTCAAGCATCAAGTGGAGGCATTCATAATCTTCTAAATTAAATGACCGTCTCGGCAAGAGATCCCACTCCTTTAGCAGCATGCAGTTAAGGGATTACTGGAGCATTACTGCAGTAGACAAGGAAAGTCTAGGTATCAACTCCAATAGCAGGATCCTATGGAAATGGCAATTTCAGCAGTAAGCCATATGGATCACAAATGAGGTAGGTAAACTCAGAAAATCCTTTCAA
Source organism: Lanius collurio (assembly GCA_020086605.1). Lineage (NCBI taxonomy): Eukaryota > Metazoa > Chordata > Aves > Passeriformes > Laniidae > Lanius > Lanius collurio. The sequence continues at coordinate 5,956,829 of JACBWW010000007.1, read as the reverse complement.
GGCAAGTGTTTCCCTCAGCACTCTCCTACATATTCTGAAACTGAGATTAGTGAAATGGTGTATTTTACTGAATCCCTAGAGTGTCATAATTTAATAGTATTTCACAGCTATAGTACATCATCACATTACATTACACTCTACCTGTCACCATACAAACTACAATACCATGAAGTGATAACACAGTGTAATGAGACATACAATACAGTGTAATGTGATATACAAGAAAGTCAATGCAGCATATCTCAAAAATTACCCCCATTTAAAGGGAAACCTAATACATATTTCATGTAAATGTACAGGTCATTCATTTTCTCCATTTTTGTATGTGTTTAATCACTGTGCATCTTGATACTTCCACAGAGAACTTAAATATTAGAGTCAGAAGCAATCAGATTTTACTAAGAAGGCTGAAATCATAAAAGGGAAACCATTTTCTATGAAACTTTCTGAAAGGACTTTAAAAGTCTTTGAAAAAAAATGTTTTTTACAAGAAAAGAGCTCAAGCAATTTTATAGGAGCCTCATGTCTCTGAGAGGTGGTATTCATGGCAATTAACGCTGTCCACAGAATTGAAAACCAGGCTAGATGGTGTTGGGTTCCTCCACACACTAACATCCTTTTACCTTGTCTGTTCCATGAATACATTCACAGATAGATACTGTGTATCTACACAGATAGACACTTAATCTCAACTGCTGTTGAGACGTGAGTTAGGAAATTTCTGTCCTTGCAGCAGGAAGAAATGGTCAAAAACTAGTAATAAAACCTCTCAAGAAAAAGCTAATAAGAACAAACTTAGTTGCAGATGGGTCTCAGTACATAATGAGTTTCTCCAAAGAAAAAACATCCATGTATTACCTAATCAGAGGAACATTATGCTAATATTACATTTATATGGAAGAACAGTTATCATTTAAAAAGAAGCCTAGATGAGAACCCACACAAAACGCACTTATCAGATCTCCCCAGTAGATGGGTAAAGTAGCAGATTTTCTTGCATCAAAATTAATATTTCATATTGTCAGTTCTTAAAATCTATAGTAAGATTGCCCAGCTAGTCTAAAGAAGCTGATTTTCTCACACATCCCTCTGCATATATCTGGAGCTGTGTCAATCTGCAGCATACCCCTTTCCAGCTTACAAAGCTAGGTGTTTTTCACCTTGTCTGCTGAGAAAGGAAGATATAAATAGCAAAGAGGAGAGAAAACTATATACTGATGAACCTCACAGCCGTCTCCCACTTTCACACATGTGAAGAGCTTTCCTTTAGCATATTTCAGAGAGAATCTTAGGGTCAGTGGTGGGACAGCAGGAAGGGGAACTTGGCCTAGGTAAACTGTTCAAAAAATCATTTAACATTGATACAGAATAAGTTAGAATATATTCAGGAAAAAAAATAACAAATGTGCACCCACTCTTCAACCTCTGTAAAATAAATATTCAGTGTCCTTGGACACACGAAGTAATCTTTTCATAGCATTTTCACATTTTAACTCATTCTTTTAACAGATCCTAAATATATGTTTTACTAATTTGAAATCATGACATGATTTTCTAATTTTTACTATTCTACAAAACTAGTATAAGTAGCACTAAATTTGAACCACATTTTTTGAATCTTGCTGAGATGTAGTAATTTAGGATTATTACTGTCAAGAGTGAAATATTCTCCTAAACATACTGCTTCACATCACAAAACTTCACAGTTGAACTGGCATTCCATTATATCAGACTGGCAAAGTTATCTGCAATTTAAAATAATCAGTAATAATGGGTATTTTTAGGGAATGTAAAGATGCCTGTTCTCAATCAGAACAACCTCAAAACACTTGTCTCAACCCAGTGTTTATGAATAACATTCTCTTCTTTACTAATAATTTTTCAAAAGCCAGAAGGATAATGCTTTTTCAAAAAATCAATATGCAGAAAAAGTTTTGATCAATTTATTTCTAGGTAGTAGTTGGGTGGGCGGTTTGCCTGATTTTCTTTTTGCTTTTTCCTTTATAGAATTAAAGCCAGTAGCTGACTTAAATACAGTTGCTTACATATTCAGGCATTCGCATTAAAATATATTGAGATGGACAATTACAGAAAACAAAATTCATCCGGAGGCTTTTGCTGCTCCAGGACTCCCTCACATGATGCAGATTTCACAGCCAATGATGTGTTGAAGTGAAAAAGAGGTCCTGTAAGACATCATGACCTCAATGTCAGATTGGGAAATAAAAAGAATTGCAAATACAGAATTATTTAAACTGAAAATTCTGCTTTATGCTGCAAATTACTCAAACAAAATTGTAGAGATATGCAGAATGGGAGCTAAATCCACAGTGAAAAGGCTAATGTAGTTTCCATTTTGGTTAATCACAATTAATCAACATCTTAGGGTTTAGATAGCTTCCTAAACACACTGCACTTGTCTTCTAAACACCTTTCTTTTTCTTGTGGATGGCTGAGCTGCAGAGGGGAAACTGAAGCGTAGAACCTTAGGCCACTGTTACTCATGACTTTTATCCATGGGCAGTGAAGCAGCATACAAACTGTTTCTGTCAAAATATATTCTCTTAATGGCTAGAAAGTATAAATGAGTAATCGTCTTAACTATTTTCAACACTGTTAAAGGAGCTAAAGCTCAGAAACGTTGCAGTGTTTACAAATAATTGAATTTTTAAACAAATGTGCAAGAATAATGTTAACTGATAAGCAGAGATAAGGAGGGAATGACATTTATGAATGAATCATTTTAAATTTTGTTACCATAGTCTAGAAGATCCTTCTTCAGAACCTGAAATCCATTGCCTAAGTCTTCTTAGTTATCCTAGATGAAAAGGCTGTACATTTTTCCCTATTCTGGCAAGACCTCTAACACCCTCTTGAAACAGAAAAAGGGTTTTTTTTAGCTTCAGCTGTCCTTTATATCTCACATAGGATTAATCCTCAGAGATGAGCGTGGCCAAAGGCACAAGATAGAAAGCATAGTTATTACTTTGGCAGGTTGTTAAAGTCTTTTATTTGGAATCTAACATTGTCTTTGTTGTTACAAGGAAAACTGTTCAGCATTCTTGTACTATTTGTTCCTTTCCAGTTTCCTGGCATATAGCCCTTTTGTAAGCACTGCAGAGGCTAGTGCCTGTACTTAAAAAAGCCATTTTATGTTTGCAGTATGATCTTCCTGCCTAGAGTCATGCTAAGAAGAGGAATGAGATATGCTGCAAAATTCTAACAATGATGCCTGTTTTCATTCTTCTATGTACCCATGTAGTTGTGAGGGCTTTGCTCTCCATATTTATCTCCTTTACAGAAACTCCCAGCATATTTCCCCAAGACAATCTAGGAGACCTGACAGCTGTATAGTAGAGTCAAGATACTGAAGAAGAACAAAAGAGATGAAGGATAAGACTGTGCAAAAATATAATTAAATTATTAATAACAGATCCTCTTCTTCTATTGTGGCAAAATTCCCACTGAAGTTTTTACCTGCATTTTTTTCAGCTTGTTCCATTTTGTCCAATCTTTTGAACATCAACTTTGTACTTTCATTTGGACTTGTAATCTTTGTTCTCCACCATGCTAGCAGAGCAAGAAGTTATGAATTGTTTTTATTTGTAAGAAGTTATGTAATGACCTCTATTGTGGATTTTAAAATCCTGGAATATATTGTTAAATTAACATGAACAGTCAAAATGTAATCATGTGAATTATTCCTTAGTTTACACAAAGTTTTTCTTATTCATTCAGTGCAGCATCTCAGTCACTACCTTTAAATTAATACAATTTCATTAATTTCTCTTTACTGTACTCCCTTTCACGCATGTCTTAAAAAACCTCCTGAAAATGTGTCAACAGAAATCTCAATTTATAAAAGAAATCTTAATTTAGAAACCATTATTTATTTCTAGAACTTATATAAAACAAAGATATTTTTTTGTAAGCTGCAGAGTCTTTTAACAGGGTGAATGACAGCACATTTGAAAAGAGCGGAACCTGTTTTTGTTTGTCTGTTTATAGCCAAAGTAGTGGTATAGAGCACAAAACCAAGGTCTCTTAAGACACCAAATAAATTTTCTTTCAGGATTAATGGTCCACTGCTAGTGTGAAGGAGATTAAAACTAGAAGCAAAGAGACAAGTGAGTCCAGGGCCGCCCCACAGTTCATTTCTATGGATTTGCTAGTGAGCAGAGCCAAGAAGTCAAGCATTTGGGTAAACAGTTCAACGTGAAATTGCTTACTGAATGCTATCAGACGTTATGGTCAAATACATCTGCTGCACAGTTAGGCAGTGGATAGAGTGATTTAGCACTGCATACAAATCCCTGGGATTCTATGTGCTGGTACCAACTGAAAGGCTGGCAGCCATAAGGTTGTCAGTCACCAAGAGTCAGCTCTTCATTTACATCACATTGGTATTCAGACAGTGGCAAGCAACCCCAAAAGTGAATTTATTGCTATGAGAAAGTCAATATTTTACAATAACTGTAGGAATTCTGAAGCACTAATTTAAAAGACTACTTAGAACAAACCATTTACTATTTTATACACATGTATATTGTTGCTCATTGCCACGGATACCTAAAATCAGCGTAGTCCTGTGAAGCTCTTAATTTTAGATACTTGGTCTTTTACAAAGCAAAATGCCAATATTTAGTTTAGTTAGTAAAACTGAGTTATTAGAGACCTCCTTGACTTTCCTAGAACAATTATTTACTGTACATGGTTCATTTGTCTCTCTCTTTTTAATTTTCTTAAAACAACATTTCATTAGGTTTTTTTACCCTGAAATGTGCCACCAGGCAGTCAAATCAAACCACCCTATTTTCTTTTGAAATATCAGTCTTGCAAAGAACTATCCTTTTGAAAAATAAAAACAAGCCGAGACAACAAAATGAAAAGTAAGGAATACTCTGATTTTTTCCTCTTTCCTTGTAGTACATTAAACACCAACTGAACCTAAATTTCAGTATCCTTTCAATGTTTTTTATGTATCAAAACAGAAACATTCTACTGGAGAGAAATGCATAAATTAAATAAATACTCCCTTTATCATCACTATTTATCGTTGGAAGCACAGAAATCCCTAGACTTGGCAAATAGGAGGCTGATACTCAACATTCCTGTAATTTGAACATTACCTGGTCACATGACTATGGCAATTTACCTACCTTGAGTTGTCTTTCTTTATGTAACTTGTTTTTCATGTTATGGATGGATTGCATCTTCTACTTATTCTTCCCATACTTATCAATCAGATTTTTTTTCTAATAAATTTGTGAGTTTTCTCTATTTGGGGAAAAAAGAAGTGTTCAAGAAAGACACATTTATCAAGCAGAATTTGAATTCTATCCCATAGATACATATTTCTCACCTGACACTGTCTCTTTGTCTTCACCTCAAGATACATTTCAGTAGATATTTCTGCAGCTGCAATACAGAAGAGGTAAAAGGCAGCAATAAGCTTTGTTTTCATGAAAGTTCTGCAGTTTGTGAGAGGGGGACATTCATTTTAAACAGAGGAGGAAGCATTTCTCAGCAACTAATAATTGTGGCTCACAAGTCTGATTATGTCAGTACTGGCTCCTAGAAAAGACCAACTGATATAATTGATCTTGTAACATTTAAAGGCTCTTCACTTCAAGCGTATTTTATTGCTGCCTGGCTACAATTATGTTGACCAGAAGTGAGGCTGGCTCTGGGGTTCAGAACTCAGAGGAAAATCAGTTCAGCATGTAACCACTTCACTCCTAATGGCAGAAGTTGCATGGGAAATTAATTTTCAGGATCACATTAAGTCAGACTGCAGAACTATTGTGGGATTCACTTGGATAAAATTGCTCTAGCTGCTGGAAAGATGAGTGTCAGTAATGATATTTATTAAACAAAATGAGTAACGTTTGGAAGCCATGGAAACCAGAGAACTAAAATTGGGTAGATGCACTAAGTGCAAGAGGTCACCGAGAGCTTTTAAGACAATCAAAGGACTTCAAGTACAATTGTAGATTAGATAAATTCCCAAGCATTTTATCTACCCTCTATCTCATAGAAGATAGTAAAATTAACAGAAAATACAAGAATGTGTAACAAGAAAATGAATGTCCAGCCCTGTTATATAAGCCTCTGTTAAGCTTTCATTCTTCTTTATGATTCAAAGACCAATTCATTATCTAGATAGACTGCAACACAGAAAAAAAAAAAGGGGGTGGGGGTGGGGAGGGAGAACAGGAAAATATCCTAAGTAGAATTAAAATTTCTGAAAAATGCATAGAAAACTGTAAAGTAGTAGTAGTCCTTAAAGATTAACCATATAAGTGAAACAGAATATATTTGACATAAAATAAATTAGAAAAGATAACAGATTAAAAAACATTTAAAGACACATGGCTCTGACTGACAGGGGAGGTTATTTTGTTTTTCTCTGAAAAATTACTGCGCTCTAAATCTTCCAAGATATCACCTCCATTTTTACCTTTATAATTATTATTAGTTCAGTTGAGTAGTGGAATTATTTACATCGTGCAAAGATAAGATTTTAAGACTACAAATGAGAAAGGTAGAAGAAGGAAGAGGTACCAAAAAGCCCAATAGTTTTGTTTTCTAAAAGTCCAGCTGAGACCACTGCTTTTAAAATGTATCAAAATGTTGTTATTCTGAATTTTGCTTAAGTAATTATTTAATAAAACAAAAAGAATATTAGATCACTATAACTAGCATAAAAATTCTACAATACACTTCCTATTTCTTGTACAATGCAAAAGAAATAAATGAAAAATGCATTCACGCAGCTTCTTTTTTTTTTTTTTTAAGCAGCAGTCCAGTTGTTCAGAATATCTTAACTTGGAAATGAGATCTCATTTCTTTCACAGAGCATTTTGCATTGCTTTATGGGCAATACAGCACCTACTACACTCGAATTAGTGTTTCAGTAGTAATATTATCTGTAGGAATAATGGTGTCAGGTACTTTGCCATAAAAATAAGTGTTTAAATGCAACTGATACAACTAAAAAAATAGGAATTTTAAAGTTTTTAAAAGAAATTAGTCTATTCAGATTTACTCTATAGCAAAAGAGCAAAAAAGATAATGTTACTTCCAGCAGGAGCACTCAAATTTAAAACACTATCTTATTGTGTTTCATTTGAAGCGATATTACATTATAAGGTACTAATACAGTGAGAGTTAATCATGCATACCTTGTATCTAATGCAGCTGACAGCTCTCTAAGATAATACAAGTGGTTCATTTTACCCATTAGTGGGAACATCATAAGGGTGAAAATGTCCTTTAATACTCAACTTCCATAAATAGGCCATCTGTTTTCCATTAGATCAATATGAAGAAATACTGAAATAAAGCCAGACTCCCATATTTGTTAGCAGGAACATCCTTTACCATACTTAAAATTACTTAGTTAGTTCACCTTTAGAAACTCAGAGCCACAGATGCCATTTATGTGGCATATTCCCTGTTCTGGAACACCTGCATTGTGCAACATATCCATATATTACTGCACTGTGAACATTTCTGTTCTAAACTGATGCGAATATTTTTGTATATGTGAGCATGCTAGTAGGGAAGAGAACAGCGTCTTCAACCAAGATATCCAATACTTGGTGAGCGAAAAAATAAACAAACAAAATTACATTCTGATTGACATGACCACATTTCTCTCAACTGTTCACCTCCAGCATTTTCTCTCAGCTCCTAAAAGCTTTTTTCATATTTGAATAGGCAGGAGTTGATAAGATGCTTCTCCTCCCTTCCATGTTTTTCACAGGCTGGCAAAATTAGGTAGTATCATTCAGAGAAGACACCAGTCCCATTCCAGAACTTGCAATCAGAATGGGATGAAGCTATTACCACTGCACAGAAATGACTGCGCCCGTGGTGCCAGAGATTCACAGCGTTGTATTTTTTTTGGTTCTCACCAGTGAATGTTCCAAAGACCATTATGAAGAAATCTGTTCATATTATCAAGCGTCTTCTAGCACCTGAAAACACAGGCTGATTTAAGAACAATAGATGTAAAAGTATCTTAACAATATCAAAGAAGAAATCCCTTATGTACTTTAAGTCTCTACCCGAAATAAATTTTAAGTTTTCTGTTCCTTTCAAATTGTTACATGATCTGAACAAGTGATCTTTTCATTGTAGTGGTGGGGGGGTTTTTTGCCTGTATATATTTTATAATTATTTTGTGATCAGAAAAAAAAAGAACCTTTAAGTCAAAATAGTAGAATACTTTCCATTATTAGTGATGAACTAATTATATAAAAGATACATGTCACCAATCATTTTCACTATCATAATCAGGGAAGGATGTTATGATTATTATTCATTTATTTCCTTAATATTATGTCTTTAATGAATCTGAGAGGTCACGTAAAATTGTTTTCTGTAAAGACTGGATCACTGTAAGATATGTAGAGAAACATATATATATACACCTTATATACATATATGTGTATATATATGTGTATGTGTGTGTATATATAGATATATACATATATAAAGCCACAAATTTTGCATGTAAAGGGTAAATAGAAAAGACAGAATATGTATGTCAAAAACTGAGGAAGTAAAAATTTATGTCTCTTCATTATAAGGGAAGAGGTGTTCATGAACAAAATCCTTTTTCCATGAGGGAAGAGGATCCTCATGAAGTAATGCAAAAAGTAACTAATTTTGTCATTTTCTGTAGCCAAAAGCCACCAATATGTTCTCCAATATCTTTTTCCACTAGCCAAGCTGCAAAGGCTTAATCTGATTCATTCTGTGGTAACTTTCCAGACTGGCATCTGTCTCTGTGACAATGATGCCTGATTATTGTCACTCCCTACTCTCAAGCTTGCAGCTTGTTCAGAGTGCTGCAACATGATTATTAAGTGGTTTAGGCAAATCTGATGCTAATGCCTGCATCCTTTGATTTTATGTCTATTTATTTGAAGATTAGTCTAGATGTGTTAGTATATAATCAAAGTCCATGCTGAAGCACTCTGTTAAAAATGTGCTGTGAAGAATAGGGAGTAGTTTGTCTTTCTTTCCATTTGTAAAATAGACAAATTACTTTTTTTTTCTGGTTTGTTTTCTTTTTTTTTATTTTTTTTCTCAACACCCTGGTTTCCTTCTTGGACCTTTTGGATGAGGCAGCATAGATACAGCATGCAGGTTTAAACACTGTCTGACAGGAAGCAGCTGAAGTAATTATTATACATGCCTTCCAATTTATATTTCAATATGGAACTGATAAACTTCATGGGGCAGCTCTTCAGCTGATGCAAGTCATCATAGCATCTTTAGCTTCAATGAACCTTTTTAATTCTACAGTAGAGGAGATGGCTCTTTTGCTGTTTACCATATTTAGAACTGCTATTCAGCAACTCAAGTACTGCTTTTGAAGCTCTGATTGAAATTACTGCTCATTACAGCCTCTGTTATTTTTTTAAATACAATCATCCACATAAAATGCACAAACATTTTATCTCTTCTAATATTATTTCATTTTAAGCTTTTTCTCTTGGGGGATTGCATATGATTTGATTAATCTCATTCCACATTTTAGTTATTTGTTTGGCCAATTCTCTTTAAAATTGTCCATATCACAGTGCAATATTCTCCATATTTTTAGGAGCCTCTGCCTCTTTTTCATTCCTGTCATTTTTAACCTTAAGAAGATCAATTCAGAGATATTGAATTAACCCATCTACTTTTAAGATAAAATTGATATTTTCTCTAGATTGCTGTCATTTAGAGAGAGCACCACCTCTACTAACTTTGCCAGCTGCAGTTTAGATGTCCAGTCTAATTAAGTCATCCAACTCCGCCTGTCACCAGTGGAAGGAGGTAAGTTGAAAGTTGACATAAATCAAAATTCAGGGCCATCCACCCTCCTCCACTGATTATACAGGACAAAGAGATCTATGCAAAGGCACCATTTCAAAAACCATCAAGGGAATGCTCAGGAAAGGAGAGACAGTCTCCACTGTTCAGCAGTGACTGCAGCAGCCCACTGGTCAGTGTATTTAATTAGGAGTTTTTTGTTCTCACCTGTCCGAAACCACTCAGCTTAAGTACTCCGTTTTGGACTGAAGACATTGCTATAAATTGTTGGAGGTGGTGCACACTGCCTCATCTAACAGCCCTAATTTCTCTGTTGCTGAGTCATTATCATCTCTGTTAGCCCAGCCCTAGGGAGTACAGAAGTGTGACAAGCAAAATAAAAGAACTTCTCCTGAGCAGATTTTGACCCTTATCACTGTGCTCTGCTCGAGGAGCAACTGACAATAAGTCTGTCATCTGTCACAGCTGCTGTACCCACTGTGACAAGGGAAGAACCCAAAATGACATTTTGTGAATTAAGCATGCTTCTAAGCTGAGGCCACATGGTTAATTCCTACTAAAAGGACAGGCAAAAGAGCCAAACCACTTCAGTCATGAGGATGTTGCAAACCACACTGAAGCAAGCACTGGTACTACCTCAGCCCCTTGTCCAGAGGGAAACTCCCCAAATTCTCATCCTCATGGCTGCCAAAGCTGACTGACTTGGATTATGGGATCCAAGTGTGTACTGATATACAAGCTTTTATCTTCATGAGAGTTAATAACTATTAACCATTGTATAAATCATGGAAGAAGAAACATCATTTGCACAACATTTGGCTGACTTAAATTATTTTATACTATGTCACAGTAGCAAGTATGTCTTCATATGCAGAAGCCAAATTCCTCTGACTTTAAAATTTTCCTTTTTAGTAAGATTGACAACTCTGCAACTAGACCCACAGATAAAATTCAACTCAACTCACCATAGTAAACAACTTTCAGTTTGAATGTATTTTTAAGAAAATTAATTCAGTGGGTGCTCGCAAAGTCAACCTGTTGGTTAGTAGCAGAATTTTTTCAACATTATTTCTTAGATGCTTTCAGATTGGCTTTTTCCACTGCAAAATATTTGTGCCAAAAGAGTGCAGATTTTGACAGACAGTAGAAACTTGTGATACAATAGACATTATAATTATATTAAATTTTTCTTTTTCAAAGCAAACAAAATCACCAATTTCTTTTTGACAACTGAAAAAATGTCTACACAAAAAGAACGCCAGAGTAAACTAGCTCAAGGCCTCACCTCACTTAATAACAACTCAACACCATTACATTAGAATGGGCTCATAACTGTCAATTTAATTAATTTTGTCTCTCTTTTCTAGAGCAATATATTTATCAAGTTGGAGGAAGAAGATACAGCTAAATTAATTCATGCAGAAGGCACAGGGAAGGCAGAAGGCCTTGGTAGGAAAGATAACACCTCAGGACACATCTTGGCCTAGTTGTTTAATCTGCTACTTGATTCTGGACATAAATAATCTTAAATCTTGACATACTTAATTTCAATAATTTGATGTAATGCATTTTGTACTTCTCATTTTCAATGAAGATAAGTATGGAAAATTCAAAATGGGAAACTTTTAAATCAAATAATTAAATTCTGCAAATGGAATTTGTCCTAATGATACCAGATACCTCACTCTGGTGTAGCAATCTCTTCTTAGATAACCACCACACATTTAATCTCCTGTGGTCATAGACAGAGTTTTAGCTCAAAAAAATAGAAAAGTTCAATCAAATTTTCATGTAAATAATTAACAAAACACTTGCCCATATCAAACAGAATGGAAGCACCTAGTCCTGAAAAGACATTTTTCCTACTTACCATAAGTCCTGATTATTTTGTCATGGTATGGTAGGAATGATTCCTACCCCTCAGGGTGGGCTGAATTTGCTATGACAAGGTACAAAGTTTGTATCAATCACACAACAGACTCCATATCGTGCATTTTAATATCAAGGCTTCAGTATTTTAGGGTGTAGGACAGTTAGACATTACTCTTTTTAAACTTCCAGCATAAGCATTTCTGGCCTTGCGTTTTTCATCCAGATGGAAGACATAAAGTAAAGCCAGGACTGGTGCATTGTGGAAAAATTTGGCTTTGCCATAAAGTCTGGCTTTAGACAGCAAATTATGAGATGACAGCTCTGTAAACCCCCAATGAAAGACTCTTTTTTTACCAAGACACCATTAAGATACTTCCTAGTCTTGCTCTCATGAAAGACACTGTTGTATCCACAAGACCCCAGACAGGTGACTCTCTTATTTTCCAACAAGGCAGGACCTCAGGTACTTTAATTTGTCTTCTCTCACTTCTGTTGCAAGAAACAGCAACCCCAGGACATGATACTTTCTCAAAAAAAAAAAAAAAAAAAAAAAAAAAAAAAAAAAAAAGAGGCAATTTGAACCTACAATCCACTTCCTAGATGTCCTTGCTCTCAGTCGTACACTTAGCTATGCATCTGAACACCAGTTCAGCAGTATCTGGGCAGGTACTGGAACGATAAGAAGGCTCAGAAACCCTCAAGCTGGTCTTCAGCCAACAGACCTTGTAATGTTTCATAGATCTCATGAAATACAGTGCTTTCAGTTATTTTGTGTTCTGTGTCTGGAGTCAGATTCAGAACGAATATGAAGGAAATAGTGCCACCTGCTGTGATACCAGTAATATTCCCTCCAGTACACAAGTCAGGGAAAACTCCAGAAGCTGAAATGCAAACAGGATGAATTGCTCAATGGTTAACAATTAAATCACAAAGGAAATTATTGCTTGCAGATGTCATTATTGTGCAGGATTTTTTTTTATTGAGTTAAAGTGGGTTTTTTAAATTACATTTTCATTGAGATATTAGACTTGGCCCTGTTCTCCATCACATTGAAGTGCAATTGTCTTTGTTATTCTACTTTGTTAGCTTCAGCAGTCACTGAAACTAAACTCTTTCTGATGTGTCATCTATGGAGTGTGGCATACAATATGCATGTCCCTATGTTTTGCTTCCTCTTTAACTTTCTGCTGTCATAAAGCCAATGTATCTATTTAGAGATTTTTCTTCTATACTACAAGTTCTGCCTTCTTGACAGAAAATTGATCATCCTGATCCATGAGACAAAATAAAACTGCTGCCCTCTTACTCAAGATCTTACAATCAACTATAGCTTTGAAGCATGTCATTAGAGACAGAGCTATTAGAATAACTATAAGCAGTCCGAAGAAGTTTCTTATTATAGAATTATAAATCCCTAGTTTTCTGCCGATAACAAGATACAGACACCCATTCTTTGCTGCATTTACTGAACGTTATACAAAGGATAAACCCCCCTTTTTGATCTTTGGAAATAATATTCAGAAATATATCCTACTATAACTGGTAGTTATCATGCTCATCTTGAACCAAGATGAAAACTAACATTTATTTGTACAATAACTTATTTTTAAGGCATTTTTAAGTGCAACAATTTAAAATTACTTCTTCTATGGTGAGTTTTTACCCTAAGTTTACAGAGATAAATGCTGTTCTGACCACATCACCCCATCATCATGACCTATGAGCTGTTACTTTACAGAAGGCATACGGTGACTTACAGAGAGTGTGCTGATGCCTTCAATAACATTGCATCACATATCTACAAATTCGATCTATTCTTTTATTGAGCTGTCTCTAGGAAACTATTCCAAGACAGAAGTCCATTACTGTTGAGCTCTCTTCCTCAGCAAGCAGACACACGAGTCAGATTTTTAAGACACATATATGTGGTGCTGCCTGGTGGTGTACAACCTTGTCTATGCTACAGTGTTCAAGGATACTGGGGGCTTTAGCTCTAAAATCTATTTCTATCAGAGATAGATTTACTCTCACAGTAAATCTATTTCTGTACAAAGACAAACTTGTAATAATTGCTTCTTCTGATATTGTTTTTCTGGAAACAACTGTGTGTGAAAGACATTTTTGCTAAAAATATCAAGTGTTCCACATCATGATGTTAAGGTTTTTACTTCTTTTTAAAATGTAAATTTTATATAGTGAGCCTGTAAAGTTATCAAGGCCTCACTTCCTGAGACAAATGAACAATTTATGTTTCTCCTGTAACTCACACATGACTTAAATTTAATTTCAGCATCCACTATAGATAAAAAAAATTGAAGTGACAGATTTAATGTTAGTTCTACCAGTCAAAGACAACAAGTGAGAAGGAATTATGAAATTTTCAGGTTTTCTTTGACTCCAGGCATTTATGGGAGTTTAATTTGTGTTATTGTTCCATTTTTCTAAAATACCACAAACTAAAAATTGCACATGTAAATCATACTCTGTGTATCCATATATGCAGAATTACCATATACACAATCAGAATTCACTGATTCGAAGTTCTACCAAAGACTTTGTGATTAAATGTAAGGTATTTCCCACAAAGTTTAAGTTTCAGAAAGATTAATTTTCATACAACCAAGATATCCATAACTGACATAGAAATTAAATGTCCTAACAAAACCAACAAGCAAATTACGTTCTATTTTCAAACTAGGGTGCTTAAAACAATTAAATACTTGAGAAGCATTCATGATTGATTTTTTTTTTTTCATTTTGTTTCAATGAATTATAATTTGAAGGTTTGGGCTTTTATTTTTCCTTTTCTAACAATGAAGATGACCTCCATGTATAGTGCTAATGAAGCCACTCTGAAGTTGATAATATTTTAGAGCTACTGTGTCTATAGAAACACCAACCCAGTTCATGTAATTTAAGGTTGGAAGTTCATTTAACTTAAAGTTCATGTAATTTGAAAAGATGTATTGTAAAAGTCAATTTCAGGTTTCAAAGGCAAAGTACCCACTAATTTAGTTGTTTCTAGGAAGCTAGAAAGGTACGTCTTCCTACAATTTCCAGATGAAAGCATTCAATCTAACCACACACAGACACACAGAACTTCCATCTGACTTTACAGCCTTCTCTGATGCACACATTCATCAGCACAGGCTTTATCTCACCCACCTTTAGATAGGCTGATGCCTTCCTGTTAGCTGCCTACTGAAGTCTCTCTTTAGTGTCAATAGAAAGAATCAAAGGTTCTTCAGGACATGATTAACCAACTAAAGTAGCTGACTGAAATAGATCAGATAAACCACAGCCTAAAAATGTCTTTTTCTTCTCTCTGGTGGGCAACTACTACACTTGTAGGTACCTATTGGTTAGGTTTCTATATTTGATCAGGCTAATTCCTCCTGTAACAGCAATTAATGTTTGACCTTTTGGAATGGTGCCTTCTGGTGCACTGTGTAATTGCAAAGGGTGCTGCTGCAACTTCCATTTAATAAGGCAATAAGACTATTCTTAATTACTATGAGTGCCAAGTGTCTTTTCTGAGGAAGAGAATTGGCTAGGATTCAATGGAGAACAGAAGCAGAGTGACGGAAAAAGTTTAGAGAGACTGGAGAGATATGCACCTCATCTGGGCATAAAGTCAAACAGCAGTAAAGACTATTTTAATCACTTGCCTTAGCTGATGAACATTCAGATGAGACCATGAAGACTAAAAGGGCGTGCCCTTTCTGATCTGATCTATAAAGCCATTAATGTCTTCTCAGGCGTATATGTCTTACAGGACCTTTTCAAGCACAACATGTGTCAGATGTCACTCAAGCTGGATCCTTCTGGATGTAAAAGAGAAAGTATTCTTGGCAGTGTGTTCTCAGGAAAGTCTCTTTAATCTGAAATAGTCCAAAACTAATGCCCTTGAGGTCATGCTGCAAGACACATCTTTTTCAGAGAGCTGCTGAAGCGGCAAACTTGAGCAGGGAGTGATGTATAGTGAAAATGAAGAAACTTTCATCTTCATTATTTATCTGCTAAATGGTGATTGAATATTATGAGATGTAGTAGATTTCCATTCATTTCAACACACTGATTGGTTCTCTATAAAAAAAAAAAAAAAAAACCTTACCAAGAAAATCTAATGTGTAAAATGAAAGCCTTTTGTCACTTTACAATTTAAAATTAGTGGTTAAATGGGAACCCTTCTGAAAGACTATGGACTATGGCTGAATGAAGTTTTGGTACAGGGAAACAAATTATATACCTCTAACATGACAAGAATGACTAGAACATTGTACAGCCTGACCTGGCAAACAGTTATTTTTACTTTCCAGGTAATTTTCTCTATTCTCTCTGTCTTTTGGTCTTAGAAAAAATCATAGATATGCTTAACCACTTAAAGACTCTTCCTAAGTTCTAAAGCTGTATTTATTTCACTAAACTGAGAAATATTCCCAAGTTCCCCTGAGCAAGGGAACAATTTAGCCCTGCTCAAGCCCTATAGCACTGTCTTCTGCACGCACAGGCTTGCACATGTACTTGTGGAGTGGGTGCCACAGGAAGAAAGTTTGCATAATCACTGAGCACTCTTTCCATGTGCTGAGGGCATGAGGGCACCCAGCAGCTGAGAATACACTCAGCCTACACCTGTTTGTGTGGCCAGAGTTAAGCACATACATTTCCATTGTGAACAGAACTAGAGGTTTAGTTTGTGAACACTAGGCTGTCATAATCTGTAGAGCCATTAAAATCTTGTGCAGTTTTTGCTATATGGCAATTTTTTCATGGGGATCACAATTTTCTTTCTATTGGTAGAGTTAAAGCCTAACATATTATGAGCTACTATAAATGAATAATAGCACAACTTCAACCGTGGATAACAAAAAGTATTTCTTTTAAAAGTTCACTTTTACTTTTACTAAAAAGATCTTCCCAGAGGGTTGGAATAAGGATTTGGAAAAGTACTTTTTTAAGAAGAAAATTAAAGAAATTAGACAGATTTATAATGATAATGTTATGTTTTTGTGATGTTGCTGTCTAAACAAAAGTGTATCTGCATGAAGACGTTAATCATGGTTCTCTTTTTCATTCCATTAATATTTTTTGAAAATTAAGTTTTCTTAAAAAATTAATTTTTAGAGTCAAAATAGTGGTTTAAGTATTATATGCTAATTAATTTCTCTTTTCCTTTCCCTTCCTTCCTTCCTTCCTTCCTTCCTTCCTTCCTTCCT
>JACBWW010000007.1:5903456-5939536 GCA_020086605.1 Lanius collurio | reverse complement strand
TTTTTCTTTTTCTTTTTCTTTTTCTTTTTCTTTTTCTTTTTCTTTTTCTTTTTCTTTTTCTTTTTCTTTTTTTATTTGTTCTTTTTTTCTTTTTCTTTCTCTTTTTCTTTTTCTCACTGAAATATGAAGAAAGGCTATGAAAAATTAGTTTTGTTGTTTTGGCTTGAATTGGTTTTACCAGGTAGACACTTATGAAATAAAAATCCAAATGTCTCTCACAAATCCTCAGCACTTTTGCTCAGCTGGTATTAAGGCTCTTGAACTGAAAGAAATAGGATGACTGCTTCTCCCAATTTAAAAAGGGGAAACATCAACAGAAAAAGCTATTTACCAGGGCTATAGTGAACCAGCTACTATACTGTGTAGGAAATGAATTTTAATTTTCGCAAAATTGCTTAGTAGGTTAGTTTGCTCAGCCAAGCAATTCTTCCGGTTAATAGCTTTTCAGGAGATTTTGCCATTACAGATATATTGGAATTCATATTCTGCAGTAATAACACAAGTGTTTTTTTTAATTCAAGACCTGGTTAAAGCAATTTTGGTACAGATGTAACTATTGCACCATTTTTTCAGTGATTATGTTAAAAGTGGATTCCTCAAGATTTAAAATGGATCCAAAATAGTTGAGATACAATTATATAAGAAAAGTCTTTAAGCATTTTCCATCTTAATCCATTGATATTTAAATATTTCATGGCACCCTTTACATTATGAAGTAGTGTATTATATTTTCAAGGTGTTATTAAATCATTGGTGAAACCTCCTCATGGAAAGCTTTGCAGAATCTCAACTACTGAAAAATAGGAAATAATTGTCATGCCAAACTTTAATCTTTATATGAATATGAAGGTAAACAACTGATTATTAACTATTTTTTGACAGCAGTATAGAAGAACTGTCATACTGGCATCTAGATTTTCAATGTTAATTTTCTAAACTTTTCTTAACAATTTTATAAGGAGAGGGGGAATTTTCTCTCTCCCAGGGATACAATTGCATAATCACATCCTGTGCTTTTACTTCCATTTTTAAATGCCCTTTTGGGTTTATACTCAGACTTCATCGTAGACATCTCATGTGGATCAGGAGAATGTTAAATCTGCCTAAAGTGATTAACTCATATGTGGATTTCTCTGATGTAGGTGTGTAAAGTCAGATCAGGCAAACATACCTCTGAAAGAGACTTACTAGATTCTCATATCCTATCAATAGGAATCAATTTTTCCTGTAATTTCCTGCTGCATAAAGAATTACAGAATTCATTCTTCTGACCATAGTGATACAACAGAGTAAATAAATATGTATATGTGTGTGTGTAATAATGAGCATAACACCATATGTTGGTTTTGCACAGTAAAATTAAAGCATCCAAGATATTTCCATTTTATGTGCTTAGTTAGGGCCATCTTTTTTTTTATTATTATTATTATTTCAATTGCTTTCTATAGATAGTGATGTAAATAGTAGTTTAAAATATACAATTTGTTTAAGCAAGTGATGACACCTGCATTTCATAAGAACTCAAGGTAAACAAAAATCTGTTCCAGGAAAATAGCCTTTAAAACCAGCACAAACTGACAAAACTTTTGTTGTATTTTCTAAAACTTTTAATCTGTCTTCATTTTTTTCCAACTCCTTGTAAACCATCCCATAATTACAAAGGGCTTTGATGTCAGATATTTTCTGTTCATACATTACTTCATAAATTTGCTGATCTGGGTTCATTTGGGATATTAATGCCTATTTTCCTTCCACGAATGAGAAACTAGTGGCCTTTTGTCTTTTCAGTTCATTTAATATTATTTGCTTCAAAAGAATAAGCCTGGCTTTTTCAATATTATTATATTTTGAGTACTATCCAGCTTTTATAACATTTTTTCCTTATATGCTGTTATTTTCACTTGTTAAAAGTTTCAAGTACTGGTTTCTCATTTCAGTAGCACTGTAAAATCTCAGTCAATCTGTTTGCATGAATTATTGTTTACCAAGGGAACAGAAAATCAGTCACTTACTAACTCCTGAAATCACTCAGGTTATGTAATATAATTTTATTTTAACTAAGAGACGTAGAGCGTTTCAAGACACAGATGCCTTAACAAAAATATCTCTAAACTTTTGCAAGGTTTTTTAATTTCCCCAGTGGTCATTACAATAACCTTGCCTGACTTTAGGGAGTGCCCTTCAAATCAAGTTTCAATTTTTCTGCCAGTGCAATGGCAATAACAATGCCTCCTTTCCTCTAATAAAATGTTAAAAGTCAGTCAAGAAACAATAACCAACAGCAATGAATTACTAGCAAAAGTAATAGCTGTCTTCCACATACATTGATGTAAAAACTCGAACTGAGAGAAATTTTTTCACTGCTAAAATAATTTTCCAGAAGTCTTAATTTGGAAATTTCAAAATATTTTGTTCCGATTTGGCAAGAAGTTTTCTCCTTCAGAATTGCTATAACACCTGCTAGAGATGTTATTCAGCCATCTTGCCCATTGCCCTCCACGGCGCTGGGTTTGGAACTAGGTAATCTTTAATGTCCCATCCAAATCAGGACACCATTTTATTCTGTGATTCTGTGATTCTATGATTCTATGATTTTATGATTCTATTTAATTATGTCTTTCTCAAGAAAATTTTCTTGGCCAGAATTACATTTCTATGGACAATTTGCTCATAATTCATCCCAACAAATCAACCTAAAATTTCTCAGATATATGTATAGTGAAAGGTCTCCTGTTCATTAACAGAGGCAACTAAAAACAACCTCTTCATCTCCCCCTAAAAGGTGTGAGGTATACCACTCAATATTGATCCCCAAGGAGCAGCCTGAAATGAAGAATTCTATTCTTCCTCCAATTTATACTGAAAAAATCTGTTTAAGAAATTATATTTTTTATAACCTTGCCCTCATTTCCTCTGGCACTTTTGAGTCTAAGTCAGTAAAAGGGCTATCAGAAGTCTGTAACAAAAATTGTCATCAGAATTCCCTGACTCAATTCCCAGTTTACACAATCATAGTTTTGAGAGCTTTTAAACTGTTAGGTACTTTGGGAGAATTAAGTAGAAGGATACCTTGTCATCCCTGGTATCTTCGTTGCAATTGAAGCTGATTATTGCTGTTGTGTTTTGCTTTGGCAGAAGCTTGGCCTTTTTAGAGCTTTCCTATAGAAAGTCTCCTCTTTCTCTTAAGTGATCCTCTGAGAGGCCTTTTTGTGTGTCTAAAGGGAAACAGCTAAACTGACAGTCATATATACTAACTTTGGGCATCTAACTTAGGTGTCTAAGGACATTGGGTCATCTGTTTCACTTAGAGTAATTTAAAAGCTATCAATGTAAATCAGCCATTATATCAGCTGGTGGGGAGGAAATTCTGAAATGAAGCCTCTAAAAGCATCTTAAACATTTATCTTAAGGAGGGGTGTAACCAGCCTAGACTGAAACCAGCTGGATTTTACCTAACTGCTTCAGTTCAAGCATTCTGAGTCATACTCTGAGTCACCCTGTACATAACAGCATATGGAGATTAAGAAACCTTAAAATTAAATGTTCAGCTTTTAAATACTTGGAGTCATCACAAATATATAACATCTGAGTAATCTTGTGTAGGTGGCTTTTACTCACTTTCCCATAAAGGCCATGGCATTGATGGTATCACCAAGGAAGTGGGAGCAGAGGAAATGAGACGCTTCATCACATTTATTTGTGTCCCCTGTAGATTTACACCTTCCAAACAAAGGACATCAGAGAGGAGGACTCAGCCTGAGAGTGGTACCTGTGACACCAGGGCTGCAGTATAATCCACAGAAATGGGCATGAGTAGCTGTATGGATTCACTGTGAGTGCTCAGTCGGGCTGTGTAGTCACTGATATTCAATTTTTGTAAGCTCAGTAGGGGTAGATTTTTCTCTCACACACACACACACACACACAAATATATATATTCAATATTGTTGGCTTCACTTTGTCATGTCATAAAGCATAATTTTTGGCCATTATTCACATATACAACAAAAAATCAAAACTTCTATCAGCATCTGAAATATTTACTCAATGAGGTTTCCCAAATTGGGATAACTGGGGAAAAAAAAAGAATCAAATTCAAATAATTCACGATGGAAACAAAGAATATTTAGATAGGGCAAAGTTCAGGAACATTGAAGCTGTTTGAAATATAGCCAGGCATTAATTAAAAAAAAAAAACAACTCTGTAACAGTGAGTCAATTAAAACAAAAGATTAATGCAATTTGAAGGTTAAATATGCATATGTGTGATTGCATGGCTGTATTAAATGTAATTGTTATTACTAAGTTAGATATTTTATAATACACGCCACATGTAGTTAATTGCAAACAGAAATCATAGAATGTGGAATGATAATATTAAATTGACAATTCCATTAACCTCAGCAGGTCTCTCACTTACACGGGGGCACAGTCTGCTCAAGGACAAGAGCGTATATATAGTCTTTTCTTTTCTCCCATAGTATCAATTGAAGGAAAACTGGAAACTATTAGCAGTCTAACTGGGAGTACAACAGTTGTCTTGTACACAGAAGTAGAGAACTATTTAAAGAAAATAACAATTCTGCACTCATTAGGCATAAAACCAGACTTCAGAAAAGAATTTTTGAACATTGTGAAACAACCACATGTCTGTGTCTAGGACAGCATTGAAGTTCCACATTTACTATGAAAGAAAGGTCAGAAAGACCGGGGTTAAATTCAGTGGTGTATCTTTCAGTTTCAGTTTAAATGTGTTTAGAAAATACTTCATTTTATGAACAATGAAGATCAAAGGTATCAAAGCGGTTTAATGCACTAGGTCCTTTTTCACCCCTTAGGAGACTAACTTTCACTTCTGATTTATGGTACACATTAAATTAGCTTGGTAGTAGTCTCCATTAATTCCCTGGTCTATATATGTGTCCGGATCCCAAAACCACTAAGTAATTTTATGTGATTGGCAAGCTTTGCTCTGGAGAAACTCTGGTCAGGGAAAGTGCATTGCAGGTCACTACTGACCTAAACTAGCAGAGAAAAGCTCAGTGTTGCCTGTACTTAGTACGAGTCTAAATGGAAAAAGTAGAGACTGACCAGAAGTCCCTGAATTCACCATAGAACTTTTGACAATAGCTCACTGTATTTTTCCTATTTTCAAAGTCTCTTGACATTCCAGTTAATTTCAGTAACTCATGCTGACATAATAAGAGCAAATTGCTTCAAGATACATTCATAAAAGCAGTATACTTCTGCTCTCTTTTAGGGTTTGTTCCTTTTGATACCAGCATAAGGTATCCAAGTATCTGCTAATCATAAAACAAGTGCAACTGATGTCACCTAGTGTCATGGTGAAATTGCTTTGTTATTTTTATCCATGATTGTACCTATTGTATCTTTATTTCATCTGTAATCTTCCAAGGTCTATTTCATTTTCCAGTACAGGGAAAGTATGTTTTGTGGGTTTGTGAGTTTTCTCTTGCAGACTTATGGCAGAAATGGTTTGGAAGAGGAGAATTTTCTGTCTACCTTGCTTGATAAGAAAGAAAATTTAGGAGTAGTTTCTCTAGACATAAATTTTCAAGTTCAACTGAATTTAAATATTTATTATTCAATAGTTGCTATAGTTCAAACAAGTGTTGTGAACAGCATTTATTCTTAACTGAACAACCCCAGTGAAAAACAGGAACTTACACATACTAAAGAATTTGGCTTGGTTCTAGTATTGTGTGTTTCTTCTTTTTTTCAGAAAAGGTTTGTCTATTTCAGGTGTTTGCCAGTGTAAAAGATGTTAATCTTCACTTGATTGGCAAAGCTTCTCTGTCTTTCAACTGGCTCTACTAATCTTATTATGCAGGTGAAGGAGCCATTGCCAGACAAGCAGGGTTTCAGAAAATCCATATTTCAGCACAGCAGCCCAAGCAGTGTGTTCAAAACAGCTGCTGAGCATGGAGCCATCCTCATCACACAGTGCCATGGACAGACAAGCAGCCCTGCACAGTTTGAATGTCTTGCTCCTAATTGTTTGGCTTTAATCAGCCCTTGCCCTTGAGTATGTTTTGTCAATATAAAATATTGGGTTCCCGCCATAAAGAGTATTATTGAACATACTAAGCTTGCCTTGCAGCCAATTTATGAGAGAGAAAATGTTGGAAAGGGCAGAGAGAGGCAACTAATTTATACAGAATCACTGTCTGGTTTGGATACAGAGAATATGGCTGTAAGAGACCCCTGGCAAGTTCATCACTTTAGGACTAGAACCAGAAGATCAGAAAGGTCTGGTTTGGTCAATAGCTTGGGTGTCACAAACAGGCACGGTAGCAGGAGATGTAATAATGAAGTTAACACTTGCTTTACTCTCTTCACTTGAAATAGAGATTAAAATAAAAAGATTATACTGGATGAAGATTTTAGTGAATACAGAATGTGAGAAATCTGAATTCATAGGTGAGAAAGACCTTTTTTTTTTTTTTTTAATTTGCTAAACAGTCAAAAGACTTCTAAAGGGCCACTCTATATCTCAGTAATAGCAAGAAGATTTCCAGAGACTGACTTATTTTTGGTAGCAAAAGCCTACAATCCTTTCTACCAGGGAGAGACTGATTATCTTAAATCTCATTATTTTCCAATTTCTACCTGTTGGTACCACTGCTATCATATCTTCTTTGGTGGACACCAGCAACAACAAGCATATCATGCATAACAAGAAGCAGATGTGGTTGTATCTCTGTGATCCATAAAAAAGAATAGATAAGTTAAAAAATATGTTTCAATACTGACAAAATAGATGAGAATTTAGTGCAATACCTGCTGTTCCAGTATCGTGAAGGATGCCTGTATTTTTTTTTTAAATATATTTACAGCTGGCCTATGCTTGCCTACAGACAGAGCTTGGTCTGTCAACACCAGTAATAATGAACACAGGCACAAGTTTATTTGGGGGCACAGCTGTTGAAAAGCTCATGTTGCCACTGGCATGCACTGTGTGTAGTGAGAAAGCTAGGCAGAAGGAGGCCTGAAGGAAACCAGACCCACACAACGTGGTGACACAAAGGGAGAAATACCTAGTTCAGCCAGATGGAGAAACAGCATACCGTAGACATTGCCAAGGGGCTAAACACAGAAAATGTTTTATGCAATCTCAGCAGTGATAGTCCATAGCAAAACAAATGCATATCTGCCAAAAAGATCATCTTCCCTTCCCTACCCATACAATTTGTGGAGGACATACTACCAGTTATGTTTGGCAGCACTCAGAAAGAAACTGAACTATTACTTCACCTACCATTCACCTGAGAAATGGACACTCACAACTCCATCTTTGCCTCTTTTTGAGCAAAGATGAACACAAAAAGCAGATTCACCCATGCAGAAAGGATATATATAGCTGTCAACCCTGTAAATTGATAAATTTCTCAGGTAAGACATGTCTCCCTTAGTAAAATTCTACTCTAAGAATTTCACAGATATTATGGATGGCTTTGAAATGCTGTATCTGGTGATTAACTTCAGCATTTCTAAAAATTTTGAATTCATAGGCAGGATGTATATGAACAACAAAAGTTAAATTCAAAGCTACGTACTTTTAAAAACTCAGCTCCCTTTGTTTTCTAGTTCTTTCTATTTCTTTGGATCTTGAAGTGTGTTATATTAAATTTCCCACACATTTTATGTGTTTTGACTTTTATGTGGTTTTCCTGGAAAGACTAGATGCTGAGCTGTGCAAACTTCAGAAATAATTTCCAAACTTTAGAAATAAGTAGGAAAAAACAAATAAAAATAAGACTCTGAAGTATTATATAAAGAAAAATTAAACAAGTTACACCAGACTACAATACCTGAAAGTCAGCCTTTGTGGTACACAGGGTCTCTCATGTCCTTTGGTAATTGCCAGGAGTTTCCTTTATGAATGACAATAATATGTGAGGGCACCCAATAAGACATAAGAAATAATATTTAAAAAGTTATAGTTGTTCATCTGGTACTCAACTTCAAGCAATTGTAAAAATATAATAAACCTGGTACAACATTGCTGTGACATGAAATAGTGTAATGATGGAGGAAGAATAGACAAATTACTTTTAATGTTTTTTTATGGTATGACAGCAATTAGGACTGTTGAGGCCCATTCCTTAGATACTTCCTTTGTTACATATCTAGCTTGGTTTTAAATTTCAGGAAGATTTAGATATACAGCTTTCATATATTATGGAACAAAAATAACCAAGATTGCACCTGTATTAACGCTGTCACCACATGAAGCATTTTTGACAGAAGTTTGATGAATTGAACCCTTATATTTGAGTATAGCAATGCAATACAATATGTTAATACATATATCAATGATATGCTAGTCAAGATTGCTGCTGTTCAAAAGAGAAAATCTAACCCACTGTAAAGAAATTCTATCCTTGCTAACAGATTAAATTTTTGGTTCCACTTCCTCTCTTCTCATCGATTGAGTGATATTTTGTGGAGCACCTACATCTTCATGCTATACAAAATGGAGATTTGTTAATGTACATCTCTCCTTTTTTTTTTTTTAATTAATTTAAAAAAGAGACCAAACATGCTTGCCAGCATCTATTACCAA
This sequence comes from Lanius collurio, assembly GCA_020086605.1. Taxonomy (NCBI): domain Eukaryota; kingdom Metazoa; phylum Chordata; class Aves; order Passeriformes; family Laniidae; genus Lanius; species Lanius collurio. Next base: position 5,930,949 of record JACBWW010000007.1, on the reverse strand, counting down.
TCACATTAAAAAGAATTATATTTATGAATGCAAATTAGACATGATTCAAAGAATGAAGACATAGAATAATCATAATTATCATAATGTCTCAAAATACGTATACATTAGACAAAACAGGACAAAGAAAGATAAAACTATTTAAGAGATAGTGATAAGGTGTACCTTAGCAATACAGAAAGCATATGGACACATAAGAGTTGAAAGTTTGTTCCTTTTGACCATACCTTCAAAATATAATCAGCTGCAATTCTTTTCTCAAGTCCATTTAATCAGAAATGATTTTTCATAGCCTAAAGTCTAAAAGAACTCATCATACCAACTGCTGAGTTTTCTAAAGTGCAACTGGACAGCCTAAGGGGGGAAGAATAATGTGCTCCAGTGGAGCAAGTTCTAAAATATTCTATGGCAGATGGAGTTTTCTCTGGAACAACTAGATTACAGATTACATTTTATTTTAAATGTGTGTTCTGTATTTTTAATTCTTTTATTTTTTATGCTGTTATTTCTTCCTTGTGAAAAGGACATAGAAAAGATTTTAATTTTGTTAGAATGAAGAACATATCAACACTTGCTAGAAAGAGAGAATGAAGCAATTTTTAAAGTTAATACTTCCTGGTGACATCTACTTTAAAACCCAGTTTTCCATTCCATTTCATATATCTTTTTCAAAATATAACCTTGTGCTGAAAGTATCATTATTATTAGAATTCATACCATTATTATTGTCAATAGTATGAGAAAGGGGATTTCAGGACAAGAGTTATGCTATTTTTCCAAATAAGATTGGGTAAGTGTTGCAAAGATGTTTCATTACCTGCACTCTGTAGAGGAAAGAAGACCATCTTATTTCATTTCTACAAAAATATCCCTAAGTTTGATTTAATAGAAGTTGCTTTCTCTGTGCTGAATATAGAATGTATCAAGAGGTGGCATAAAAAATTTAGGTTTGCACATTTGCAAAATTTTGTAACAATCTTCTCTGTGACCTTTCCTGGAATTTTAATGCTGAAATACAAAAACTTAATAGTCATTAAGTATACTGTTTTGCATGCAATTATGTAAAGTAGTTTAGAGTTAAAAAGGATGAATGATCTTCTGATATTTTTATCTCCTATGTAGGTTTTGCCTTCCTATCCTGTGGGTGGGCTATTAACTGTCTTCAGTGCAACCTGGATTCATTGAAATGCACTTTATTTATTCATACTGCATAACACCCACCTTCACACCACTGTAAATGAGGTGTTAACAGAGTTGTGGGACAACAACTTTACATAGCTTGTTCCCAGAGAAGCGAGGCCATAGGAGGCTATCCAGGGAATTACTCAGGAACAGCTGATGCACAACCTGCCGTCTGCTCCGTGGTGCTCCTGCAGGAAGCCATCAGGGGAACTAAAGGCAGCAAGGTGATGGGGGGCCATGCCTAGGTCTTGGATAGGCATAGACACCAGTACAGGGTTTCAGCTCTTTTACTGAGACAGGCAAAACTGATGAGCCTTCTATCACAGGACTGCCACTGGCAGTTACAGACTGTAAGCTTTCTACTGAGTTTGCAGGGCCTTGGGACAAATGCTTGCCAGGTATTATACATCTGAAACTTTCTTCAGCTGCCTACTGCTCTTCCTGACTTGTTTTAGCTGACAGGAATTTCTTTAACTGACCAGATGTCCAGAGCTAATTTGTTTTACTTTTGTCTAACTCTTTGTGGTATAAAACTCATAATTTTATGCATATAGCAGTACTGACGAATTATTTTATGTAGAATGAGGTATTTACAATTCTCTCACAATTTAATGTAGAGAAAGGCAGGCCTGGCACAGCAACAGAAGTCTTGGGAAGGGGAAACAGGAAATGTAGTATAGGGAGGGACAGGCATAAGCTGATCAAAGATAAGGCACATGCTTGCCATGGGAAACTTCACATGCATAAACCACTCACAAATAATCAGCTAAAGAAATGCAGACCTGGTAGGAAATGAAACTGGTTTTAGAGGTAATAAAGAAAGCAAAGAAATAGTATCTAGTGCGCATGACAGACATCATAAAGAACATAGTCAGGTGTAGTTTTCAAATGTAAGTCTTCAAAACAATGGAAAAGAAAAATGTATATGTTAGTGAAATTTTAAAACAATAAAAAATTCACCCCTACATGGAACTGAAGCTGATGAGAAAAAAAATTGTCAACATGAACATCATATTCCACTCATCAAAGAATTACAGATACTCACAAATCACTCTAACACCTCCCACTGTCACCACCAGAGTGAAATCACCTACCCTAAGACTTATAGGAGCATGAGAAATATGAGCATTACACCAGGAAAAGCTGAAGAATTAAAGTGTGTGCACAACAGATATAACTCCATTATTACTTTTTCTCTTTCTCTAACAAAATATTTCAGTTATATTATTAGGTTACTGTTATATAAAATGTCATGGAATTTAGGAATGGTATTTTCCAATTTAGAGCTCCCACTGAAACTATGTTCCTCTCACTCTCTCCCTCCTTCTCCCCTGCAGTGGTCTGGAGAGGAGAATTGGAGGCACAAAAAGTAAAGATAAAATTAAAGATAACAGGATGAGATAAGAACAATTTAATGGAAACAGGAGTGAAATAAGAAAACAAGCAGTAAAAGCAACTATATTAATGACAGAAGGTACAAGAAAGAGCCAAATAGCTCACATGGAAACAATACCTTGGTCAGTCCCTCTGCTATGCTATGCCAACCCAGAAGGGACTTCTCCTCAGGAAAAACTCCCCATCCTCCCCCACCTCCAGCAATGACACTAGATGGTATAGAATAACCTCCAGGTCCTAGCCATGTTCCCTTCTGGCTACTGCAAAAATTAACCCAATCCTGGTCTCACAATAAAAGACGCTGTTTCTTTATCTCAGACCAATACTTTGAGCATAGCTCTGAAGATATATTGATTGTGGTGATAGATACATAAAAAGCAACCTGATTTCCCCCTACTCAGGAGGCCAACAGGTACTTTTTAAAATCTGAATTATCTCTGCCTTTGGCTAACTAGATGTGTAGTTCTTTCCTCCTGAAGTGTGGTGGGTAGGTTCCTGCCTTTCATGTTTGTGAAAAACATTTTGCGCTAGTCTGTCTCACTGTATTTCTAATAAACTAGCCACAAATATAAGAAGCATAATTTATGCTGACAAGGAAATTAACTTACTTTTTCATGTTTGCTGTTTCTTAGTTTGAGCACAGATCAGAAGTCAGATGGAGTCATTCAGGATAATGATCCTTCTCAGGGGCAAAATTCACTGCAGTTACTTAAAGGCCAGGTAATTATGCTTGAAAAAGCATAGTATGAATTTCAGCCCCCAGTTCAAGAGCAAGTCCCAGAGCAACACTATAGATCCTGTGTTATCACAACTGAAACCTACAACCCAAGGAGCTATTACAGTCTCTTCCATGACACTAAAGAAGTTTTCCTTTTTCTTTTCTTGTCTGCAAACCTGTAGAACTGGCAGTGAACTTCTCCCTTTCTCCTTACAAACCATGCTACTGTGAAGTAGCAAGGTAAAACATGTACTATTGCCTGTGTTCAAATGCAAGTTTTTAAAATAAATACAGCATCTTATAAGAGTGGTTATAATATTCCAATTTTAAAAAAAAGTCTGAAATGTTGGAAGATTTGTTAACAAAACTGGAAAGAAAGAGTTTGGAGCTAATACTGGCCTTCTTTTACTAATAAAGCTATGCCACAAAGGGGCAATATTTTCACTAATGCTCTTTAACTTAGTTTTTATGACCATTTCTCTTAAATGACTGTATTGGAGCTCCAAATTCATTGCCCTAGGTAGATGGTAATCTGAAACAGTCAGCCTTCTCTTGGACATCAGTCCACAGTAAATTAGTCATAAATAGCAACTACTGTGAATATAGATCAAAGTGACTACCTTTGAGATTTTTGCAAAGATAGATAAATGGAAGTTTGAAAACACGTTGAAGGATATTAAGTTTGCCTTAAACTGTGAAAAAATATATGCCTTGATTGCATTTTTATGTCAATAATTTTATACAGTTTTTAAGAGTCTGTCATACAAGTCATCTAGAATAACTGTTCCTAAGTAAGTTATCAAAGAATAATAATTTGTTTCTCTACAGTGCCATATGTTACTCTTCTAACTAGCCACAATGAAGCAGGCTGAGAATAGACAGTTATAAATATCCTGCAGAGTATCTCATTCCACCGTTGTCTCTCTAAGTGAAGGACAGACCTCTTATAATTGCGGGATGTAACCTCTAGAAAGAGAGGCAAAGCACATTCCCTCAGGTAACTCCGACCCTGTTATTCAATCACTGAAATGAAGCAATATAACTTTCAAAGCACCTTTGTACCTGGCAACAACAGCATCATTTTCTATCAGGAAACAGCAAGCTTTAAAATGTGCTGGTTAACCTGTGTACAAATTAGTATGAAATGAAGCTTGTGGAAAAGATGTGACTAACTGGAAAGGTACAGTAATTTTTAATATAAACTTAGCATGTCAGCTCCATAATAGCAGACCTTCCTAGATGACACTGTTTTCCTATAAAGATCATAGCAGAAAACTATAGCCTAATCCTGTTTTGCACAGAAAATATGTCCCTTCTGAACTGGAAAAGTAGCCATATTGTACCACCGAAGTAAGGGTAGATCAAGGGCAGAGTTATATTGTTTTGACTAAAACAAACAAGAGACTATCTCAAACAATGAGATAGTCATCTGTATCCATGCCTTGATGTGACCAGTGAAGGTCAGCTTTGTGTGTCCTTCTTGAGGTTTATCTCAGATTGTGGTCTGAGGTTAACACTAGCTTGTCTCTCATCAGATTTTACATGGAGATCGCAATCTTGATTTAGCTTCCCTGAGCTAAAAAATCCCTTATTTTTCTGTAAACACTGTCCTAAACAGTGTTTTTCATTTACCTGAGCTGTCCCTGCATCTTCAACAGCCATAAAGAAAACTGGCATTCTTAATGCTCGATCTTTATCTGGTGAACAACACAACCACATTACATCACTAACATTTTTATATCTGAAATCAGAATGTGGAAGGACACCACAGACCCCAAGCCAGAAATTATACTCAGTGCCAGATAACTTAAGAGTGTGAATGTATAGGGAATCTCAACGTTATTTCCCTGATCATACACCCTTTTATGGAGTGAATCCAGAGAATGTCAACAAAACTGGTCAGAGGGCTGAAACACCCTTCCTATGAAGACAGGCTGAGAGAGGTGGGGTTGTTCAGACTCGAGAAGAGAAGGCTCTGAGGACACCTTAGAGCAGCCTTCCTGTACTTAGAGGTGTCTACAAGAAAGCTGGAGAGGGACTTTCACATGAGCATGTAGTTATAGGAAAAGGGGAATGGCTTTAAATTGAATGAGGGTAGATCCAGATCAGATAGAAGAAAGAAGTCTATTACAATGAGGATGGTAAAACCCTGGAATAGGTTGCCTCATCCCTGGAAATATTCAAGGTCAGATTGGATATGGTTCTGAGAAACCCGATATGCTTGAAGATGGCCACGCACATTGCAGTGGGGTTGGACCACATGGTCACTTCCAAACTCTTCCAAACCCACTGGCCATTGTTGGGACACCAGCACTGCCAGTCTGACTTTCTCAGGTAAAGAAGAAAATAAAACAAAGTCAGGTGTGGAGTTCAACTTATCTAAGTTCAGTAATTTATAACTTAAGCATTTGACTTAAAGCTGATTGCCTAGACTTCCTCTATAATCAAGTTTAAAAGAGAATTTATTCAGTAGTATATATATATATACAGGTATTTAGGATAGACAGGCCCAGAATTTGCAGGATTGTCCCTTTCTCCATCTCTGCCCTCCTTCTAGACAAATCTAATTTTTATCTGAATTATAATTTGGTTTCAGGCAAAACTGAAATAGACCCAATTCACAAAAAATTGCGTGCGTCTCCATGTTCATTCCTGTTCTGGGATGCTTTTTATCAGTGTAAAAGGCACTATGTAAATATTAGCATTATGTTTGTTAGAATTTCTATGACAGTGCTTTTTTGTTTGGTGGACCATTTTTTCTCTTTGACAAAGCAAAGTGAATAGTTAGCTGGACACAGCATCCCTTGAAACGTAACATACAGCAGTAGAGTATAACAATTTTGTTTTTCAAAACTTCAGACTCTAGGGTCTAATACTCTTACCAGTTCAAGAACTGCATGTCCTTTTAACATGATTGTCAAATTAAAATAATTTCTTTCTGACAGCTAAATTAAGAACAAATAAATTACAATTTAATTTGTAACTCTTTTTCCATTTGGGAGATACTCATGAGAGTCTGTCTCTTCAGCCTGTCAGACAAGCTTACCTCAGAAAGTGCCTGAAACACACACACATACACACAAAATCTGTAGATCAGATAAAACAAAATAGCTTTCCATCAGAATGCAGAAGAGCTCATAGAAAGAGTTTTTAGAGGCCCCTACTGATTGTTGTGAATTAAACATAAGCTTTGTCATAGAAGCAGAATTTCAAAACAATTGAGAGCTAATAAACAGAGGTTTCTTAAAGTGGTAAGTAGAAGGAGCTGAGCTAAGATGAAGATGAGTCCAAACTTTGAGAATTTATATCTTGTGAAGACTTCAGGTATAGCAAGTACCTAGGGAGCTGAAGTTATTTAATAGGTTTATATAGCTCAAACTAAATCATATGGACTCCCCAACATGTAGTGCTGGCTGAAGTGTGAAGTATTTCTTAAATTTGACTCTACTCATCCACGTTTGCTGGGCAAAATTACTTTAACCTGAATTCAAACTGTTTTCAGGTGGAATATATCATGTTCCAGGCTTTTAAGAAAGGACCTCCAATGAGCCCATCTCTCTGACAATGGACCCCTGATACCTTTGAGGGTGCTGAGAAGGAAAATGGGATAGGTAGATGTGGCAGGCAAAGCACAAACTGGGATGCCTGTGCTGCATCTGCAGAAAGAGAATTACATCTTAATGTCTGATTGACAGAGAATGGAATTCCAAGACAAGGTTTGAGTTACTCCAAGCTTGGGCTGAGCAGCTTCCCACCAAGCAAGAAATACAGCAAAAACGTGTGCTTCTGAATTTCACTAGAGTAATTACGCTAATGTCTCAAGTGGTAAGAGGAAAATGTGGTTTTCTCTTTTGTCACAGAATCTGAACACCCGTACTTATACCATATGTTGAAAGAAACAAGCTTCTTCAGATATCCTTCTGTTTCAAGTAGAGCTTTGCTCTAAACCTGCCTTCCTTTCCAACTGTTGTGTCTCACCTTCAGCAGCTTATCTTGGAGCTTACCCAAGGAAATGGGATATCCTTCAACTTTTGCAACACAGTAGTTACTGAGATTTGTTTTTACAGGATTCACCTTGTACATAGAAAAATCCTGAACCTTTAAAATTTATAATAATAATTTATAAAGCCATTGCCACTATTCCTTCTTTTTTTTCAGCATCTGGAACATTTAATTTAAATCTAAGATATTTTCTGTAAATTGTATGTCATTATAATTACTAGATAAACTTTGATGGCTCATTCTACGATTTGAGGTATTTTTTAAATGATCACTATGATTTATTCTTTTCTTTAAATTTATGATAAAAAAAACTATTGCAATAAAATGCAATATGTATTGGTAGAAGTTTACCTATACTTTTAAAATGACTGAGGCTTGTGCTAGAGACCGTTTCATAGCTGATCTAATTATATATAACTTAATTTAAACTGCATACTGCAGGTGAAACTACAGGAATGCAGCAGCTTTCCAACGTCACCTCTCCAGCGTGCCCTTAAACAGGTGAAGGTCTCTAAGAAGCAACTTTCCCTGGTGTGCTCTGTCTCCTTCTCCAAAGCAGAGCTTCAATTTTTCAAGGACATGTTCTAAGAAAGAACTTTTAGACTTCCGGAGTGTATAATATTTTTCTGTGGGCATGTCTAATTTCCACTCACAATTCCCAGCAATCTGAATGGACTGCAACTTTACTGTGAAAGTAAAGGGGCTGTGCCTCTCACCTAAGCAAACTTTGATGGATTACATCAGGAGACATTGCATGGGAGAGTTCAGTACATGCAAAACAGCACCTGGGGAAAAGGGTGAATGAACAAAACCAATATCCTTCTGTATGGGTAAGAAGGTCCTGTGCATAACAGGCAACAATTCTGTAATCTGTGGGACATTTCTGGGAGCACAGTTAACATGTAGCAGACAAACACCCCAGCTGTCATTCCTAATTCAGTTGCAGGACTTCACAGAGTGTACATGCTGCCCAAGACCGGCTTTGATGGTGGTTCATGTCTCAGTGCAAACCAAACAGATTAGTTCAATGAAACTCTTTCCAGAGAAGTGTTCAGGTTACTGACAACTCCTGCCAAGGTATGACATTAGGGACAGGGCTTGGCAGCGTTGGGTTAACAGCAGGACTCCGTGTGTTTAAAGGTCTTTTGCAACATAAATTATTCTCTGATTGAACATATACAGGCATTGAGAGGTCCTTTTTTCTAGTAATAAGACTTTGAGTCTAACAGCTGAAAAACTAAGAAGCCTGGGCTGTACTCTGGTAATTTTCCTTGTATGAAGGTTCAAACTTTGCAGGAAAGCATTCGATCCCAGGAAGATGGAGAGGTTATACTCCAAATTCTCAAACCCAGCTCTACCTGTAATTCTCACTGCTGGTCTTCCTGTAGCAGACTGGGCCAAAACTAGACCACAACCACTCATCCTTTTGGCAACACACACTGCTGGGGAGCTATGAAACCTCTATGCTAATTGCTCAAAAAAAGAAAAGGAGTCAGGGTATCAAAAATGTTTGAAAGAATAACCCTGCAGCATCTTTATCTAAGTGAACAAAATTAATGCGTGCTTTGACTTTGCTTTTTCAATGCCTCTTTGCCCCATCTATAATATCTGCAAATTCCTTACATATATCTGACCCTCAGAAACAGTAAGATTTAGTGTGATAGAAGCACATTTGACAAAATTAACATTTTATTGTAAATAACATCTACAGCCAGAAATAAAGCAATGAAAAATTAAATAACTAAGACCCCTTTCCATTCAAAATATGGAAATATAGTCCTTTAGAATAAAACTGTATGTTATCCTATTATCATAAGGGAACTCCAGAGTATCAGCTACTAGTTGATGTTACCTGATAGCTATCACAAGGCTGTTTTATAAAGTATATACAAAGTAAGCAAATCAAACTAAACTTGAATCTCATGAAGACTGACATTTAAATCTTAATTATCTGATTTTAATGCAAGATTTGCATTTTCAAACCACATTTTTCTTAAGCCAAGAAAACCTGCACCTCTTTTCTGGGCTCCTGCACTGCAATTCTTGAGTATGCCTTGGTTGCCTTATAAATGCCATAGACACATTTCACAGTGTAAGTCTATGGCTGGTTTGATTTGAAACATATATATAAAAAGTTTTTAGAAAATCTTGGCATATGCCTTTTGTTCTTTCATCACACAGTATTTTAATTTTTTTTATTGGGGTCTTTTTTAGTTAATGTCAAGTGATCTTGCCATGATCACAAACTATAAAATCATTTGGGGAAAAGGAAAATCTATCAGGTGGCAACTCTGAGAGTACTTTCATAAATACAAATCATATTCTTCCTGCATTATCAAGCTACATCCTAGATGATAAATTCAATGTCTTTCACAGATAACAAAAAAGTCTTCCAGCTCAGCAATTCTAGATGAGTCTATGATGTTTATGACCTCTGAAAATACTTGTTTCTGGAACAGCGAAAAAGGACTTGTAGTCTAACCTTGAAGAAATACCACAGGCCACAAGCACTGATTTTTGTAATACTTCTGATACATTAAGTTAAAAGCAGGTTATTTCCAAAAATATAGATGCCATTTTCATATATATTTTTGGTCTCCAGAAAAATAAACTGTGACTCAGGGGATGAGAATTGAATCAGAAACTCCAAAAACTACAACTGTTCTTGAGCATGTAGCTGGGAAGGAGGTAGAGCAAGAAAAACAGTTTAGTTTAGTTTATTTAGTTTATTTTAATTTTATTTTAGTATATTTATAAAAAAACCTAAAAATATTTAGTATATTTTATTTAGTTTGTTTATTTATTTATTTAGTTAGTTTATTTAGACTTGTTTGTAGCAATGCATGTACCACAGCTGAGTACCAGTCCATGAAGAGCATGTATCCAAGGGAGACTGGATGATTTTCTAACCCCTGCATTGACTAAATAGAAGAGTGGGGATGAAAATTATCTAATGCTTTAAGATAAAAAAGAGAGGATAAAGAGAGAAGAGGAGGAGTAAAGATCCAGTCTTCTAAACCAAAATTTCTTGAGGTTTCTGGCATAAGAATTTTGTCAAGGTAAGTTAGTCAGATGTTTTGTGCAGTAGCATAGTATTCCAGAACTGATCCTGCCACTTACTATTCTGTCCTACAGACTCAAAAAGTCAAGCATCCTTTTCTGTCTCTATTTTAGGTGATGATTATCCACCACATATTGATTTCCCTGCCCAATTCCTTTGTTTCATTATTCACTTCAGTGATTCTTCCCCATGACTCTTACTTGCCATTCTCACTACCTCAAGTGCCAGGCTGCTGTTCCTTGCTGCTCTTGCTTTTACAGCTCAATTCAAGTCATCAAATGCTGTAATGCCATAAGTCATTTGTGACTTCTGTAGTCAGCCACAGGCAGAAAGTTGTCACAAGACCAAGCCTTTTTATTAGGAGGCAAATGTGGCTCTTTAACACAATAGCTGGAAATAGAAAGAAGGAAACACTCATTGTGATAGGCCTCACAGCACTGGGTGTGTAGCTAGGCAGAAAATTCAGAAGACTGAGAAATGCGGCCCTAGCAATGAAATGAGACAAAGCTTATAGGAGAGAACAAAACTAATTGGGGGAACAGATTTGAAAACAGTGAACATAAGAACTGCAATTAGGCAGGGAAAATAGGGTTATGATCACTCCTGGCAAAGGACTGGCTTACATGAAAGAGAAAAACGATGTCCTCTTCTATTCTCCTTCTATGCCTCTTCAACTTTCAATAACAACTTGAACTTTTAATTGAAGAGAGAATATTGTTACCTATGCTGCCTGACCCAACAAGTAAACAGCACTCAGTAACAGTACAAGAATTAAACCAACTATACAAAACCATACAGTTTTGTGGAGAAGCAGATTGGAGTAGCTTCTACCTTAAGCTATGAATTTACAATGCCTAAAAAGCTCAAGCCTTCCCTTACACTTCTTTTTCCAGCCTTAATTCTGCTTTCTTATCCACTTATCTTCAGCACCAAAAATTACCATCCTTTAGATTAGTTCTGAGAGAAATGCTTAACCAAATTTTGAGGGACAAAGAAAGGCCACTTACACAGCTGAAGTTCTCTCTGATAAATATCAAATGGCCTGTTATATACATTGAAGAAACCTCAGCTTCTCAAAATATTAAGTATGCAAATCCCTTACAATGTAGAGTTCCGTGCAACCTAAATATAGGTCTTACAACTAGCTAGTCATCTTGTCTCCTTTTAAAAAACTGTCTCAGCATTCTATTTTTTTCCCCTATTTCCTTAAATTGTTTTGGTGGTGACATTGTCAGTTTCTCATTAAGCCATTTGCTAGGATATTCCACGCTTCCATATTCTTTTCTCAGCTCACAAATGTGAAATGAATTCGCTATTCACTTAGTAGAGAAGATGTCATTCTCTCAAATCTCATCTTTCTTTTTGTGTCTTACATATATGCACACAAATTTTCATAAAGAAAACAAAACAGAAAATCTTGACATGAATTAATATGAATCTTACAATTTTTAGGGAATCCTTTGGGGCTTAATCTTGTTCCAGTTTAGTTGTAAATTTTCTGGTTAGTTTATATGAATTAATTTTATCTTCTTTAACAAAAAAAATACTGAAATAATATATTTCTCAAGTATTCACATGTGGTTATTTCCACTAAGTTAAACAGTATTGTCTGGTTTTGATCTAAACTTTTTCCCTCGTAAGAGACGGCACATTTAAGAGAAACAAGTGCAATAAACAGGATGTATGCTAAGCATATTTTGCCTTATTTACACCCAAGCTCTAGTATTTAAAATCAAGAGCTAAAAAGAGGATAAAAAAGGCTGTCCTCCATGAAAACTAATCCAGAAACAGTGAGTACTTTCCAGAAACCATTCTTACCTCCACTGCAGCCAACTGGAGCCACAGGCAGACAGAGGAGATGTCTTGGCTCTGATGGCAACTTTCCCCTTCTGTGAGTCCTTGCAGCACAAAAATGTCATAACCATGGTGAATCATGTCTTTATCATTTTAAAATATGCTCCCTCAGTGAGGGAAGAACAATGACAGCAAAAAATTACTACTTTTGATATAGTACCACAAAAATTATCTTCAAGGTCCACCTGCTGGTAGGAAATTCACTTAAGGTCCTGTCCTTATTCAGCACAGAAGGTAAAATTTCTAGGTTCAATTGGGTCTAATCTGTAATACTACACAGGTAAATGCTCTGGTTTTGTGGGAATGGAGAAAATTACTGTGTTGTTGATATTGTCAATACAAGATGAAAATAGTGATTCTGCATACTGTACACAAAAGACTGACCATTTTCTTTTCCAGTTCCAAACGAAATGTATGCTCCCATAACATACAGAGTTTACCTCAATATACAGAATGAAGATATTTCACTTTTTTCTGTTAACAAAAATATTAATTTCATTGTTACTTTTTGAAAAATCATGACCATTCTTAGAATAGTAGAAAATGGTAACTGATGCAGTTTTAATAATCCTATGTATATTGACAACTTTATCCTTTGAGACTGAACATCCATCCAGATCCCTCCAGAAATACAACTCCTAAGTTTCCTGAGGTAAAATAATTTAATTTACCACATGGTGAGATCTGTGCTTTTAAGAAACCGTCTTAAAAAGCAAGGTACAGATTTTGTGGTTGGGTTTTTAAAATTAAAATGCAACGCCTGTAAACACAAAAACATCTCACATGATTGTTATTCTCTCTTCTGTCTATCCAGGTAAGGACATAGCAATCTCCTCTCTCCATATCAGCACAGCAACCAGCAACAACTTCAAGGAGTTGCAGTAATGTAAGTCTGTTCCAGAACAACAGGAGAGAAATAAAAAGAACATTGTGCATTCTCTCTGAGTGCTGTGAAATATGAACATGCTATTTCAAGTTCTCTATAGTATGTTATTTTTTCAAAGCTCATTACAGCCTAGTAATGAGGCAAGAATCTTAATCTCATCTTCAAAATCTCAAAAGACACTTTTGTTTTGTTTTCCCTTAAGTCTACCAGAGCTTGTGTTGTTGGGTTGTTGTTGTTTTGTAGTGGGTTTTTTTCAATCCTGAAAGATGACTGTGCACAGTCTCTCTTCCCCTCACAAGACCATATTAGTATTTATTTGTGTCAGCAAACAGTATCAGTTCTCTGCACTACAGAGTGAGCAAGCTAATACTTCAGTAAATTGTTGCTGCCTCCTGTTACATCTGTTCTGCTCTGTTCACTAATTGCCTGTCACAACCACTGAGCCATGGTGCCAGCCACACTGCCACTTCCTCTTTGGTCAGCTTGTCAGCTCCTATTAATCTGAGCCCTGTTGCTTTTACCACAGCCAACTTTTTTTCACTCTGGATATAATGAAAATCTATTACTTTAGTGTTGTATGAAAGTGACAAAATTATAATTCAAAAGAGAAAAATTTAATGACTTTTCATGTGAAAGTTGGCAGTTTCCTACTGTAGCAGCAAATTATATTCTTAGATCCTGCTTCAATTTCAGGACTATATATAAAGGTTTACATATCTTTCAATCTGGTGCAATATTATTCTTATTCTTATTCTTATTCTTATTCTTATTCTTATTCTTATTCTTATTCTTATTCTTATTCCTATTCTTATTCTTATTCATCCTTATTATTGACTTGTATGGAGAGAAACTTCTGGAACAAACTTTGAGAATGAGAACAAAATAAATCTGATCATAAATAGTGATACCCAGAAGAAAATTTTAAAATAAAGTACTCTGATTTTTATGGTGAATTTTGTCAGCTTTTTCACCTTGTGAGGGAACACAGTTGGTCTGAAACTGATTTATATTTGATAGACTAGATAATTTTTGCAAAACCTTTATATTCTCAACTTTTAATTCAGTGATCAGAATACAGAAATGAAAGTTCCCACTGAAACAGATAGAGAATGAGAGCCAGAGAGCCAAGTTGTTTACCTTGGGAAAGATCTTTAAGATCATTGAGTCCAACTATTCAAATTAACTGCTAAACCATGTCTCATGCCTCATCTAAATGTCTTTTAAATACCTCCAGGGATGTTACTTCACCCACTTCCCTGGGCAACTTCTTCCAATGTTGGCAACTCTTTCATGAGGAAAGATCACTGCCCTGGCCATACTGGTTTTGATATAGGCCAGGATGCCATTGGCCTTCTTGGCCACCTGGGCACACTGGCTCATGTTCAGTTGCTGGTGACCAGGACCCTCAGGTCCTTCTCTACCAGACAGTTTTCCAGCCACTCTTCCTTCAGCCTGAAGCACTTCATGGAATTGTTGTGACCCAAGTGCAGGAGCTGGCATTTTGCCTTGTTGAACTGTTCTGATTCCCAGCAGGGTTCCACAAGTAAAGGCATGCACATGGACATTTACTTCCGAGCAGTTCAAGTGTAGCAGCGCAGCAGTGCATTCCCCTGAAACTGTTTGTCACGCATTAAGCTTTTAACAAAATGTAGATATAATATGTCCCTTAAGGAAATGAGAGCTCAAGGTGACACATAAATTACAGGACTGAGAAACAGAGCCATGTTCTCACAAGTAATTAAAAGTGGCTATATCAGTTCTTGCTTTTTTAGGATAAAATACAGTTTTAGTTTTTAAACTATGCACAGGGGGAAAATAATAGAAATATCATTTCAGAATAATCAAAATCGTTTTTCTGCACAGATTTCTGAGTGTGACTTCATATGGGAATCAAAGTTCTAAAGCTTCGGGGCTAAGCATATGCTCTCGAATTATACAGATCTGAAAGATACTTTCCCCATGTGGGATATTTTGGCTATCTGTGCTATCAGCTCCCTGGAACAACCTGTCCTTGCCTTGGTCTTGATGAATTAACATGCTTTCAAACAGTTCCTGGGTGCAGTTCAGGGGTTAGGACGGGTAAAAGACCTTTAACAAACTTGCTGACAGAGCAGAAGCTGCATGTTATATTTACAGGAAGGTTTATGCCTGTTTTGCCCTCCATGCTGAAGAACAGCATGGAGCACCTTTATTTTATTAGCAGGTGTTTGTTCTCAGAGGCCTATTAGAAGAATGACAAGGCAAAGCCACCTCTCTGTTCACCCTATTTCCCTGAGCTGTGCCCACAAGCAGAAAGACCTGGCACTGGAGGTTTGGATTTTTTGGCTCTGTAGCAAACTCCACAGAGCCCACAAGAAGCCCTGGACCCACAGTAATCTTCCAGACAGCTAGACATTCAGGATGCTTTCCAGCCTGGCATTGAAATGTAAGATTTGGGGAGTTACTCTGGATCAAGGAGTTTATTCCTTTAGGAACAAAATGATCCCTCTTTATTTGCTCAACAATAAAACCCTGAATATGTGAAAATTCTGCCTTTAGGAACCAAATACAAATAAGGCATTTTGCATGCTAGGAAACAGCTGATCAGTGGTCATGCCATTACTGACAAGGTTGACATAGATTTTGATATTCTGCAACACTGAAAGAAAAAAAATAAAAGAAAACAAAAGAAAATTAATCCAAACCCCACAGCATTTATACAAATCAAATACAAACAAATATATCAGAAATATTTACATCTGCATAATTGCATAATTACCTAACTTCTGTTTGAACTTCTGAGGCAAAGGGCATGCACATACACAGAAAAAATCAAGCTGAAAAAATGAGCATTTTTTCGGAGACCTAGGAAGAAGTAGGGCTCATTATATAAGTAATGCATTCTCAAGAAAAGAAGCCCATATGAATGAAAACATGATGATATAGTAAGAACAGAAGAACAAGTTGCATGACATGACACTTTATTTCTGGAGGACCTGAGAGATCAAGAACAAAATCTGTGTAAAATTATTGACATCTCTTCAGAAAGTATGACCTGAAGAATGAGTTGATGTGCATCACATTTTCTTTCAAGTAACTGAGATGTAATGTAAAATCTGTGGACAAGATTATTGATTTTTTTTTTCTCCTTTAAAAATGTGGTGTTATGATGAAATTTTTCTGAAATGTAACATCAATGAAGTTATAGTTAGGACAAGCTCATGCCTGTGCACTTGCTTATTTAAATTGACATGTATAGCCTTTTAAATATTTCTTCATTCTGCTTTGCAAGTTGAAAAATAATTGCCTTATGTGGAGACTCCTTGATTATTTCAGTTTCTATGCTCTTGTGCATTTTGAAAAGCAGAATCCCCAAATATTGTCCCTCTTATTTTGCTGGTTAAGCACTTAGATTGCCACAGGGCTGGATTGAAATTGTTCAGGACATGATGAGACTCTGGATTTCCCTGGGCTTTATCATCCAGTCAGAATTCAAGCAAGGCAGCCAATATATTAGAATGAAATGTCAATTACAACGCTCTTCAATGTTACAAGTTTCTGAGGATGACTGGGAAATAAATGCATGATGGTTGGAGAAATTACTTTCTTTGTAGTTTAGCTGTAATACTGGAAGCCAGCAAAGGGAGAAATCTTATTTTCTGTTCAATTTATTTAAGGGTCTGCACATCTGTGCAAAGCTCAGACAACAAGACACGCTTCCGTAACCAGGCCAAGCTACCCAGCCAATTTCTACAGTAACAGCGCCTGCTAGTATTTTCAGTACAGTGTCTTTCTGTGTAATAATTACTTCTTCTAGTAAAAAGAGAGCAATGCCTCTGACATTAATTTCTCTTGCACAAATTGCTTCCAGAATATTTATTCTCCCATTGAATTAACATTATCTTGGCTAGAAATTAGAATTTCTCTCTATTTTAATGAGATCTCCACAAAGACAAGGTCTTAATCTGGAATGACCTTACTACAACATCTCTTAATTGTTGATGGCAGCAAATGAAATGCAAGTGGACACAGAACAAATTGCTTCATTAACAGTATAGTCTATACCTAAGGAACTGTAACCCACATTTCCAATTCATGGACCAGTTCATCTCATCGTTTATCTCCCACAATGAGATTGCACTGCTCTTGCAAGCTAACAGAATACTTACTTGTCACATTATGAGAATATTCTATCTAGCATCTTATAGTAGGTATTATTAATCATTTAAAGTATTGTCTTCACTTCCAAATACAGAAAGATCATCATATTTTAAAAGTGTGGTGTGTCTGAGAATGGATGAGAGGACCACATCAACAACTGGATTTCCACTGCGAGATCCCTATTCAGAATTCTACTTTCTCACATTGGCAGTAAGGTTTCATTGAAAAATAAAAAAGTGTCATTGATAATAAAGTTACTAGCTATAAACTCATACAAACACTGGAAATGAAGTAACATTTGAGTTCAGAGTCTGCTACTTACATAATTGTTGTTGAAATGTGAAAATTGCAATAGTAAAGCTCTTTCTGGGAGATTCAGCCATTTTGACAATTAAATGAATTTATGTGTGTGTGGCACTGTGCAGCTTCATATATTTAATTTTCTTTTAAAAGTAATTAATTAATGGCATCCCAAAACTATGAAGGCAAACATAGAAAATGGGAAATGACAGAATCAAGCTCTGTTTGCAGCTTCAGTTCAGCATATTTGCACTTACAAAGGTTCTTAAATAAAACTATGTAGACAATGGTAACAAATCCAGAAAGGCTAGTTAGCTTTCATCTCAACAACAAATCTTATTTGCTTTTATTACCACTTTCTTTTTCATTCAGCATCCAGGCTGTGCAATGAACAAAGGAGATATAAAAATATGAGAACAATTAATAGATTATCAGCATGACACAAATTCAAAGGCAGAAATAAAAGGGTATATTTAATCTCAATTTTGTGGGTAAAATATCTTTTAAAATAAAAGATAAAGAAAAAGGATGCTTAAAAAAGAAAATCTATCTCTAAATAAACAAATAATTCCATATTTCAGGATGACTTTGGAGATTAATAGATTTTATTTTATGTTTTTTTAAACTGGAAATCTGAACCAAGAGCTTATGATGCAAAGCATAGCTGATGATAGTAAATTATCCCTTATGTGGAAGAACTACCAGAGAATGGGAAGGGAAGGAAAAGACAGCCCAAGTATCTATAAAGATACTACTCTGCTCGACCATCCCCATCTGAATGGGATGAATCCAGAATTTTTAGCAAACTAGATAGATCTGAAACCACTATATCCCTGCCAAGCCCTGCTGTACCAATACCAAAATCGTGGTTTCAGCTGTTGTACTTCATCCAAGGATCAAGGTCTGTGAGACCTGTGAACTTTCTCTGCACCTGAGCACACAGAAAATTCAACAGCAGGCTTCTTGATGGCATGCTTCACTGTATGTGAATCAGTGACTTTTTAGAGTCTAATAATTTTTTCCAAACTAACTGTATTTTCATAAGCATAGAAGAAAAGCTCTTGATAAAGTAGTTCTCCTGCTCCTAAGCCCAAAGGCACTAGAACACTTCAAAGAAGCAAATTGTAATACTATTTTTTAAAGAAAAATGTTTTTCTACTCCTAAAGTAATTTACATTTGAAATGACAGCGGCATTTTTACTGAAGCATTAAAATAAAATAACTATTTAAAATATGGAAAAACTTATGCCAAAACTATTCATGTTTGGAGAAGTTATAATAAGCTAATAATAAAAAATTTTATACACCAAACTTTACTCATCATAATAGGTGTTATTTCTGCTCTCCAAGCTCCAAAGCATCTTAGGATCAGAATAGCCAACATGGTCCCATTCTTTTTATAAGACACTAGGATCTAGCATGTATAATAATTCAATGTGCTCTCAGATTGATGGCTTAGACTCACTCACCCACCACTCACTTTTCTCTTTGCACTCAACCTTTCCTCTGAGACAAAACCAGGTGTGGTTGAGGGATAGTTTGATGTAGTCTACAGGACTGCAGCTTGTTGTGATAAGGTGATTAAAGGTTGGCCTTGTCCCACACATCCTAGGACTATCCCAGGTACCTTTATAGGCTCAAACATGCTTATGAGCCATTATTGCATTTTGAGACACGAGAAATGTGCTCCTACCTACTCTAAATAAAAACCTTATAAGCAGACTGTGATATCTCCATCTTTATGTATTTCAAAACAAAATTATCAAGTCATTAAAGAGCTATTGGGTCATAGGACCACAAAGGAAACCTGGACCAGCTGATAGGTAGCGCTGATATGTCCAGCTCTTGGAAGAGGAGGTTGCACTGGGAGATGTGTCATCCTGCACCACTCACCTTGGGACCCAACAAAATCAATGTCTGAGCAGGGATGTTAGAAGCATCGGCATAGCCAGAACCAAACCTGCATTGATTTAGAGAATGCATGAATGACAAAAATAGTCATGCTTTTATTTGGTCAGGCCTATGTGCATAGATTCAGAAAGCAAACATTTTAAAGTGTATCTCATACTTTGAAACAATGCTGTTAGTGAGAGCAAAGACAGCATGAGTAATAAAGTTTAGCAGGAAAAATGTGGATGAGTAATTACACAAAAATCTATATACCTCCATGCAATCTCATTTGAAAACACTATGGACAATTTGTTGCAACAGACATCCCTCTCCATCTCTCTACTGGGGATAATAAACCTTGGAGATTAAATGAAGGAAAGAGGGAAATGAGCCATTTAGTTCTATTAACTATTCTAACCTGACATGTATGGAATTATATGATAATTAGTATTGAAATGTAGAACATACCATATGGATAGGGCAGAAATGGTCAGGCAATATCAAACTACAGTTCATTTTAAACTGGACTGTAATCTCTTAGCACTGCCAATTTTAACAATCTTGCCAAGTCACTGAGGAAGCTGAATCAACAAAAATGAGTTTTTGATTGATTAGGATTAAGTCACGGTATTCCATTTTTCAAACACAGAGATATTGAGGTTATTTAAAGGTTATAAAATATATTCTTCTGTGTATATTTAAGCATCACCTTAATCTCATGAACACTATTCAAGACCAGATGTTTCCACAATATCTCAAGAAGATTTTGAAGTACAAACTGTGTTTAATGATCAGTTAACACTGTGAAGGTCAAAACCCAAAAATGCTAAATCCAAAATACCACTATTTGCAGTTGATGGCATGTCCCATTTCTACCACTGCTGGTAAACACTGTAAGATTTAGATTCGTAATACAAATTCAAGCGATCAAAAATTTAAATCTTTAGAAGCATCATGCAAAATGCCCCATGCAATCTGAACAAAAGACAGTCTACACACTGCAGGATGTCAGAATTTGTGTCTGTCTAAGTAGGTGTCAGGTCGATAAAGGTGGTTTCAGATAACAACCTTCTCTCTGTTCAAGTTATAAAATTAATATTAAATATTACTGTGATTCTCAGTTACATAAGAAATTAATAAAAATAAAAGTCAGAACTGAGTATGCAGAGGAGAAAATGTCTCATAAATGAAAAATGACCCAGAACCTATAGGCCTTGAGTCATTTCTCTAACAGCTGCAAAAATGTCAACAGCAGTAAAACATAAAAAGCCAGCAGTGATTTCATTAATAGTACTCTGCTACACTGCAGAGAGAATTGTGCTAACATACACTCGAAGGACAGACATTGCCTTTAAAATTCAAACACGTGAACTGGAACTTTTCCTCGGCTTCAACTTACCTGCTGCTACCTGCACAAATGAAGCTGGCCAACAGGAGATCATTAATCTGTGGTCCCTACGAATCTCTCATTGCCTCAGTGAGTGGAGCACAGCATACTGGAGCACATTCTACTCACAGCAAGAGCATCACAGAGTCCAGAGACTCTGGAGGAATGATTGCTGGTTATGCTAATTCTGCGCCTAGAGTATCAGTTGAAAAATATCCCCCACACCACTGCAGGTTGAGAGCTGCTATATGTATGTCCCTGAGCTTTTTGTTTTCTAAATACTAGTGACTCCATTTAATAATTTAGTCTGTCTTTAAAGCAGCCTCTAAAAATGGAAGGCAAATATACTCTGTGTGAAAGAAAAAAAATGTCACTGTGGTTAAGGTATTAAATTACGACTCAACAAATTTGGGTTAAATATTTAGATCTTCTCACAGAAGTCTGGACTGACCTTGGGCAAACCAATAGAAGAAGTGTGAGAAAATGGCTTAACTGAGGCATGAGGAAACTGTCTTGTCTATTTAATAGCAAGCTTTCTGAGCAAAGAGGTTGTGTCCTATTACCCACAGGTGTGGCACTTGTATGCCCTGTACATGGGGCATCACTGAGGACTTCTTGGTGTTACTTTAATGCAGCTTCACATTACAGCAAAGGTCAAGTAATATTTTGGGATGCAATAAATTTAATGTCAAAATATCCAGACTGCCTGAAAGCAGTAGAAAGCTCACTGTTGTCAATTCACACATGGTGAAGAAGTGGATGAGACAGGGGGCTGACTGAGGTGTACTGGCCACAGCTTTCCCCTGCCTTTCCTCTGCTCTCTCATGTAACACTGAAAATCCAATATGCTGATAGAGACTAGAGTAATCAAAAAAGTTGAATGCCTGAAGAACCCGAATCCTAGCAAAACCTGGAAGGATTTCTAATAGCTAAGATCTCATTAAAAGATAGTGTTTGCATGTAAAGCCAGACAATAGTGAGATAGGCCCGGTAGGTTGTGATTGACAGTGCACCTGCACTCTTCATCCACTAGAGACCTACAGGTTTATGGATCAGCAGCCAAGGACATGACACTGCTTAATTTTGAACTGCAGAAATGCAGAACAATACTACACTTTCTTTCTCCTGTTTTTCTTCCAGCATAGGTGACCTTATTCCATCAGGATATTGACAACAAATGCAACTGCATCAGATATTGTTATTGAAGTTAATTTCTGGCAAAAAATCTCCCTGTGTCCTTCCAGGCAGGAACAACTGTTGAATGTCAAGTTAGAACTGTAGTAAGTATTGAGGAAATCAAGAATCTTGTAGTGGCAGTTTGACAGGGAGAATGTACATTTCATTACATTTTAAATGTATTAGAGGAGCAGAGATGTAATAATTGCCTTGCTATTTTATTTCCAAGTTTCTTTGCTAAAACAGAATCAAAATTTTGTAATCTATTTCAAATAAGTCTCTGATCTCTAGTATTCTCTAAATCTGAACTTTTACCAAAGAAAGAAAGCAATGCGAAGGCCTTTATATGGTAAAGATCTTAATACTCTTTCCTTCAAGACAGCTTTGAAAGCCATTGAAAACACCACAGAAAGGGAATAAACGGATCTCTTATAAAATATAATTCTTCAACAATCTTCTCAGCCCCAGGAGCAGTTCCCTTTCTCGCTGATAGAAAAACTATGTAAACACCCATTTTTTTCTTCTGGTGTCTCAAGTAAGTCCTGTTTCCCATTTTCCAAAGCTTCAAAACCTGTAGTTCTTTAAAAAAAAAAAAAAACCCTATTGCTAACAGGAAAAGTGATTTTTTCCTGAAAGTGCTTACTTGTAGCTCTTCTGAGCTACCCTCAAGGTGGCAGTAGGGTCCCTACAGGCTGCCCCCAAATATGGAGGCATAGCCCTAGTGTGGAGCTCTACATTCTCCTTCCTTTATATCCATTAAATAAAAAAGAGAAATCTGTTCAACCTTTATCATCAAGGGCTTTGTAAATCTAGTTTTAGCCTTCATTTGCTTTTAAACTTGCCCTGAATTCCACATGTTCCATGTCTCTCAGACAGCTATGCCATTACTCAAATGACTAATTATTATGTGCATTCCCCAAAGGTAATGTGGAAAGGCCATCAGGCTCCTGTCAGCCCATCTCTACTTTCCAGCTGGGAAGCATAAAATCCTAATCTATTTCTTGTTCCATGAAACAATCTTTTCTGTTTCTATAGGCATTTGTTAGACTGAGCCAGACTCACAGAACATTATGGAGAAATTTTCCCAATTTTTACTCAATCTTTGTCTATAAAATTTCATGATGGATTGATCCTGACTACATGGCAGGTGCCTGCCAAACTGTTCCATCATTTCCCCTCCTCTGCTGGACAAGGAAGAGAAAATATGACGAATGGCTTGTGGGTTGAGCAAAGGACAGGAAGAGATCATTCACCAGTTATCATCACAGAATCACCAAATGGGTCAGGTTGGAAGGGACCACAGTGGCTCATCTGGTCCAACCTCCCTGCCCAATCAGAGTCATTCCCGACCAAATGGTACAGGATTATGTCCACATAGTTCTTGAATGTCTCCAGTGAGGGAGGTTTCACAGCCTCTTTAGACAATCTATTCCAGTGCTCAGTCACCTACACAGTAAAGAAATTCATCCTCATACTCAGGTGGAACTTCCTGTGCATTGGTTTCTTCCTGTTGCCTCTTGTCCTATTGCCTGGCACCACTAAGCAGAGCCCGGCTCCATCCTTTTGATATCCTCCTGTCACATAGACATTGATGAAATACCCTTTCAGATATTTCTTCTCAAGGCTGAGCAGGCCCAGCTGCCTCAGCCTTTCCTCATAAGAGGAAAAGCTCCAGCCTTCATATCACCTTCGTTGCTCTCCACTAGACCTGCTCCAGGAGCTCCATGTCTCTCTTATGCTGAGGAGCCCAGAGCTGGACACCGCACTCCAGATGTGACCTCACCAGGGCTGAGCAGAGGGGCAGGATCACCTCCCTCAACCTGCTGTCCTTGCTTTTCCCAAAGCACCTGAGGATATTATTGGCCTTCTTGCCACAGGGGTTCACTGCTGGCTCATGGACACCTTGTTGTCCACCAGCACCCCAGGTCCTTCTCCACAGAGCTGTTTCCCAGCAGGTTGGTCCCCAGCTTGTATTGGTGCATGAGGTTATTCCTCCCCAGATGAAGGACCCTCCATTTTCCTTTGTTAAATTTCAGACAGTTCTTCTCTACCCATCTCCCCAGCCTGTCAAGGTCCTTCTGAAGGGCTGCATAGATTTCTGGGGTATCAGCTAGTCTTCACAGCTTTGTATTGTCAGTAAATTTGCTAAGGAGGCATCTGTCCCTTCATCCAAGTCATTGATGAACCAGTTAAACAATGCTGGGCCCAGTTTGGAACCTTGAGTGGCACCACAAGTGACAGGCCTCCAACAAGACCTTGTGTCACTGATTACAAACCTCTTGGATCTGTCATTCAGCCAATTCTCAATCTACTTCGCTGTCCACTCATCCAGTCCACACTTCCTGAGTTTGCCTGTAGGGGTGTTGAGAGAGACAGTATTGAAAGCCTTGATGAAGTTAAGGTTCTCTGAGTCCTCCTTCTTGCCCTTTTTGAAGACCAGGGTGACATTTACTTTCTCCCAGTCCTCAGACACCTTTCCTCGTCTCCACAACTTTTCAATGAGTGAGCTACCTAGCTGTGGTGTCTCTTACCACTAGTGGATGCATTCCATCAGGGCCCATGGGCTTGTGTATGTCTTGTTCGCCTAGGTAATCTCTAACCCAATCCTCCTTGACCAAGAGAAAGTTTTCCTTCCACCATTCCTTTATTCTAGCCTTCTGGGTTGGTCTTGTCGGTGAACTGAGACAAAAAAAGATGTTCACTGACTCTGCCTTCTCAATATCCTCTGTTAACAGGGAACCCACTTCATTCAGTAACGGGACCACATTATCCTTCATTTTCCTTTTGTTAATTATATATTTGAAAGAGCTTTTCTTGTTGTCCTTGATATGCTTGGCCAGATTTAATTCCAGACGAGCCTTGACCTTTCTTGTCTCATTTCTTCTTACTTTAATTTCTCTGTACTCATTTCAGGTGGCCTTGATGCCTTAATAAAATAAAATGTTATCTATGAACCAGGAACTTCACTGATTTGGCCAACAGAAGGACATACTCCAATTCAAGAACTTTTGCCTCAAAGTGCTGATGTCCAGTAACACTCTGTTCAGTATTTCCTAACTCAGGTGCATGTCACTAATACACAAGTCCCTCTTTCTGACCACTAGGTTCAAGGCACTGAGACAGTCCCACTGTTGCAAGAATTGCAAAAGCTTTATGCAATTAAAATGGCTGCAGATGAAGTTTAATTACTATATCTTAAAAAATTTTAAAATTCCTTCTTTTTTTGTTTTTTTTTAATTTCTTTTACTACACAACTCAAAACTTGCCCATGTCTAAAGGTTCTGCTGTAACCTGTTTGCAAGCTTGTTGCTTGAGATTTCCACATCATTAGTTGTAGCAAATGTTCATCCCTGCTTCTTTTCATCTCCTCTCCTTTTTTTAAATAATTTATGAGACCTCCTGCACATTTTTAATGCTCATTCCCCAGTCCAAGAAAGTCATGGCTCTCCATCTTTCCACTCTGCTTAACATGTTCACAGTTGAGTATCAATAAAGGATGAGATCTATCCTTCCCTGGAAGGTGAAAAGGTCTCACTGTTCAAAAAATCGGTCCCATTGAGGAGACCACCATATTTTACAACTTTTCTCTCCAGCACAGGATACAGAACCTGTGGTCATAAATTCAATTTTTTTCAATATATCATGTCCAAAAAACTGGCAATGAACTGATCACTTCTTGTGTATGCCATTTCTCGGTATTTGCTGTACTCATGTTTGTGAAACACAAAGCATGTATTTATTCTTCCTGAAGGGCTTGCATTTTGAGGCTGCTTTGGGCTAAAAGCCACTTGCACAGGCCCCCAAATCATGCGGTGCTCAGCATTAGGCTGTTCAGAAACACCACAAACAAATGTCTGCCTGAAACATCCACAGTAACAAAACTGGAAAATACAAACAGGGAGATGAAGCTGTATTATTCATCTAGAAAAATTCAGAGGTATCTTTTAAATCATACTGAACTGGACACCTTGAACCTCACACACAAGTAGTTCTGAAACTGCAATTGTTAGCAGATGCAGTGAATAGTATGATTTATGTCTAACTCTAGAAAAAAGTTGTCATAGGCTTAATGGAAAACTGAAATACAGAATTTGATGCTATGTCAAGAACTTCTTCATTTAAAGCTTTCCCAAATGAATGGTCCTTACTCTAAGAACAAAAATTGGCACAGATTTCTCAGGTAGCTGGCAGATAAATTATAGATTTTGCAGATGTTTCTCTACAGTTTCAACAACTGGGACTTCACATATGCTGTGATGTTCTGGGAAAATATTTTCACTGTAAGAGGTTCTGATCGAAGCCTCAACTATCCATGGGATATCCAACTGGCTATGGATATCTGCCTTATTCATCTCTAGGGAGACCCATCATTGGCATAAAACTTTTTCAGGTTGTTATCTTCTGATGTTATTCCTCCAGTACTCATTCCTTAAGTCCTTTTGTCTTGCCAAAACTTGGGTTTCCCTTTACGTTACTAGATACAAAAGAATCTCTATAACATTTAAAAATTGATTTTTCTGGGGAATTCTTTTCCTCTAGAACTGATGTCTGCATCAAGTACGTGATCAGCACGATGCAGGTGATGCTGAAGTCAAAGAGATCTGTTGAGACAGGGGAGACCTTTCCTGTCTTTCCTCTTTTAAGAAACAGAGAAGTCAGCTATGTGACTACTAAATTTGCTTTTATGTTTATGTTTCTGCACATCACTTCCACTATTTGTGTTGTTACAGTATTTGCCCAATTAATCAAAAAATTCCACTTCATTTTCATTGCAAAACTTGTTGAATGTGCTTTTTGCTTTATTGTCCATGTTAGTGATGAACATATTAAAGAACACCAGCAGTAGTATTAAATTCTGTGGTACACCACTTGTGCCTGGCATCCAAATGGGCTCCATACCATTGTTAATAGCCTTTTGAGCCCCAAATTTCCATCTATTTTTAGAAGAGTTTCTTCCATTTTTCTAGCCCTTGTTTCATAAACTTGCTTATGGGGAGGTTATGGTAGACAATGTCAAAAACCTTGTTAAAGACAAGACAAACAGGACTCACCACTGAGCCAGTCATCTCACCATGGGAGGCTATAAGGTTGGATAGATGTGTTGTTTGCCACCAGCTCCTTTCTTCATTCAGCACCTGGCCTGCAAGTCTTTCTGGTTTTAGCTAATGTTTTACCTGTAGAAGACTTTCTTGCTGTCCTTCATATTCTTTGCCAGATTCAGCTCCAAAGAGACCTTATTGTGCCTGTGAAATGTCTTCTCAATAAAATTGACAATGTGTCAATTTTGATGAAACTCCCCTTTTAGCAATAAATGTTTCATTGGAAAAAAACTGGCTGCAAATACATTCGTAATTATACACTGCTTGCATACTCTAGCCTGAGACCATTCAGCATGGTTTGGCTTCATCTTACCATCAAACTCTCTCAGTCTTCAAAAGAGGTAATCATATGTCTGTTCCAATTGAGCCAATAGTATAAATCCAAAACTATGACCAATCTTTTTTT
>JACBWW010000007.1:5710052-5833462 GCA_020086605.1 Lanius collurio | reverse complement strand
AGCTTTTTTTCCACAGGCCTCTGTAATTATGAAAAGACTATTATGGCATGTTTAAATTCCAGGGCAATGATGCTGTGTATTTACTATTCTGGCAGTTAATAATGCCATCATTTCATTTACAAATATCTGACAATACAAGTAGGAATTCCAAGAATTTGTTCTTCCTCAACGCAGTTTCCCATTAAAGCCTTTCAAAAAATTAACATTTATGGCATTCTTTGAGAAAATGTACAATAATTACTTCATAGATAGAAATTTATTATTATTATCTTCCTTCAACTATTATTTTGGGCAAATATATCCCTTCCAGTTATGCCCTTTTTTTTTTTTTTAAAGGCATATATGAGGAACTAAATTCAGAAGAAAACATACCATGTTTTGATTTTAAAGTAGGAAAGCATACGTTTGCAATCTCTGGAAATTGTGATGTATATTAACTCAAAATTGTTTAGGAATCAAATTTTGGGACACTATTATGCAACATTTTTGTCTCAAAAATGCAACAGCTGAAAACAGAGAGGTTTACATAACATGATATATATAGGTGTCTGTCTTTTATTGCTGTATCTTTTCCAGATTGTGATCAAACACTCTATCAGACTTACACTTCTGTGATTTGTACTACTTTCTTGTAATCTTAATGGCTGTCAGGAATTTCTGCTCTTTTGAGCTGTTTTATTGTTAGTAGTACACTGTAGATTTTTTGTAACTCAGTGAATGCAGTTCTGAAGGGGTTATTTTCTTCTAATATTACTGTTACCAAAGACAGACCCATTGTCCATGCAGCATTTAGGGTTTCAAAAGACTTTTTATTTTAATTTGTCATTGAAAGGCTATGTGTGTCTTCATTGGGATACAACAAAAATTGCAAATGTTCCTGTTTGATCCTCCAGGAGCACTGAGAAATGTATCTAATTGAGGCACACGATCAGTCTCTCTCACCCTATGCTTAAGCAGGTTATTTTAGACAAGGGGCACAATCCCTAGGCACTCAGTTATATTTCTGCCTATATAAACCTTTACAATGGCTGCATGCTCAGGGAGGGAAAGATAAGTCTGTATCATGCACTGCAGCACAATGTGGAGCTACACAAACCAGCTTTGAATATGCTGGCAGGTCCACACAAGAATAACTTACTGTGAATTTTTCTCTGCCAGCTGTAGGCATGGACCAGTTCAAGGAGAAGCCAGATGAGGTTGTATTCCAATACAGGAGAGGCTAGAAAGAGACCATAAGAGCATCACCATAAATGCTCTTCACTAGTTCAGTAATGTGGTGTCAAGCAAATATAATAGTTTTGGTCCCAGAGGCAGGACAGCTGGGATCAAATAGGAACAAATGTTCTTGGAAATTAGTCCTGCTTTTCTAAAGCATTTTAGCTTCATTATAATCAGATTGCTTAACGTTGCAGCCTTTTTACAAGGTCTGTTTTAACTAAGGTCACACATTTCTTCCTAACAGCAGCCAGTTCTGTAGCTTCCTGAATTAGAGATCTGGTGTCTAACACAGAGCAACTCTTTTACTCAAACCTAAACCAAACAAGCTGAAATGTTACTTAGTGCTCTCCTGTCTGCTCTGCCTCTTTTCAAAGCCTCTTCATTTAGTGTATTGATAACTTTCTTTCTCTCTGTTTCATATTTGGGATTGATAGGGTCTCTGATGTCCAAACCCATTTCCTTAGTATTCAATATGGTCAATACTGACTGTGCCTTGTCATAAATATGCTTGTTTGCTCCAGGCAGCATCATGTTATTTGTACAGAAGGAACCTCCAGAATCCAAGCTGAAAAAGTGTATTTTTTAACATCGGTAACTGTTCTCTTTCTGGCCACTGCAGTATTGATCACCATAAGGTATGTAGGAAGACCCACATGTTGCTTAATCAGACTTTTTTCAGCTCAGAAGCCAACCTCTTGAGCTTGAAATTTTCCTGGAAGTTGAGGTCTGTAATAAATCATGTAAAATCATGCCATGCTTTCACTAATTATGATTTAGGACTGACTTGAGACACAATAAAATCTGGCAGCCACTCTGGATAGTGTAATAAGTCAGCAAAATCATTGCCCCCCAGGCATAGGGATGGGTAATGTCCCACTTGTAGCCAGTGAGATCTGTGCCCAAACCCTCCTGTGGGTTGCCAGGACACAGCAGAGCCCCATGGCTCAGCCTCAGTACTGCAACAACACCAGTCCCTGATGAGATAAAGCCACAGTCTGGAACCTCCACCCTGCACTGGCAGTCCTACAAATGAGGCAGGTCCAGAAAGGAGCTCCTGGAAGAGGTGGTCTTCCCTCTGTTGTGGCTGATTGTGTCATCAGGGACTGGAACAGGTGCAGGAGGACACAGATTGGAACAAGGTGCAGAGACAAGACAATAAATATTCCCTACTAGGGCTAAGCCACACATTTAATTCTTAAATTAAGTGACTTAACAAGAATATTATCTTCTCCCAATAGGCAGCCACAAGCTGGACACAGAATCAGTTTAGAAGGACAGAGCTCTGCCATAACCACGACTGCTATTTAACAATCCCCAAAACAGTATTATTTTAACTCATCTCAGGAGCAAGAAAATTGAATTTCATTATACTGAGATATCTTAGGCTGATCTTGGCTGATCCCAGCTGGATTTACTGATCACAACTAGATTTATCCCACTTAACTTGAAGCACTTTGCTGTGGCATATAATTTTTGAGGGTAGCCTGACCCCATTATAATAAATGGGATAAGAAAAAACAGGCTAAAATTGACTTCCAGAAATAATGTTATCTCTGTTCATTACAAAGTGAGTTTGACCCTGAATTAGGTGCCTTCATCTTCTGTCTGAAGCTAAGGGGGAATGCATCACTCCTCTCTAACTTAAGATATCAGGTCCAATCAAGACTATAGTCTTACAGTCTTAACATTTATCCAAGATATTTGCTGCATCAATTCTGTGTTGAACAAAGCCTAGGGTTTACTGCATGAGTTCATCTGCTGCAGCAAACTGGGAGAGTTTCATGAAGGTCATCTAATTAACTTCCAGCACCACAGGCAGATTTAAAGACTGGGTTTTAATTCATGTACGCCTCCACCTTCTGAGTCCCTACCATCAAACGTATTTTTAGAGACTCACAGTAATTCTGAAGGAAAAGTGCTTCCTGAAACCAGATTTCAGCCCTTCAACTCTCATTGCCTGAGGAATTTTCTCTTCAGCTATTTCATACAGCATTTTTGTTCAGCGCTTTTGCTGCACACCCAGCAGAATGGTATATTCACAATTCATTTTTTTGCATCAGTGGAACTCTGAGCACAAAATGCTTTGCAGACTGGTTGGGAAAATCATCACTTCTGTTTGCTATACTGCTTTAGTGTGGGACCTCTAACTCCTTTTCATCCAGGAGTGGTAATAACCAGAGCAAACAGATGATAAAGAAAAATCATTGTGATGGAATAAAACACAAGAAAGAAAAAATTATACCAACTGGTTAGAGTTCAAGGTCTGGTTTATATATTAATGTTATTCTACCCATTTTCTAACACTGCAAGGCAAATAAACTTGTACAAAAATCACTATTGAATAAAACTAAATATTTCTATTCCTTCCCAAGCCCTTTCTTCCCCAACTTGTGCATCACAGGCTTGCAATGCAAGAGTCATAATTCTAAAAGACAAAGACAAATAATGTATTTTAAACAATAGTTCTGATGTGTGCATCCTTTTGATAGGAATATGGCCTTCTAAGGAAAGTAAAATATTACCTAAAGAAGAATTCATAACTATATTAATTTAGGAAAACAACATTTTATCTTGCTTTATTGGCTATCACAGATAGCAATTTTTATATACGTATATTTTTCATAAGGGATTGTTCAAAATATAGGAAGAATATGCTTGAAAGCATGTTATCTGTATTAGGTAAACACAATGTCTTGGGTAGAATTTGGTTAAAATGTGAAGGGGAAAAGTAGTGGGTTTATCTTGCATTTTCCCACCTCTTTCAGAAGAGTCTTTCTAAAAGGCTTCCTTTATCCTAAACCAAAGAAATTGTCAGATTAATTCATAAAGTGAATGAAGTTCTGTAGTCTGAATAATCCGGAAGGTCAAGATAGCTGATAAGAATGGTTCTCCATTCATCTTTTTAAATAGATTATCAGTTTAGTGATCACCAGTGATCAAATTAAATAGCTTTGTTCTTTATCTTTGAGACAAATTTGCAACAACAGTGTGCTGATTCCAGCTAAAAGCTTCAGACATCTCTACAAGGAAAGGCAACTTCTCTGAATTAACTCTTTTATGTATTTCCGTTTTTCTTGGCACTTTCAATCCAAGTGTCACCTTATTCAGCTCATGTAGAATTTCTAGATCTTCTCCAGTGGTGGACAGATCTTCTAATAGTGCTGACTATAGAGGAAAAACATCACTCTTTCTGAAAAGCAGATAAATTACTCAGATATTGCAGTTAGAAAATGAAAATTACAGAGTATCAATTTCCATGCAACACAAATAAAAGGATATGATGTCACTTAAATTTGTAGGTAATCAAGGTATTCTCTCCATTGGTAGCCCAGACATAAAATTTAGAAAGATGAAATTCTGTGGCAAGGAGAAAAGATTTCTGAAAATGCCATACTCTCAGGAATAGTACACAGCTTAAGGAAATTTAATATAAATAAGAAGCGAGCTTTTCTGTCTTTATGTTGTTCCATAATTGAAAGATCATGTGATAGCATGGCAGTGAGACTTTTAGCATATTGGAACAAGAAATTTAACAATTTCAGGTGTTGACCATTAGAGCATAAGACACTTCTTGCTGTCTTATGAACCAGGAAAGCAATAAGATGGTTCATGCTATCTTACCCCAAGATATAGTCAGAAAGGATCTTGTCAGACAAAAGGTGAAAACTCAAGAACAAAGACAGGCACATTTTTCTTCACAATGTTTGTCACAACACATTTAAATCTGGAAAGAGATGGAAGGCATCTTGTCTGGAGCTACTCGGAGTAATCTGCCAAATTCACACCGGCATACTTCCAGAAGCCATGTTTAAGTTTTGTCACAGATAAATTTTGTCTAATAGGAAGCATAATATTTCTAGTGATGATGCCTTAAGGCAACAGTAGTAGGAGTACTAATCATATCTATCTGAAGGTGTTTGCTAAAAGAAAAAATCACATTTAACAGAAGCATCTATTTCCACACTCCTAGTTCAATGCTGCTGAGAAGTCATACATTATAAAAACATTAATATAAGCATTGTAAGGTTTGAGAAAAAAGATTATGCAGTGAGCTGTACCTACCTATATGGCAAATTATTAACCCAGAGTGGGAGGGAGGCAGGCAAATGATACTCTAAAACCCAGTGGTATTTTCTAACTTGTCAAATAGGGGCAAACTTAACATTTTTCTTTCCAACATACTGAGCATCACTCAAGCTGTGATGATTTTCCCTATGTATTTTGAATACACATCTTTAATGATTTACTGGTAGAATATATTTAGGTTAGCTGATCTAAATGCAGGAAGAAAACAATTGAATGGTTATTTGTGGGCTAATATCTTTAGCATTCACTTGTGGACATGTTCTCATGTAACAATCATACAAAGAAATGCCTAAACATTTAAAACAGTCTAACTAACTTTGTGTAAGTTCTAAAAAGTCTAAATTCCACTTTTTAACTAGTTCAGACTCTAGGGATCTAAGTTTCCTGTGTACTGCTGACTTTTACTTTTGAATAACTACACTAAGGTGAAAATACAGTATGGTGATCTTTTGAAAATAGGAAAGTCTTGTTCCAAGATCAACTTCAGCCAGAAGTACAGGGCCATCATTTGGAAACTGAGCACTTTGAATGAGTACTAATTAGGAATATGCAGTGTTGAAACCCAGGATTACTCTATTCCAAAATCAAAACTGTTACACCAGAGATATATCCTGTAGATTTTGCATACCATGCCCTACTCCGCCTTCTCTATCTAATCATAATCAATCTTTCAAAGGCATCTGTTCAAAAACTATTTTTAAAGGCATGTATAACACAGATACAGAGAAGGAGTGCAGAAGAAGTATTTTACTTGCTGATCATCTTCCATCAAGGTTGCATCTTCCTTGCTTCAGCCTTTCTGCTTGGTCTCTGGGATTTGTGATTCCTGACAGGTGATCTTGTCAGAAAAGACTGAGGCAAAAAGGCATTTAGTACCACAGCCTCTTCCAAATCCTGTACAACCAGGTCACCCATCTCATAGTACACTGGGCCCACATTGTCCGTAGTCTTCCTTTTGTGTGCTTATAGAAAGCTTTCTTGCAGTTTTGAATGCTTCTGGACAGATTCAATTCCATTTGGGCTTTGACTTTCCTAAACCCATCTCTGCATGCTAAGACAGTATCTGTGTATTCCTCCCAGATTACCCATTCTTGCTTCCACTTTCTATATGCTTCATTTCTGTGTTTGAGTTTGGCCAGGAACTCCTTTTTCATCTCCAAAAGTGCAACAGAAGATCCTTAAAAATTAACCAATTTTCTTTTCTTAGGCCCATATTTCCTTTAGGTCCTTATCCCATGTGACTCTTTCAAGCAAATTTTTGAAGAAGCCAAAATCTGCCATTCTGAAGTTCAGGGCCATGAGCTTGATTTTCACCTTCCTCTCTCCCTTCCAGATCCTGAACACCATTTTTGGCAACTGCAAAGTCACCTTTGTCCCACAACATTCTCCTTGTTGGTGAGTATGATGCTCAGTAGAGTATCTCACCTCATTGGTTTCCCCATCATTTGGGCCAGGAATATGTATTATTTACTGGACTTGCCTTGCTTTGCTTCCATACATCATTAATACAGCTTCTCAATATATATGACTACTGGAGAGGAGAGAATTGTTCTGGATGAGTAGTATTCATCATACTATTTCATGGGTTGGAAAAGAGATGTATTTAGCTTTTGTGGCTCATGAGAAAGCTCTAGAACAGCAAGAGATGAAGGAAAAGTCCAAATGCTCCTAATGTAACTTATGAGCAAATATACAGCAAAGTCCTAAGAGTGTCACTTCGAATTGTAAGCGAAGAGGAAAAACTAAGTAAAATACTTGCTCACCCTTCAAAGAATCAGCTTTGAAATGTTTAGTGTACAGGCTGACAGTTGTAAGTCATAATTTGTTTTCCCATCTTTCTATTTTTCTGAAATGTGTAGGCATTAATTGAACTAGAAAGGCCCTCTAAATCCTCATGTTGCTATACAATGTTTTACTATCAAGGTTTCAGATTTTAACTTTTTCTCAAAAACACTGTTGATCATAAAAGAGATAACTTTCTGCTTTTAGCACTTAGTTTTCATTTCCTTCCAGTTAATGCCAGTAATAACTAGTGCTTTGGCAGCTTATTATTCATTAAATGCTCATTTAAAACACCTTTTCTTCTGTATACTTTGGACTCTAAATAGTGTTCTGATACATACAGCCTTTTATAGTATAAGCCTTTTCTTTTTCAAATACAATCTAGTTTGATTTCTTTAAAACAAGGGGTTTTTTTATACACTTTATTTTATTTGTAAAATTTCCAGGGTTAGCTTTAGTTAAAAAAAAAAAAAGGAAAATATAAAAATATTGCTCCCCAATCCAACAAAATAGGGAAAAAAAAATCCTATAAAATAAAACTTATAAATAGGGTATTCCAGTGCACTTTTACTAGACACGCAAGTCTGCCAGAAATAAGCTCAAAACATTTCTGATTTGAAGTTGTAACCCAGATTCTGTAAAGCCTTGGAGCTGTACCCCATGGACCATCACAGTATTTTTAAAAATAAAATATGAATGCACTTTGATAAAACATTTCAACATGGCATGAAATTGACTTCATCAACCATCCATGTTTAGGCACATATTTTCACTGAGTTAAACAGGGTTTCTGCTCAAACCTCCTCTGTACCAAGCAGGTTCTTCCAAAGAACACTTCAGAACAAGAACCTCCCTCTGGGAAGACACTGGAGAAACTTCCTGCGCAAGTAGCTCACAGACTTAGTTACCTAAACTTGAGATCAAAGTTGCATCTTTTCCTCTTACAGGCAGAAAACTAGAAATAAACTTTTCAGGAAAGGCCCAGGGTGTCCTGGTGGATAACAAGTTGTTCATGACTGAGCACCCATGGCAGCAATGAAGAACAGCCTTCTGGGCTGCACTGCATATTGTCATATATCACTCCCTGACAGGAGCACATGAAGAGACAGAGTCTTCCAGGAGATGCACGGTAACATGACATGGGGCAGCAGACACAAGATGTAACCCCAGAAATTCTTATGAGGTACTAGAAAAAAATTCAGCCTCTGAGATCATTTAAGCACTCAACCAAGAGATTCTGTGGGATGTCATCCTTAGAAGTATTTTGGTTTTGCCTGGACTAAAGCCTTGAGCAGCCTGGCCTTGCTCCAAAATCAGTCCTATTTTCACCACTTGTTTAGACTAATTTACTTTAAAATGGCCTTTCCAACCTAAATTAGTCTATGAGACTGTCAAAATGACAAAGAATTTAAACACAGTTGCGACATTGGCCGTGTTTTCATGTCAAGCTACTGGCAAAGCAGAAGCTACAAATATTCACAGAAAATAAACCAACATAAAAAAAACTTTTTCTAAACTACTTTTTATCACAAAAAGAATACAATTTTTCTCAGTTTGGAGAGCAGTAAATGGCTCTAAGAGTTTCCTCAGATGCAAATGGTCAAAGCTGCCTAGAGACCTACTCCTGCTTCTCTCCATTTATAGCCCAGATACATTGCCAACCAAAACTCCTATGTATTAGCCAAATATGAAACAGACTGAAAAGGCCAGTAAAGATCACCCAGTAACCCAGTCTTGTGGCCAGAGGAATGTCTCTGTGGGTGTGGCACACCATAATTAAAGTCTGATTTCCTCACTTTTACACTGATATTGCTTTAACTTGTTTTAAAATGCCTTAGTCACTCACCCTCATCAGAATGATAGGCATAACAGATGCAAATTTGTACCCAGTAACACATGTTGCTGGTGATTAAAAAACACGGTACAGAAACTAATGTTAATGAATTCTGCATACCATAAATAGTGAATTACCCTTGCCACTACAACCATCCACAAAGGCAAACCTTGATAGAAAAGAGCATCAAAGAGAAACAATTAGGACATCCTTTCTAAAGAGGAATTACAAAAGGTTGTTCACACAAATCTGTTCGTTACTCTTGACTTGTAACAGCACTGCATGGTACCAAACTGTTTGAGATACCCACTCCTGTCCACAGCCTAAAGCTTAGAGCACTAGAGGAAGGACCACCAGTATTACATGGCTCATCCCTTCCACACACCTGTTGGCCTGTGCAGGTTCACAGCCTGAAGAACTCTGGCCACACACTGGATTCCCAAGACATGAATGTGTCAATCAAATCTTCTTAAAAAACTTGCAACTTCTTGTCAGTGTACACCCTTCTAACACATTGAAAAAAAATCAGCCTCCAGTATTTAAGTATATGGACATGGACCTTTTCCTGCTTGCAAACCACTAGAAAGCAATATTACACAAATTAGGAAGATTTTCTGACTTCACCAAGCTTGTATCCATAAACAAATGGGCTTGGGTGCTCAGGGTGTTTAGCTACAGTCCCAAATTTAGGAGTTGAATCTGCTTGCTCTGTGACTGTTGCTGATACACATACAAACTTTTTGGATGTTTGTATCAATGTTTTAAAAAGCAAATATTCCATTTTATTTCCATAATTAGGTTCTCACAAACACTGAGGACTCAAAGGAGATGCAAAGAAAGCAGGTGCACAGCATTCACTGAAGAATATTTTGGTATGAGGCATTTGCTTAAATTCTTCACCCTTTTATCAAAATACAGTTAAAATAAGAGAAATTTTTGAGCAGGTTCGTAGTATCCCATCCAAAATTACATGCTCAGGAGCAAAAGAGTAAGATTACATTTACATATCCACTACAATGACCTAGCCCCAATACTAGTATCTCACTTCAAGTTTGATGACAGACTTCTCCAAAGTTCATGCATGCTGGACACTTGAACATCAGTTAATGATGACCTGTGATCTGTACACACTCTAATTTTAAATTGTCAAGACACAAACAGAACCCGGGGAAGAAATTTTAAATAGCACATGAAGTAGTGCTTAAAACAACCCGAAACATTCAAAATAATTTTAATTGCATTCAGAGGATTGTTATACTGTCATAAGACATAGCATCCTTACAGACATCTCAGACAAGTGTTGGCATAAGAGAGTTAGGAAATAACATACATATGTTCTCATAGTGTATTTACAAAAAATGTAGGGAGAACATATGGTAGACACCATCATGAATGTTATGGGGGAAAAAAAAGTGCTGTATGCCCCATTCTCCATTTCTGATGAGAACTGCAAATAAAAGCAACATGAACAGAGTAACACCTCAAGTGGCAAACCAGTATTGCTGGATCAGAAAATGGCAAGACAACTACTACTCACTCAAAGGCTTTTGAAAAACATTATGCAACAATGGTTATGAAAGACAAAATGGATCTTCAGTACTGGTTATAGATGCAAGGAGGGTAATCACTTTTTTAAAACAGACGTTTGGCTGAGTTAGGGATATCTGTCCTTCATTCTATGGCACTTCAAGAATCACATATTCAGGACCATCTTTGCTGCTCTGTAAGTTCAATTGCATGCTTAGTTTCAATCTGGAAATTAAATGAAATAAAATCATTGACATTATTCTAGCTTTAAGCTGTGTACAATGACACCAGAATTTGACTGTATAACTAGATATCAACTATCCTCTGAAAACAGTTCTAATTACTAGTACAGTGTAAATATATTAACATTATTTTTGCCATTAATTTCTTCAACAGTTTTCATTATCACTTAGGACAATCTGAGACAGTACACAGACATTCACTTCCAACTTTTCAAACAAAATCATTTTAAAAAAACACATCAATTTTCTTCCTATTAAAAGTAGCATTTTGACAAAAAGCATTCCATTTCAAATTAATTTTGTTATTGAAGGTCAGGGAGAAAAAATAAGAATTTTGACCAAAAAAAAGACACAGTTTTGATTCTTTAAGAAAGTAAACTGGATTTTTGAAAAAATAGTACATGCTTACAAAATGAAGGAAAACAGAACTGCAAGACAAGATGGGAGAGAAGCTGTAGTCTCTTTTACACCAATTAAATACTTAAAGAGTTTTAGTTGCATTTTAAGAAAAATAAATTTATTTCAATTTGCTCTTTTACAAAGTTTTTCACTGCAAGTGCTCCAGAAACCAGATTTCACAAGAGTTTGGGTAAACATCTACTTAGGACACATTTTCAGAAATTAAACTTAAGCTAAATAGCAAAAACTAAGGAATGGTGTACAAGAGTGTTCCAACACAAAAAGAGAAGGAACAAAATATTTTTATATAAGCACAATATAAAAGATTATATAGCAGATTCCCTGAAACAGTCTGTCCCTATTAAGACTCCTAGGGAGGGATTCATTTGACTAGATGCAGAGATCTGAAGCAGGACTCCAGTTTTGAGGGTGATGGGATTGCCTACTGCCAGAAGAAACAGTCACTTTCCAGGACAATTCATCTCATATTAATTTCAACATGTAAAGCACAAATACCTCATCTGTTAGTAGGAGATGCTGCTGAGGCTCCTCTGCCAGAGCTATCAGATGCCAAAGGTTTGTACATTTATTTTCAGGGTCTCAAATGCTCATGGCAGTTTCCAGGATGCTTTCCTGGCCTTCATCTCCTTTTCCTAGTATCCAGCCCACCTGATTTTGTGGAAAGACCAATGCTGAGGTTAGAAAGAGCAGAGTTTCCATTTCTGATCATTTATGGGTGACCGATGATAAAGTCGGTTGACTTTTCTGCTCAGTACAGGTCGCTGAGGCCACTACTGTTAGCCCTGAGCAGTTCCAAAGTAAGAATTGTGTCCTTTTTATCAGGAATATGTGAAATGTCTGATTTATTTTACATCAAGGAAATATCTCTGCAGGTCAATAGACTTCTGTATGAAAAATCCCTCTTATAAGTGGTTGGTTTAAAAAATAATGTGACATTCAAAAATCTGTGTGTATATATATATATATAAAATCCAATTTACACTGAATTGGAAAAACAACAGCATAAGAAACAAACACCATGTAGTCTAAGGTTAAAATTTGGTAGGATACTTTTTCTGTCCACAACCCCATTACAAAATATTGACATCTCTTCACATACTAAAAAAAAAAATTTAGTAAATCCTAATGGAAGAAATAAATCAAAAGTACTTGAGACAGCATGTGACTGAAAAACACAACAATGACAACAACAACAAAAACCAACAAAAAAAAACCCAAACAGAAAAAAAAAAAGACTCCTCCCCTTCAAAAAAAAAACAAAACAAAACACAACCAGAAAAAAACACTCATAGTATAAATGTTGATTTTCTTCATGTGAAAATAAAAAGATAACCATCCCGTGGTTACCACTATGTAGATTTCAGGTTGACCAGAACTCTGAAGCTATTCATATCGTTATGTAAATTTTATTGTGAAGTATGTATTTCTGTTATATAAACAGAATCTGTTTCTAGAAACTTAACCAATGAAAAAATGTTAGAATTTCAGTACAGTCATAACTAAAAAACATACAGAGAAACAAAACTACCTTTATGAAAACTGACATAAGGCTTCCTCCTAGATAAGTAGTACTTCATTGGTCCAAAAATGATTGGTTACACTTTAAACAGATAGTTATTACTAAAATAGCATATTTTATTAATATATTCCTAATCTTAGCATTCAAATAGCATGATTTTGAGGTTATTTTTATAATTTTCACATTAAAATGGTTTTTATACCATTTTAATCATTTTCATTCTTCTAAGACTTTCAGGCTGTACTGAGGACATCCTGATCAACCATGATAACTAAAGCTTATTATTTTCCTCAGAATTCTGCTTTCATTAGCATAAGAAATGAAATTATTTGCCCTGTCAGTGACAACAAATAAAAGTATGAGCTTGCCTAGTTATGAGATATATTTTACTCAAAGAAATTAGGAAAGCCAAAAGAACAGGTAGCTGCAACTTTTGCCCAAATCAGACGCTTTTCATAAGGAACCACTGACAGCAAACAACTGCATGGCAAACTAAGTTTGAACCTTAACAGAAGGTTTGCATCAGGAGACTTGAATTTTTTTTAGTTGAAAGAGTGACTGTACAGCATTTTTAAAATCACTGCAATGATTTGAGGAAATTTGAGAAATGTCTTGGTGCATACACACCACTGCATGACAAATTATGTCTCCAGTCTTAAACTGGATATTCTGCAAACTGATTCCATGGAAAAGTTCAAAGTTTTTTTGTTTCCTCATGTGCTATAACACGTGCTCACCTCAATAATAGATAACAATAAATACACTCTATTTATGTTTGGATGCAAAATCTCAGATGTTTAATCCTGATCATCAGCTCAAGCTCCTAAAATCTGAGTTCAAATAAAGTTTTATCTGCCCCTTGAAGAAGGAGCCAACTGCTTTACAGCCTTAACTCAACAACTGTAACAAGTGCAAAGGATGAGAACCCTGCATCAGACAGGCACCTGTGTGCCTCCTCATCCCACAAACTGGACATTGAGTGAGGAACTGGGTGTCACTACAGCCTGCTTAGAAAAGGTGTAGTGTGCCACTTTCCCTCACATCCACCAGAAATCTGAGGGTAACTAGAGGAACTTGTGCTGACAAAGCCGCACAAACCAGGTGGCAGCTCCGGTAGTCTCCTCTGCTCCTTTTCCATTTTGTCTTTCTATGACTATCCTTGAAGACTAAAAGGCTGTTGCAAAGCCATTATGCCCTAAAAGGGGGATGGTTATTACCTTTCACATTCCATCTTCAGGCTATACTGCTTAACATTTCCGCTGTGGCTGTTTGGAAAAGTAGCACCGTTTCCATCTGTTGTACTTTCTTGCCCTCTGCTGGAAAAACTGTCAAATGAATATGCAGAACTGAACCTTTTAAAACTGATTTCTCAAACACTTGCAAAAATAACTGATTTTCTTCACACAATCTTCTCACAGAACCCTTACAAGAAGTGAAAAAAAAAAAAACGTTTACTGTCTTGTTAAAAGCATCTGATTCCTAACAATTAAAGCTACTTCAGTATCAGACCAAGGCATTGAAAGTGACATCTTGTCCCCAAAATATACTTGCTTTAATATAGAAGGGGAAAGTAGAGAGAACTGAAGAACAAACATATGAGAGAATGTTCGGGAACAAGTAATTTGATTGCATTTTTCAAAAACATAGATACTGGTGTTGAAATTAAATGGGAATACAGGGAAATAGTATTTTCTTCCTTAATACAATGCATTTGTGATGTTTTAAGTGAATAGGTGGGTAGCAGGTTTAAGTCCATTTTTAATAAATAGCATACATGTGTTTTCCCCCTCCCAACAAAAGAATTTTTCATAATAGTAACTAAATTACCTCTCTGCTGTTACACCATTACTACACAGACATATTCAGGAGTAGATTCAGAACTTCTGTGAGAGAATTTTCCTTCTGAGTATTATGCCTTCAAAACTTTAGGCCTCCAGTTTTCTCCAAACACTTACAGTTTCCCATGAATAGCAACTGGAAAAGCAGTCAGGTTTAGCGGCTGTATTGTCACCACTCTCCTTTTCATCAAAGAGCAGTTATGGTGGATTTAAAAAGTAATGTCACCATGTCACAAAGAAGGGAGGATAGCTCTTTGTTAAGTATGCCACCGGGAAGGACCTCGCTGACGTTTAATGCCTCTTCAGGCCTTTCAGACAATCAGTAGTTCCCTCCTGTGAGCCATGAACCTTTGCAGAAAGTCTTTCTGTCATAAGTAACCTCCTGCTTTCTATCTAGTGACCTTAATCTTCAAGATGACAGGGTATTTCCACGGCATGGAGAGTTTCCCTTCCACACCCTTACCCAGCATGGAACAGCTCACATGAGCATGTCATATTAAGGAAAATGGAAATTTTCTGTCTACTATTCTTTTTTCAGTGAATACTTTCAAAGACCAGGTCTTTGCTTGATACTGCAAAAAAGTAGTAATCTCTGCTTGGATAAAACGGATAGCAAACGGATGTGAGAAGTATTCATGTCCTCTTTTCATCTGCAGTCATATTTCATTTCAGGCAGTCAGTCTTTTACAGTGACTGATTTCAGTTATCATACTATATTCTGCTAATATCCACAAGTTCCCAGATTTGTTTCATAATGTGAACCATATTTTTAAGGATTTGTTAACGGAGCTACCACTAGCAGCACAGAGAGCGTCTTCATTCCTGTTGCTGACTACTTAATACTCTTAACCATAACCACAACTTCTTTTTACTCACAGTATGGGTCCAGTTCTTTTAACATTTAAAGCATTATAACAGCTGGAAACTAAAAAGATCCAGCAAAATTCAGTCAGTAAGTTTTCAGCAGACTGTTGAAGGACTACAGATTGAGAAAAATTTATTCAAACTGCATTTATATAGATTTATATATAAGCATAGTTTATAAATACTTCTATAGAAAGACATCAACCATGACATCATCTTCTGTCAGGGTTATTTTGCCAATACAGTTGCAGAAATACATCTTCCTTTTGCCTAAATATTGTTCAGAAAAAGAAAAAAAAAAAAAAAATCAGGGATAATACATTAGCAACCTTGTATAGCCAGGGAATAAGTAATGGCAGGCAGAGCTTTTCATTTCAAGAACATAAGTTCAGGTTCTGCCCAAGCCACCAGAGGCCTGAAAGTCGTGTTATGATTCCTCCAACAGCCAATTGTATATGAGTTCATTTTCAAAATCCAGTTAATTTGGTTTTATTTTCCAAATCCAGAGAATATGTTCACATCACAAATAACATCAGCATAGAAGACAATCTTCTTAAAGTTTTTAGCAGAAATGTCAGTGATTTGATGGGATTAAAATTGATGTATCCTCATATGAGTCAGGTTTTTCTCCTCCATCAGGACACCAAGGCACAGAGGTTTTCTTGGGCAGTTTCTCCAGAATGGCCACCCTTGTTACAGGCCCCCATTGCCTAAAGAATGACAAATCAAGGCACTCAGTGATAGGTCAGGATCTGAATTTTTGGATCATGTCAGAAAGAAGTCAGTGGAAAGAGGAACAAATGCCATTTTGAGCAAGAGCTCTGTCACACCAAACACTTCTTAGCACATCAAGCAGAACTTCCATGTGGCCATATTGCTTTCTTTTTGTCACACCTTGTGTGTATACAGTATTGTGGACATCTCAGAATGTGGGTGAGGATTCCTGTGACTCATGTTAATGTAGTTTATACAGGAGAGAATCAAAAGTGATTTTATGGAGCAGAAGTTATTGTTCCTACAACAGTTACTTGATACCTCTCAACAGAAAAGAAGAGCAGAAGCTCTTGAAATCCAGATTTAAGCTGAAAAGTTCACCTCTATTTCTCATCTCTATTATTACACAAAAAAATCTTAATTAGATTGGCCAGTTTACATATAAGCACTTCACATGAGAACACTCCAGATTCCAAAGGGGACTTTCTGCCAAAACCAGTAATGACTACAGAACATTATAGAAATATAGCACTCTAGAATCAATCTGCAAACTGAAATTCAAGATCCTTGGGGTGTGACAAGGCCATTAGTAGTAATTTTGTTCCATGTTTTTTTCCATAAAAAGTTCAACTCAATCAGTTTTCTTCTTGTTATAGTCTTTTTTATCACAAGAAAAAAATGGATGCTGAATGTAATGCCTATTTCAGAAGTAAAAAAAAATTACATTTGCTCTGCTTCACTTTTCCCTATGCTGTGGCAGAGGACGAGTCACAGCATAACGGAGTCAGATCAGTATTAGGTACCTGGAGCTGTTCATAGATTTGGACAATGTGACTGATCTACATTTT
This sequence comes from Lanius collurio, assembly GCA_020086605.1. Lineage (NCBI taxonomy): Eukaryota > Metazoa > Chordata > Aves > Passeriformes > Laniidae > Lanius > Lanius collurio. Next base: position 5,816,570 of record JACBWW010000007.1, on the reverse strand, counting down.
TTTTGATGTTTCTGATATTTCTTCAATACGTGCATGGCTTTGACATTGATACTATTTGCCCCTGTACCAACCAGCACCACCTTGTGACTTTCTTGTTCTCGTTTTGGCAAATAAGCAGTAATTTCTTAGTGAGACAGGTTTTTTTTTGCTCTTACTATATCTAGCAGGAATGGAAAACAGTGTTTCACAGGTGTTTCCAAATTCCCACAGGGAGTTGTTTTATGATTTGGGGTATGTCTACAATATATGTAGAAAAAAATTGTCATAAACTACGTTATCTAACTCAAGAGAGTAATAAAGATAAACTCAGTTTTAATAGAGATTTGACACTCTCTTTAAAGCATAACTTCAAGAGTTAACTGTCATTACTGGAGTTTAAAGTCAAATGAAGAAGGAACTTAGCCTTTCAATGCAAGGTACACTCAAATTCTCAGAACTATCCTTCCTTAATGCATTTTTTCCCTTAAGGTCAGATGGAAGAAAAGGGGAGAATCTGCCCGTTAAAAGCATCTCACCAAATACAGATGGCCTGAAAACATCATCTGGGAATCACCTCCTTTTTGTGAGGACACTCTGCAATATGAAGCACCTTTAAGGTATCAAAAGAAAGCAGAGTGCTTTCACCCACATTATACAATCAAGAACTCTAGATATCGTTCCTACCTTGAATCTTTAATATTTTCTCTAATTTTAGTTACTTCTAATGGACGAGTCAAAGTTTGTCAAAATATGTTCTACAGAAAGTTCTCTTCTACAAATGTTTTCCAGTGAAAGTCCTGCAGTCAACATACAGCAGCATGAGCCAACACATAATTTCAGGTCCCTCTGTGAAACAACCATATTTTTCAATTAGTTTCACTATTGCCATCAAAGAACTGCAGCTTTGCATCCCTTCTGTTCTGTGGGCATAGACCAAGCTGCTTTATCTACACCATTAGGGAGGAGATCAACTGGTTCTGTAGCAATGAGCCAGAATCTGAGGTGGTAAACCTCCTGCAGGCAGGGCAGAGCCCCCAGCACCTGCACAGGGTCAGGACAGCAAAGGTGAAGTGTCCTGGATGAGGCTGGTAGTGAGTCAAAGTTGAGATCCACCCAGGGAGTCTAGTCATAAATTGAGACAATACTACAGGGCCATAACCTGCCTCACCTAATGCTCCATGACAGACAAGGAAACACAGATTGTATGAGCACGTGGGGGTTAGAAATACATAATGCCTGTGCTTGCCACTGAAACAACACATACACACTGAATTTGAAAAGGCCTTGAAACGGCCAGGATAAAGTAAGGATGAGAGTCAATGCTGGGCAATGGAGAAGAAGACATGGTAGTTCCACCAGAAGATAAAAGAACACAGCTTCAAGACTGTTATCTTGTTGCAACCCGTCTAACACAAGAGTAAATCATTATCCTAAGGATGTTTAAACACCTTTTAACCTTCAAATGAGAGAAATCCAAAACTGACGAAGAAAGGGGATCACCAAATATGAGGACACAGACTGTGGGAACTCAGCACTTCTGTACAACAAATCAATGTGATTATGCAGAAGCTTCTTATAGTTTAAAATATGCATCACCTCTTTGGGCATCATGTGGGAACTCCCACATCTTCCAATTTGTTCAATAATAGCTACTTATCACCTCTTTTGTGCATTAGGCTTACTTCTTCAATACTTACACATTTTACCTACTTTTACAAACTGATGCATAACCTACACAATTCACTTACTTATGCTAGCACAGCATTCTACTTAATGCAGTACTTATACATTTTACTAACTTACCCATAATACAGCACATATACATATTGCAACTACTGTGCATGAGATTACACATCACTTGATTGGTTTCTCCACTTTGTCCAAGAGCTCCACACACACTTTTCAGATAATAAGATTGGTTCCTAATTCAGTGCAGCACAGCCCTCTTTGTCTATTCCTTGCTGTCTTGGCATTTAGCCTTTCAGCTTCTCCTTTCCCCATCCCAATTTAGCACAGTTTATGTTTCAGTACCTTTGAGTCCTTGATACTCCAGATCCAGGCAAGCAGAGTCAAGATGATGGCAGCAACAAAACCAACCCAGTGATCAGTAGTCAAGTTAGTCCAGGAAATCCAGACACTACACAAAGCAAATAAAAGCCCCTTGCATCTCACAGTCTGTCTTCCCCCCAACCCTTCTGACTGGGCTTAAAAACCCTCCAGGAGTTGATCTGCTACACCTGGAGGTGGAGGGCCAGGTGAAGCTGGTGAGGGTAATTCCAGCCCAGTCTCACTCTGAAGGCCTCAATAGGAATAACTACAGATGGTTTGGCTGGGGCACACTGTCATGATTCAAAACACCTTACAACAACAGACTGACTCAGATTATCAATAAGAATGCTGCACATTTCTAAAGATGTTAGTATCCATTTATTCTTTTTTTCTTCCATTCAGAAGCACACCAACTTTCCTCTCCAATTTGAATTTGAACCTCAGCAGTGCAGCCCTGATGTAAGATACTTATCTGTAAAGTAAATGAAGTAAATGCAGCAGAATTGTGCCCACACAAGTTTTCAGTCACCATCTAATCCCAGCCTGCAGCAAATCTTCCTGACTCTGACTCCACTGCTACACCAGGGAAATTCCAAGACAGGTACACAGACTGAGAGCAGAGGTGTGTGAGAAGGCAAAGGTGGAAGGAAACCTATCCTGCATTCTGAAATAAAGATTTGGAGCTGAAATACATTTAGTCTTTCTACTATGTCTGCTATACACCCAGCCAGCTTGTGTCACGTCTGTAGTGGCTCATGCTACAAGAAAACTGTTTCTACTGAGCTCTTTGTGGACATGGTTACTTTTATTGGAAACAAAGAATTTGTATGAGGACCATTATGACTTTTGTTTAAAATAGAACGAATGTTATTTGAGTCACTTTCAAATTAACATGATTGTTTAAAAATATATGAAGTGCTTCACTGAATTTTAATCTATCTACTGCAAAAACAATTTTAAAAGATTACAAGCTTGAACATTTTTAGAAGGATGTAATCATACTAGCTAAAACATAAATTTCACACACCACAATAATTTTTAATCATTCTGCAGTGCACATAGGCAGCATTCAAATGTCTCTCTCAAATGTCAAAATAAAATTAATATTTATTACCGTACCTCTGAACTAGTACTTTTACAAAACTGAAGCTCAGGACATTTTCTACTAAGCCATTTAAGCCATTTAAATCATTTTGTATGTTCTCAGTTAAACACATTTTCTAGAGCTATTGCTCTGCCTCAGGGACTGACAGGATTTCTGAAGCACTTTATAACTTTTTTGGCTACATTCTTCAGGAAAAATCACTCAGGTCAAGGCAGGAAGAGGATCTCAGTTCCAGAGGTGGTTTTCAATGTTGGTAGCTTGCTATAAATAAATCCATAAGTATAAGTGATGTTGCAGAACACTAAAAACACAAAAAACTGACTAAAAAATAAACACAGAGAAGTCATATTTGTACCAAAATCTTTGACACTGACACCTCATGGCACCAAAAAACTTCATAGGGTCAGGACAGCATCCATAACAGCACCAAGTCCCCAACAGGGCAGAATAAAGGCAAGGTCCTTGGTATCTCCCTGTTTGGGGAAAATAATAGCTCCAGTGGAGTATTTCATGGGCTCAAGTCACTCTGGAAAAGCATCAAAAAGACCTGTGGGATCTTGCAAGAGATAGAAAGCATTCTTTCCAGTCCCTACTGCAAATTAAACACTGGAGAGTTGGTTTTAATTGGGTCCCCCCCTGACTTTGCAGACATCAAGCATGGAGAGGGAAAGGGTCCCCGTACACTTCTCTCTGCAACCCTTTCGAATGATACCCTCAGTGTTAAGAGGATTGTAACAGAGCAGGTCTATCCAGAGAGATGTGCAAAGGATTTTGTGTATCCATAACAACCTCTCTGCTGAGTTTCTCTGACCTCCTAGGATTTTTTTTACTGTCTTCACATTCTGCAGCCAAATCTCAGGCATTTAGGAGACTCCAGAGGGGTAAAACAATACATTTATGATACTAGTCCTGTTTTATGTGGAAGGAAAAAATGAACATTAGCATCTGCACTGCTTTTGAAAAATCCTACCTTTCCCACAAAAGCCCAAGCTGACAAAGATCATGTTGTCAAGCAGTATGCACCAAGCAAAAATCCAAACACATATAGTACAATTTTTTGCTACTGCCCATAAAACAACTAATCTGGCTCTAGATCTCTGGGATAGCAAACAATTCATTCAGAGAGTGAAATTATGGGTATACTGCTGTAGTGTACCAGGGAAGAAGGAGAAGGAAGCTCCTTTTAACTGTTTTGAATTCAGCTGACTGGCAGCTGCTGTTTAGTTGATAAGCACGGAGTATTGTCTGCCAGCAGTTTGTACTATCCACTGTTTTGGAGGACCCCCTAATACCTCACAACACCAATATTTGGGGGTGATTGCTGCCTTTTTATAGATATTGCAAGACCCTGATATTTATTACATACACCCTCCACCTCTGAGGCTGTTACACTTTGTTCAGTCTGAGATAGAGATAAAGTTAGTATAAAAATTGTGAATTAATGATTTTCTAATGGCATTTGTAGTCATTTTACATTTATCTTCTGTGAACAGTTTAAATGAATGTGACTGGAGTGTCTGTTCTCAGAAATCATGGCACCCATAAACACCAGCTGCCCCACTGGAAGCAGAGTTACTGCTTCTCCAATGTGGCAGTAGAAACAAGTAATGTTGCTCAATGTGTCAGGTTGGGCTGAAAAAGCCCCCTCTGTCCCTCCATAAATGCTTATAATGTAATGCTTGCACAGGCTTCCAGGAGAAGGATGCCCCTCTGAAATTATTCTGGCAATGATTCCTTACAGATAAGATGGTCAAGAAAGTCCCACATCCACGAATGGGCTACAGAACTCATCCTGTTGCGGTGGAGTGACTTTGCTCATGAAGCTCCTGGCAAACAAGCAGTCACCTCGTGCTGTAATTATACAAGTACACAAAACCACCATACCAAACCTCCCAGAAATCTCTGCTGCTTCACTGGCATCAGCACAAGGTGCCAAAAGCCATAATTAACTTTTGACTGAACTTTGATCAGTCTGAATGGATACAGCCTGTGGGCAGTGCCTGGGCTGGGAGCTCAGCCAAACCTTCAAGTTCCTACAGGGAAAAGAAGCACCACTTGATGGTTGTACCTGTCCTCATGTCCTCTCCCCAGGTATTTGCTACCTTCCCTGTCAACGGCATCAGGCTGAGCTAGTTTTTGACCTTGACTGGTGTAGTTTCTCTTTCTTTCTTCATATGTTAATAAGAATTTCTTAAAAACCCCAGTGACATCCAAGCAAAGTAGATCAAAGAATTGACAAGTCAGAGGAGAAAAGGGGAATTCCCTCGCCTTAAAACTGATCACCACCCAAAATTGTCCAAGCAAAGTTTGGACTCCCATGACACAAATACAAGCTGTGTCAAGAGGGACAGAGGCTAGCAATTACTACTCCTGGTCTATCGCATCAACCCAGTAACCTCAGCAAGAAACTGGATTGGAAACCTGGTGGGGAAAAACTGTATCTTGTATTTCTTCTGTTAAACATGGTATATTATTAGCGTTATGCTAATTTAGGTCACCTAAATGGGCTCTGCATAATTTAATAAATTTAATTACTTAATAAAAGATTGGATTTGGCTGGGTTTCAGGCAGCCAGTTAAACAGTGATTGACTGATAACCAGGGAAACAACACTCTCTAGATTGGAGAGACCCCATCTCAGGGTTAAGATGCTGAAGTAGCTCTGTTAGACAAAGACGAGGCTTTTGGCAGTAGACATTCCTGGTTTCAGATTCAAGGTCCCAAGTTCAGCCTCTTCTCTCAGTGATCTTCCCAGGGGTGTTCTGTTACACGCTGACAAAGAAATGCATAAGCTGAATAAATCATTAATTAAAAAACATTTGTTCGACTCTGTGCAGACGCAATGCCTCTCCCCCTTAGGGCAAATGTCTTAAATGTCTTACTCTCAAATCAATCCAAAGTGCCAGGAGAAGAGGATGATAGTTTCACTTACCTCTGGTCCAGTTCAAGAAGAGTGAATGTGGCCAATTAAATGTGCAATGCCAAAAAAAAAAAAAAAAAACAAAAAAAAACCAAACCTGTGTCACTGGTTCCTACTTAAAAAAAAAAGAAAAAAGCATCATACAAAAAAAAAGTGAGGCAGGAAAACTATTAAACCTTCAGAGATGCAACTTGTCTACATAGGGGTTTTTTTGTCTGTTTGCCTATATAGACACTGCTGTTGAGGAACAATTATGACAAATAGAGAGCACAGTAAATTTTGCTGTTGTCATTCATACATTTAATTTCAAAAGCACACAGAAAAAGAAGAGTTAGTTTAATTAGTGTAATCTCCCTCTTCAAGACATGTAGTAGATTCCTCTTTTTACTTCTACAGGCTTTCATAGACAAAAGATCAGATATTGTGGTCAAAGCCACACATGGCAATACAATGTTAGCAATCAATGTACATCAACTATTTCCATTACTGTAAAGTAGTAGCTGGTTTTTATTATTCAGCTGGTTGTCAACACTTCTTCACTCCTAGGATAGGTTTCTTTCAACCAAATGTAGATACTTTTATCTGAGCTGGCCATCTGAAGCTGCCTCTAAACTTTTAAGGAAAAGATACTTTAAGGACACACATCCTTCCCATTCCATTTTATTAAACATGTGGGCCTTTATTGCTGAGTCAGAATGCCTACTTCTAAAGTCAGTGGAATGTCCCTTCAACAGGGAAATACGACCATCTCCTGCCTAGATCACACCTCAGAGGAGTCTCTTCCTCTCTGTTGATTAGGGTGAATGGGAAAAAATAGTTCTGTCCACAGTGGACTTCCCACATTCCTGGTTTTTCACAATGTTTACAAGAATAATTGCCAGACCCTCCACCTAAAAGAATTAAGGGCTTGCTTCTGAAGAATTTTGTCCATTTAGTAGAGGAATGTCTTACAATTTGCTAAAAAAGAAGATAATTTTCCTTACATTAGGAAAATATATTTGCTTTTTTAATTTTGATTTGGAATTTACAAAAATTATGGACTGTCTGTAAAACACATTCTGTGATTTGTTTGTGTTGAAAAATGGTGTGTCTCAGTTTCTGAAATTCCATTTGAATTTTATTTTAGTTCCTCTCTAATGCATTTTTACTGTTCTACATGAGGTCATGCCACATCAACAGAAGCTCATTCAGCATCAAGACTGAACTGGATAACCTCTAAGTATTCCCTTCCAACAAAACCTGTCTGCCATTAGTATACAGTAATCATCATTACATTTTAATACTTCAAACCCTAAAGGCATGCCAATTTAAATAGATTAACATTAAATTTTATTTATTATTACAAGTTTTCAACAGTATTTTGTGAATGTCTAAAGAGACAGAAGGGTCACACATGAGCAAATTTAAATTCAGGGCCCTGTACTTCCACTTGTCATTCTATTGTACCCAAGAGAGGGGTGAGCAGTTAAGCATTTGACTAATTGAAAACTTTTATTTGCCTCTCTTCATGCTTGACTTCTTTCTTCACTATTCCTTGTTTCTACTCATGTTCCTGCTTGTTGTGTTTGAAATTGACTGAAGATCTTCATGGACAGTCATTTAAATGGAAATACTCCTGGCTGAACAATCATTTCTAAAGTCCTTGTTGCCTTCAGACAGGTCAGTTTAACTCCTTTTTCCTGGACAAAATCACTAATTTCAAAGGACTCTTTCATACACAGATGTTGACCTACAAGTTATTAGTTTGTTTTACTATGAGCTAAGACCTTTGAACCTGTAAAATCATTTGAGGGCATATTGAAGAGAATATATGTGTGGATGCCCTGTAGTTTTGTCAATACCACATGTACAACCTTCTGGAAAATATTCAGAGATATTCATAAAGCAGTAAATTATAAGGAATAGCTGTACGAGAGTTGGGGGATGAAAACTTTTAGTTAATTAACTGCACGGTTTTATTATATCCATCTAATTGTTATACACATCCTTCTAGGACTAAAAGATACATGAAACCCAAACAAATAAACTTCACCTTGAACCTGAATGTTCACAGCAAGCTTTTCATGTGCATTGAAGTGAGACTGAAAGTACCAAGTGAAAGAAAAATTTTGTTGCTGTTTAAATTAAATATGAAAAGCAAATTGCCAGTAAAAGATACAGAAAGAGTAAAAAAACTCAAAATCTAGCTGGCAGACAGACATATGCCTCGTTTCTAGACAGATGATTTTGTTGTCTCTCATTTTTATATTGGATTCCTGTCTAGACCTCAGACAAGAGGCTTGCTGATTACCCATTTTGGAACAAATTAGGAGATGAAGTCCATTGTGCTACAAAAAAGATTTTATTTGTGGCTATGCAGCTGGCTAAGAGCAAATTAGACTAAGGCAGTATACAGGCCATCCTACCTTCCTAAAATTTCAGTCCATAATAAATGCTTATTTACCCAGAATTTTCTAGTCTTTAGTTTACTGTACAAAACAGATAATAAAGTATAAATTGGCATCCAAAAGTTTTTTCCTGTCATCTGAAAGATTTTTTCTTCATGGAATGCCATGCAACATATTTTAAGTCCACAGATCCTAAGGAACTGAAAAGCAACAAGCAAGCCATTTCTTGAAAGACTAAAAGCTTTCTCCTTCTCCAGCTGAGAGATTATTGCAAGATTTGTCTGGTGATATTTGTTTTGCAAATTCTAACAGCTCTCCCTGGATTTTTTTTCACCTACCAGTAACAAGAATATAATAATTTCTGCACATATTTATCCTTAATTACTGGACAAAAGCCTGAAATAAACAGGAAGAGCAACTGGCATACCTCATATAATCATCCTCACACACATCCCACACCACAACAGACAGAAGAGTGTACTTTTAATGCAGTCATCGGAAATATTTAAGATAATTATCAACATTCTCTTGTGTTCCTTCTAGATAGAATTGTTTCTTGTATAAACTCTTCAGCAAATTTAATAGATTGGTTAAGCAACACCTGAACCATGTGGTGGATGACATATTTTTGGATTCCTCCTTAACACCAATAATATGCAGTTAATGCATCATATTCAATAAAATGGTTTTAAGTGATAACAGGTGTTTAGCATAATGGAAACTGCTGCTAGTTGGTCAACATGTAAATTAATTTTGTTATTTACGGAACCAGATGGTCAGTTCTGGAGTACCAGCATGGATAACACTAATAAGCCTCCTTGCTGTAGAACATAATGTCTCATCTGTAGCTTCACCAGTTTCTAATTCCAGCTACCACATGAATTGCAAGAGTACCCCTATGACAGAAAGATTAACTTACTCTCTGCCCAAGAATACTACACCATATATCATCAAATAAAAGCGGTTAAAGGTCATACAAATGAACTTCATGAGAAATTAAGAGACAATAATGTTCATCTTTTTCACTTTTTTTACTCTATACTGCTTAAAGCATCAGTATGAATTGGTATTATTCTCTACTTGCTTTCTTCCTTTCTTAGAACAATGGCTTGTTATTGTAGAAAAAGCAATTTAGCTACAGAGTTCAACTGGTAAGCCATTTGCATTATAAGACAGATATGCTTATTACTATATAATGTTAAGCTTTTCTTCAAAAGTCCTATTTGAGAAAATCATAGATTGATTCAATCTATGATTCAGAAAAAGCACCTTTTTCCATCGACATCAAAGCTTATTCAGATTAAATAAGGCAGATACACATGCAGGCAGGACTAAGAAATCCCACTTGGCTGAACATCCTGAACCAAGCCAAAAGGGATGGTAAAGATGTCCATCACTACAGCCACATTACTCAGGACAGCACACTGTGCCCAAGCTCCCACTTGCTATGTAAGTTGTGCACAGCAAGCACAGTGCAGCTGGGGCACATCAGACCCAGAGCACTTCAGCTGCAAAACTCATGGGAGCACATACAGCAGCTCCTGCCACATCGTCAGGCGTTTGAGAATCACTACCAACCTCCCCCTTACCCTCAAACTGCACTTGGACTAAGCCTAAAGGCAGCAAACAAGCCACTTCAGGGAAGAGCAGGCATACAGCAGCCCTGCACACACAGACAGATTTTAAAGCAGAAATCACTGAATCGAGCTGCTTTGGATATCTGCCTCCTCACCTGTGATCCCCTCCCTGTGTGCTGCGCAGCACTGCCTGTCTGCCCAGAGGCGGAGTGACAGTGGCAGAGAAGCAGGATGAGTGTGCTCACAGTCCCTGCAAACTGCAGAGAAGCTCCTCTGTTCTCATGTGCCCAATGAATTCCTGTTACACACTGCAAAGTTATAAAGATTTATGCACAGTAGAAAGAAATAGTAATTGATAACAATTTTGTGCCTCGTTTTCACTGAAGGAGGTTACTTTGATAACTATAGACAAGAATGCAATCACTGAACACTGCATCTTTGACACTCCTCTAATTCAATTTAACTGACTTAAACTGAAAGTAAACATAGCAAATATAAATATGGATTCAATTCTGTCTATAACTACATACAGACCTTATCCAGAACTTAGATCTTCTATTTCCCTCTCTGTGTGCATCAAGAATGTTTTTCTTCTTTTCCTCTTCACTACTAGGAGATTATGCTTTAAAAATGCAAAACATTCATTTACTTACTAAGAATTATCATGTACATATGAACTAGATTTGGAATTCAAGTTGCATTTCTGGAAGCCTCATGTCACACTGAATTATTCAAGTAAAGAGGAATGTATTAAAATGGGCAAAATCCAGAGTATCCTGCTTTTTATTTTTTAAAATGCTGTCTATTTTTGAAATATTTTGATCTGTTAAGAAAATAAAAGCATGCAGCAAGTTGAAGTAACAGACTTTCCTATCTGTTCTTCCTATACCTTCTTAGATCAGTGGTATCAAATACCTCACTCCTCCATTCACAGCTACAGCTTCTCTAAGTATATTAAACTGTACACTACTTGTGTTACACAAAACATTTTTGCTGTTAGCATGCCGTGCAATGTGTGAGACATGAAGCAAAAAAAGTCATGGAAGAGCTTTTATTTTAAATATGTATATTTCTCCAGACGTTTGCAAAGTACTGTGCACTAACTAGGTACTTCATCTTCACGATTGGGAGTCCATGGAGCATTAGTTGGCCAGCTTAGAAGAAGAGAAAATCGTGGTAAAACAAGTAAGGTAAATATATTCAAGTCACAGAAACTATCAAGGTCCTTAATGCACAAAGCAGTAGTACACATCTGCAGGTGAGTAAAGGTTACCATTCTGGCCAAAGTGTTTTGACTGAAGCCACAAAATCCAGGGACAAGGACAGAATCAGGGATCCAGACTGGCATTTAATGAGGCAGCATTTTGGAGTAGTCAGTTACAGCAGGTTTGTGTTGCTCTGTTAAATCAGCTGTGTACTGTATGGATATTACATAGATCTTGGGGAAAAAAAAAAAAACAAAAAAAAAAAACAGGGAAGCAAAACAAAGACTCAGATATATATCTCCCAGGAAATACCAGAGAGAAGTGGAGAGAGCCTTTGCTTTGGGAGAGTTCTTGCATGTCCCACAGAACTCCCCAAATGGGTCATTAGAAGAATGGAGAAACCTGGGAGCTGACTGCATGAAGAGTTTTGAGTTGCACAATATGTTGACGGTTGCATTCAGTCAGGCAAGCTCTTGGCAACTGCTCAGTGTCAAATAACAACTCCAAAATAGCTATTTACAGCCTGAGTCTTTTCAGTGACCCAGTTTGCAGCTCAGTTCCTCAGATTACACGACTGGTTTTGCTTTATTCTTGTTATTGACATTAAAGTGTGCTTACAAACAAGTGCATAGTGATTTATTAAAACATTATGAACATGGAAAACCAGATGTACAGCCACTGAACTCTGTAGTATTTGATGGAGATCCAGCCTTATAGCAGTGAATACGTGCCCAATGATGTCTTCTCTTACAGACTGATGGAAACCCGTGTTCCCTCACAACAGTCCCAACAAACCCCTTTCGGTAAAGGGCAAAGGCAATTGATTAACAAAATTCAGTCTAAGGAGGATCAATCCTTTCCTGGAGCATGAGAGGCATTGTCTGACATCTGCAGAAGTGTATTCTGTCACCCTACTGAAGAAACAGAAACTCAACGAATGCTACATGCACAACACACCTTTTTCCACTGGGTAACTTAATTCCATAACTGCACCATTTACAGTGGAGAAAATTCATCCTCACAGTATCAAAATCCTTCTGTATCCATGCAGCAAATCAGTACAAATTTGGATCAGTAATGCTGCATAGGTTCCTTAAAAACAGTCCCTGACTTTTGTCCAGCAGCTGGCAATTTTTTTCTATTGTTTAATACCAACAGTGATATGCTTGAATAAGACTGTAAAGTAGTTTAATTAAAGTATTAAATAAACAAAAAAAAGCCTTTCTCTTGGAATCCAAACAAAACAGAGAATGAAAATTGACAATAGAGAGAAAAAAAAAAGCCACAGCCAAACAAAAAAACCAATTAACAGACACCAAACCTCTGAGAAACCATTCAAGCAAAACAAGCTTATCCCAAATCATAATGACGGCTCATTATAGAAAAATCTAATGCTGCACAAACCACAGATTTTCAGTAATTGCGATCATCTTACTTACCTGCAACTCAGTGACAAGAGAACAAGAGGAAGGTGAAACTGCATAATAAATTGGGTAAAGCTGGTGCTGTTCTCCAGCATCTGTAGTAAATGTGCAGCTAGATTTTCCCCAGCTGAAATGCCCAGTTAAGGTGAACAGGCCATGCTCAAAGTTCAGGATGGATGGAGGGGGGTTGGCAACCCTCAGTGCAGGCAGAGCTCCCAGGCAGTTCTCAGGTGGCTGTGCCTACGGTGCAAAGCTGAGCTAAGGGTCCTGAGCAGACCACACACCTGGGCCTCAGCAGCACAGCTTGCAAAAGCAAGGTTAAGGGTGATGTAGTAATGTCAGGAGACAGAGCAACACCTGGCTAAAGGCATATCTTAACATGAAGATGACTTCTAAGCATTTAGTAAGGGTTGGAATAATTACCTGCATGCAGCAGTGTAGCACAAAGAAGCAAGCTACCAAAGTGCTTTAGATATTTCTAAAGAAAATTAAGCACTTTTCCCATCATGGCTTCAGGACTGAGTGATGTTTGGTATAAAGATAGGAAGGAAAACATATTCAGTTCACTTAGGAGCACATAAAGACAATAACTGCTTTAAAAATTAAGCCGTGTAAATACCGTAAATTACATTTAGGTAATCAGAATACAACATGTCTAACATCACAGTATCTCAGCCACACTAGGTACTAAATTCTCTAAGCTGCTAGTAGCAAAGAATTAAGAATTCCTCTTCTATCTCAGAAATCAACAATCCAGATAAAACCAGGCATATCCATAAGCTTGTGGAATATGCACAAAAACGTGACAGAAGGTCAAGGTCAATTACAAAGTGTCTGAATAATATTCCCATGAAGACATAAATTTTTAAATATTACCATAAAAATATGTAGAACCTTCTCTGTGACATATAAGGAGATTTTGTGCTTGGTAACTCTCTGGACAAAGTCTGCTTTTCCAGTGTGCAAAGCAGTTTTGCCAACAGGTAATTGTATTAGAAAGAAAGGAGGTTGGAAGCCATGGAGGAAATCATGTGATTGTCACGGACAATGCGAGAGGAAAATTTTGAGAGGGGTTGTCTCTTTATGTTTCGTAACAACAACCTGCAGTTTCATTATACTTTTCTCTAAAGAATTCAAAGCATTCTACAAGCAAGGTTTCATGCAGTTGCACCTTGGCAGGACACCAAGACCTTCCTCCTCATTCCATTTTGTTCTTTCCAAAAAAAAACCCTTTCTGTCCTTTAAGACTGTCATGTAAATTGGTGAAATAATACCTAGTTGAAACAGACAGTCAAACACTAAAGTTAATTTTCTCTTCTTGGTCTCTGTGGACACCTCACTATTAAATTACAGCAATATTTCTAAGATAAATCTGATACCTGCACTCTGTGTGCACTGCAAATTTCAGCTTCTCAAGGACTTTCAATTAAGAGACCTCCAAGAAGAAGAGCAAGAGAAACTTAGTAAACCACACCTTCATGCCTTGATAGAGTGCTGCCCAGAAGTCTATAAATGAGCTAAAATGGGAGACTTGTGTTCCAAGTTAATTCTTAATTTTCAGTTGAGCGATCTTGGACCTCTGGCCTCGGAAATATAAAGGCACCTGGACCACAGTGTCTCTAGTCTTGATGTGTCATCTATAAGGCACAACTCATAGGTTTAGAAAGGGCCTTTTCTGAAAAACTCCCTCATAACTTTGAACAGAGTATATTTGCAAGCAAGTGTTTAGGAACACAAATACAGCCATCCAAAGGTTTCTGCATGGCTTCAGAGATTAAGTCTCACTTCACATTTAGGAGCTGAGGACAGGTCCTCTGAGCTGGTTTCTACTGATAGTTAAGTTACTGCAGGGCACTAAGGGTTATTAAGCGTGACTGACATGCTACATCAGCAGAGTTCCCAGAAGTAATTCTGCTTGATCAGTATACCCAAAATTTGACCAATTTAACTTGTTTCACTCAGAGGGTGACTTAATGTACTGATGCTGACTTAATATGCATCACTTTACAGCTCCTACTGAATTTCCTCTTGGAGCAGTTATCTGCATTAGAATATTTCTATTTCCATACCAGGAGAGCACTACCAGTGCACAAATAGCCTGAACATCATTTAAATTTAATGGGGCTTGATTTCTCAGAACTACATTTTAGAGATATTTGGGCTCCTAAGGATGAAGTTAGTGGCTGAAGTACTTTGGAAAAAACAGTATTACCTATGTGCATCCCAAGACATCTGATTTTTTTCCAAATAAAGACCTACATGAGTTACTTACAGATATGATTATCAAATTAATCCAGGACTTCTCTAGATGCTGTGGCAAATAGATAGCATAAGCAGAACTGCAATCCAGGAAGAGAAATTCAGAAGTCTGTGCAGTAACCACAGATTAACCTTTCTTCCCTTTAACTATTTCACTCTTCAAATCAATATACACTGTTCAAAAACTACTATGGTATAAAAATAAAATTGTCTTAGACTGGCAAAGCCATTTGTAAAGTCTGATCAGAAGGGAAGCTCAAAAATTATAGTATTAGAATTTTATAAGTTTAATTCTGTTTTACCAAGGCCTATATTTTAGCCAACTGTTGGTAGTAATAATCGATTGGATACGTATGCACATTTACTTCCATTCATATGACAGATTTGGTAGCTTTTTGTAATGTAAGACTCTTTTATTTAATGCTTTGTAATGGTAATGCCCTTTTTTAATGAATAAGTAGTTTGAAGAAAATAATAATATACACTGCTAAGGGACAAACAGCATTTTCCTAAGATACCAAGGGAGATAGGTAGATAGATGGAATAATTCTTTCACAAGCTACATTTTGGCCACAAATCTATACTTTGTTCAATATTTTAAATTGGTAGCTTTATTCAGTACCTCTTCTAAAGATAATTACACTACTCAGGATTCATTATACTAAAAAAAAACCTATAAAGATATAGCAAATTAAATTTCAGGAGCGCTTTTGTTTCTTAATTGATCAAAAGAATTATGGAGCACTGTACAACGGTAACAGCCACAGGTCTAATGGACATGTCAGGAAGTCTGGCCTGCAAATGGCAGGAAAGTCACTTCAGCAGACTAAGTTCTGCTGCCACTACACTGAAATAGATGGTGTTGGGCAACTGTGTTTAAGAGCAATTTGACCCATTGACTGTAGTGGAAATTGTGCTAATGCATGTAAAAGAATAAATGGAACTTTCTTAGCTTAAATACAGCAGATTGAGTGCCAGGAATATTATCTAATTTATGCTGGCAGGGGTCATTTGAAGTAATGCTATTGTGTTAATGCAAACTGACATTCTTTATGTCTTCCCAGCAATCTATCAGTCTGCTGCTATGTATATCATATATAATGTGTATTGTTTTAGTGAGTAAAAATGATCATTTTAAATACATAATGTCATGCATCTGTCTTTATTACAGCCAAAACAATGAAAGTCTGCCATCTCACTCTACAATCAAACCTCTATTTTTTATTAAAGACAATTCCATTATTCTGCAATAAGAGACCTATTACATGCCCTCATTTTGGTGAAATTACTAATGCAGATTGAGTTTCCTAGAAGAATTACTGAACTTCTGTACTTTTTGAGATTCTAACTTAATTCATGTGCTTATCATGATAATGTGCTTTATTACTTGTTACACCAAGCTGATGAATTCTCCCTAGGCAATGTGTAATTATTAGACAGTCCCTATTACAAGAACACTGAAAATTGCTATTATACAGTGACTCTATGCAGTTTACACCATCCTTTTTACATTTCATCTCCTCACTCAGAGCTGTCACTCTGATCTGTCTGTATTAATTCAAGGACAAAAGTTCTATTAAATTTTCAAATTATCTAATTATAGTGCCGATCTCACATTAAGATATAGGAATAAAAAAAAGAAGACTTGGCATTATTTTATCAGTTTAACATTCCTTAGGTATGTGAGGGGACTATCCCAAATCCAACCCACTAAATGAAGCTTAGTGAAAAGTTCTACGATGTGCTCAGTGAAACTGGGTTAAAACACTTCTACAGATGAATAAGCAAAAAGGATAATGCTACCACTTTTCAGATCAACTTATACACATCCCACACTCTTTATCCAAACAAGAGCCAGTAGATCCATAAATAAGAAGAACACAGAGTATTATTGGCTAAATATTTCACCACTGATGATTTTTACTTTATTGCTGTTCTTTTTCAAGAGTTTATATACAGAGTTTTAAAATACCAGAACATTCCATGTACAATTAAAAATTTAGTTTTATCTCATAAAATTTCAGAGAAAACTTAAAGATTATAAACAAGAACCCAAGAAGAGGACACAAGAAAAGAAAATCCCACTTTCTCACATGTATCTAATTCTTAATACTTAGCATTTTCTTATTCTAATTTGTAAGCCTCATTTTACATTTTCTATGCCACCAGTGAGAAAACAGCCTCCTTGACATAAACTGGGCCAGTTAGACATCAACAAGTTCCAGTACCTGAGGGATGACAGAAGTAACTCATCCCAGTCCTGGACCATTCTAGCTTTCCCCATTCTAGCTAGCTCAACTGGTCACAGAAATTATGCTCTTTCAGCAGAAGAAACTCATCTTCAGAGCCCAGCTACTTATCCAGTGCTGATTTACAGTGCAGTTGGACTCAAAGTTGCCATTTCCCAAGCACCAGAAGATCTTTTCTAGGCCCTTTTAATCAAAATCATAACACTTAACTATAATCAAAATATTTGCTGAATTAACTGAATTCTTCCACTTAGAGTCAGCCTGACATCAAAATGTGCTTTGAGTATTTTGTTCTTCACGAACCCCGTAGGTTTAAAGTGTCTGGAGCCCAAAAGAGAGAAGTTGCTTGGCCCTCTGGTCAGCTGTATGGAGAAAGTTCTCAGCAGCATGGGAGTGCAGAAACTTTCCACAAATGAAGCCTGCTGCCTGGCCATGAGAGAAGCCGTATTTAATCTTTAGGAAAAACAGAGTTAATGTGTTCATTACACTGAATTTCCCCTGTTAAGAATTATTCCACTCAGTTTGTGGAAGCCGTAACAGTGAATTAAGCCAAAGCAAAAAAATGGGTGTTGTTTATTGCATTACTAAGCTCAGAAAAGAACTTCTAGGACCTCACAGGTCACCATGAATATTTAACATCCCTTAACTGCTATGGTAATGTGGTTCTGGTTTTATTTTTCTCCAACAGAAGAAGATATTTCTTCAGTGTGCACTTGTTGTGCCAGTGTGGAGGAATTTCAGTTTACATTTCAGTGATGAGGCACATAAGCAGTAGCAGATGGTATTTGGAGCACAGTGAAGATACAAAGATATCTGGGGAGCTGGAAGAGAGGATTCTGAGCATTGCAAGCTGCTTTATAAGCCCTCACTGAAGAAAGCACTCACTTCCTAACATGTTTACTTGCTAACATTGTTTTCAGTTACTCCCTCTAAAAGGCTAACAATAAAATACATTAGGTATTCCTTGAAAACATGGCAATAAAGCTCAAAAAGAAACCCCAAAGTATACTTATGTTTTCCATCCTTAATAACCCTCCTCTGTGCATACTGCTTAACAGAAAATAGTATTATATGAATTTGGCAAACACAGAACTGAGTTACAGAGGGGCAAGGGAACCCCACTGGAAGCCTGTAGTACTGCTTAAAATTCAGCAGAAGTCTCCAGGCTTAAGTTATAATGCATTAACTCTGATGTTGCCTGTAGGAGAAATCAATAAAAGGTATTTGAATGTGGAGAAAAACAGGAAACAAGCAGGAAACTCCCAGCTCTGGTGGGAGTTTAGCTGATTATCTTTAGATAACCAGCCACAAGATTATTAGGATCTGGGGCTAGTCAAGAGACCCCAAGTCAAAAGCAAACCTCATGGATAGTTAATTGGAGTCCTGGATTGCTACTGAAAGCTCAGTTCTCTTGGCAATTAAGTGCTGGTGATGCTACACTCATGATACATGTCACCCAAGTGCAGAGTTAGAGAGCATGCAGATAGAGAAAAAAGTAGCTCAGGTTGTGAATGCAAACAGGTGGTAGATAACTGGGGTGGATGTGGATGTGACATGAAGTCTCAGACTGAACTTCTGAGCTTTCATGCAGAAATCTGCTACTCCCTCTATTGCCTTTCATAATACTTGTAGTGAACCAAAGTAGCACATGCCAAATCCTCTAGCTGGTAAAGAGATAGGAACCAAAATTAACAATTAGGAGATTGGTCATGGTCTATGCTTCCCCACAGACAATATTTAGGCTGGGAAAATAGAGGTCTTTGAGCATTGAAAAGAAGGTGAAGGTCTTGACTGAAGGAAGTGTCCTAGCAGTAGACGAAGTTCCTGGAGGCCAGAACTGCATGGAGACAAATGCAGGGGATGCCCAGAGCTCTTGGCTTCCAAAAACCAGGCTGGGTTGTGATGAGCAACAGCACAGTAGGAACCAACCCACTTTTTGACCAAAAGTCCCAGACCTCCAGTGACCTCCCTGACAAAAAGGGATGGCAAGATCTGATGATCAGATCTCTGAGACAGCAAGGGTGTACGACGTGGGTAAAACTCTCATCTCACTTCTTAAATAGACCTTAGAAGCTAGATCCACTCTGTGTTATCATTCAACCTGTTTTACCTGTGGTGCTGCAGTTTTTGAAGTACTGTCTATGCCCATCTAGGCATGGCTGTAGTGAACCAAGCAAAGGAAGTCAACTTTTTAATTTTTCTGCAGACTCAAACTAAAAAGACTTCATGAAGTTCTCAGTCCAGAGAAGTTTAGATATGCAGGTACCTAAGACAGATTTAGAAAGGTTCTGAATATTATTTTTGCTTTATACATTTAATTTCCAAGTTCAGTTCTAAATTCTCAACAGAGTTTTGTTGTACGATGAAGATTCGTGAAGGGATCATACAGTTTGTGAGACATTCCACCACAAAAACCATCAGAAAAGCAGAACTCTGCTTGACCTTCCATCCACCTTTGCAGGTCTAAAAGAGAAATAAGTCTCTCTGTCTGTATCTGGGATGAAACAGGCTGATTATTTTACCTTTGTTATTCTTACTCTGGAGCAGGAATTATGTGACAGCTTATTTTTAACTGCTAGTTTATTTTAAACAGTCACTGAGTAAACAAGAACACTAATTGTGGTTAGTGATAGACAAGAATTGCCTGAAGGAAAGACAAGAAAGGGTTTAAGTTTTTTTAATCTCCTAACAAAATCAAAACATGAAGGAAGCATTTTAACTGAATAATGGGCTGCATATTTGTAAAAACTCTTTATTTGAATTGATGAGGCAAACAGGATATTGCTTTAATCCACATGGAGTGATCAGAGTAGTTCACCTTCCTATAGTACTGCAGCTAACGTTACAAAATAAAGACTCTGACAGAAGGAAATTGTTTTTACCATATCCTTTGCATTCAGTGCCTGGGGAAGGCTCTACACC
This sequence comes from Lanius collurio, assembly GCA_020086605.1. Classification (NCBI taxonomy): domain Eukaryota; kingdom Metazoa; phylum Chordata; class Aves; order Passeriformes; family Laniidae; genus Lanius; species Lanius collurio. The sequence continues at coordinate 5,796,495 of JACBWW010000007.1, read as the reverse complement.
TAGGAGGTTCAACTACTATTGCAGAGACAACTGATCTGCCAGAGAAACAGCTAAAGAGATACTGCTAACAGCTAGTTTACATTTAATAGTAGAAATATGCACCAACAGGTTAAAAACTCTGAGCTGTTCAATGTGGAACTGCTGAGTGATTATTTAAACACCTTGGGATAGTTGGAAATCTATGAGAGGAGTAGGACAAACGTTTGGGGGAGCTGGAAGCAATTTGGCCTCCCTGATTGTCAGCAGCAGTCTGAAGACAATTTCAAGAACATGGGTAGTGAACAAAGATAATTTTTAAGGTACAGAATCGTAGCATCATTTTCTTTTACTTTGCAAAATTTGTTTGCATTATTTTAGCACCTAGGAAATTACCAAGATGAGGATCCTAATGCCTACTACATGAACATTTGGGAAAACAGATGGAGCAGATGAACATTTATCACTTGTTTAACAGTTAATGCACTGCAATACTCCGATCATTTGGGTTGCTCTGTAATTCCTCAACAACCATGTGGCTAACTCCTGATAGAATCTGACTCCTTAATGGCACCCACTGAGGTCCTCAACCTCTGAAGGAATAAAAGTGTACAAAAAATTACACCATTGCCTTTCAGTGCATGATTTCTAGCATGATTGTCTAGAACACAGAAAATCTGATTATGCTATTTTTTTATAGCTACATGCTTGCAGCAAAAGTGATGTTATAAACAGGTGAGCCTGCAGTTTAGACAGTGTATTTTTAAAAATCTATTTTTTATTAAATCAGAATTTTATTAAAATATGTTGCCTGCACAAACAAGATTGCTAAATAACAGATGTTATTTCCATAATTTTGGGGGTTTAAGCATGAATTGAATTTTTATTTTGACTTTTCATAGTATTAATCAGTGAAATAAAAGGATTTTAACCACAAGTTTTCTGATGTCCTTCTATTACTTTATATGGCACAGGTGATATACAAATATATTACAACTGCTGAATTTACAATATAGATGTAAACAATATTAAGATGAATCAATGCATGGTCTAATGCTAATTAAATCAAGAGGGTTAGAAAAAGAATGAATTAAGCCCTTTTGATTTCTGTTCAAATTTGCTTTGTACATATGGAATTAAGCTGACTTTTTCCATTTCAATCTACACCACAGGTCTATAAAACTCATCGTTATCTGTATTTATATTTTTACAATTTTTTTTTTTTATTTAAAAGAGTATGATAAAATACTTCTATTCCAGTGTAGTCCTGTTGGGGTTTTGGGAGCTCCCTTTCTCTTGAGGAATTTTCTCCCATATGTGTTACCGAGGCAACAAATTGCTGGGTACTTGGGAGAAACAAAAGAACTGGCCAGGCAGAGGAGGAGCCCACTTTGGGCTGCTGTTCTCACCTGGGTGTGCCCCGGGACTGGGGACTCGGTGTGGAGACGGGGAGAGGCCACTCTCATCAGCACTGCAGGCTTCCTGCTGTTTTTCCTCCCTGCTGGAGAAACCCCGGGATCCCAAACCTGTCCTTCCCTGCCTCGCTGGGAGCTGAGCTGCAGACCCTGCTGCCTCAGCCTTCGCTGCTCTGCAGCCCTGCCCGTCTGGCCTGCCGAGACCTCCAGGGATTCCTACCACAGCTCCGCAGCTCGATACATCTCGCCTGCCACGTGGAATTTGTGCTCCTACTGCTGCTCCAGCCTGCCTGGACAGGAGAGCCCGGACAGACCCAGGATCAGCTGCCCAGGGAGGTTTGTGAAGCCTTTCTTCCATCCCTTCCCGGATCCCAGGCCGCCATCACTGCGTGCTCCCCGAGCTCGCTCCGGAGCGCCCCCTGCAGCCGCGGGGGAACCATCGCACCTGCCCTGCTCACCGGGAGCCGCCAGCGCCCCTGCCGGCTGTGACTGGAACTGCACCAGAGGGGAAAGGGCCTGACAGCCGAGAGAGGCTGCGCTGGGTTTGTGGTTCTGTTTGCTGTCACCACTATAGTTATTGCTGTTTGTTTGCCTGTTTATACATCTGTGTTTTAGTAAAGAACTGTTACCCTATCCTTTGTATCTTTGCCTGAAAGCCCCTTAATTTCAAAATTATAATAATTCAGAGAGAAGGGGGTTGCATCCTTCATTTCAAGGGAGGCTCCTGCCTTCCTTAGCAGACGTCTGTCTTTTCAAACCAAGACAAGTCCAAATTCATTCAAGAGATACTTCTCTCTCTCTTTACTGTCACAAGCAAGGAAGACAGGTTTCAACAGGATGTATATCCAGACATTCACCTTTCCTTGCTGTTCCCCAAACAGGGCTTCGGATTCTCTCTAAGGATGCTTGAATAAGAAGTGCAGATCTGGAGGGTACCCAAGGTCTTCAATAGAGAAAGGAATTTAGAAACATCTTTATGAAATTTCTACTCAATTCAAACTTCTGTATGTATATTGCTAACATTCCTTTCAAATGTCTTCAAAGCAAAGCCTAAAATTTCTCAGCACTTTGATATGTTCATTATGCTTTACTCTTCTGAGTGCTTAAACAGTCAGAAAAAAAATAAATTTAGTACACAATAAAGGTATATATGTGTACATACACATACATGGGCCAAAGCTGTAACATAGAGAGTGGATGTTGTGGGGGTTTTGGCGCAGATCTCCAATCAAATTCTACCCAGGAAATTCAAAAATTTTATGAGAAATTTAATAGGAATAAAATCTCAACAAATTTTGACAATAATGTCTTAAACATAAACTTGCAATCTTAAATGTAATAATAACCAAAGAAACACACTCCCTCTTATATATCAATAGTAATTGAATTGTATCTGCTGGCTGGACCTGATAGCTATTTCCTGATATGAAATGGAATAGATTTATTTCTGTCCAAGCAAGCAAACTGATTTTGCCTTTTATATATATATATATATATATATTGCTTTTATTACTGGTAAAATTCTGTAACTTTATCTGTATAGTACTCATTTGTAATAATACTTTTTTAATACTAAAGCACACAATGGAGCAAGACCTAATGAGGGTCAAATCCCACCCCTTTAAATCACTGTCAGTATCTAATTCTGTGCATAACAACTCATGGTAGCACTTGTCACAGGGAAGGTTATGGGATTGAGAGGTCAGTCACCCCAACACAAAAAGGAACTGATGCAGTTTCATTCCACATCCAAGCCATTAGTCCTATGTACCTGTTCATACAGTTATTAATATATTGACAGATAACAGTAGTCATATATTTATGTGAAATATAAGGAAAACATTATGCAAATGTTTCCTAGAGAAACAGCATGTTACTTTCCCAGACATGGAGAAGATCCCTGAAGAAGCAATGGTTCTTCATTTGCCAACATGGGAATCGCCTGCCCTTCTCCTGCCTTGATCCTATCAACTCAATAGAAAATCAGAAGCAGCAAGGGACTGCAAGTACCCCAGAAAGAGAAGGATAAATATGCCTGAAGAAATAAAGAACTCAACAGGCTCAATTTAGTCTTGAAGAAATGGTCAACATTTTAAATTCTGTGAGTCTCCCAGATTCAGCTCCTCTTCTAAAGATGCACCCAAGGCAGCTCACAGGACTGAGCTCTCAGCCACTTGCTCACAGCAGTCATACAGCTGACAGGCAGGAGGCACTGAGTCAAAGAGAAAGGTTTCCAGCTTGCATTTTGGAATTAGCAGATTAAGCTCATCTTTTTCCCCTGCATCTTTATAAGCAGTCATCTTTCTCTCATGTGTGTTGGATATTTAACTCCTGTTCTCTTCCACTTAACCTTGACTTGTATCAAACATCATTTCAATGTCATTAGCTAACACTAGATTATCCCATCCCTACAGTCTGGTAATCTTTAAATAAAACAGGCTACTGGAAAAAATTCACAGTAACAAGCATATTAATACATGCACTCTAGAGAAGTGGCCTGTACTTTCACTTAATCCCCTAGGATGCTCTGAGAGGTGATTTGCAAGGATGAGAAAGACTTGTCTTCCAGGGACCTGTATTAGCCAGAGAACAGCTCTGACGTATGGTGGCAGAGATGGTGCTCTGGAGCCAAGGGAATTTTTAACATTTCTTCTTTGATGATTCAGAGAGGCTTGGTTGGCATATAATTGGATCCCATCAGCACATAATCTACCAGGGAGAATAATTGCATGCCTGTGCTCAAATCATCAGCTTTCCAACTTCTTTGCCAGATAATCTCCTCAGTGTGGCCGAACTAAGTAGCAACTTTAACAACACCAAAGGTTAATTAAGCTTTCCAGAAGTCCATGTGTTGCTGCTTTGATAGCAACCTTTGGAAATACTACCATATAATCTTATACATTTTCATATCATCGTGTTTTATAGTAGAATCAGCATCTCATTTCAATATTTACTGGAGCAGAATATGGATTTCATTACACTGTAAGAGTTCAGAAGGTAAAAAGAATTCAGAAGAAAATATTTTTATTAAAAATACTTTGCTTAGTTCAGGTCAGAACACTGAAGTTTTCTCTCTGCTGTTCTTTATACTCCAAGCCTGACCAGAAATGATCAAGTCGAGAACATGAAAATGTCTCAAATCTACGCTAATCTGGATGGAAAGTGTTGCAGTAGGAATTGCTCGAATGGTGTTCTCAGTCCTCTTCAGAGCAAAGGTTAGAGACTTCCTTTCTGGATTGGAGCTGCTGTCACTAGAGAAGGACAGTGGAACCAAGTGATAAGAGTTTTCCATCAAGCAAACATTCAATCATCATCAGTTCTGGCTGAAAAATCACTTTGCAAAGTGAATGTAAAGTCTTTTCATTCTGTACATTTTGTTTAATCATAATTCCATAGCTGAAGCTCTGTCCAAGTTCTGTACTTATTTACTAATTTTCATATAATATTCTTATTTCATACACTTCTTTTATAGTAGGAAAGCAAACAGATTACTTCAAATAAAACCCACTTTTAAGCAAAATGTTTAAAAAGGCAGACTTTTACTTACAATTTTACAATCTACTGAAATTAAGTGTATTTAAGGGTTAATCTGGATGATCTTTAGAGCTCCCTTCCAAGCAAGGTTATTCATTGTTTCTATGAGTTAAAACTTCTGTAGACATGCAGACACCTGGCATCTTAAATATTAAAAATATTTGTTTGCCTTCTTTTTTCCTATTTTATTTTTCAGAAAATGATTCCATCACCTACTCCTTATTCACCATCTTTGCTGCAGGCAATAAATACAAAATATGTTTGTATTAAGTAGAAGACTTATTTAGTGGCAGAATTTGAGATTAAAGAAACAATTAGGAAGGAGTTTTCCAATTATCAAAACTGACAAGTAGCAAATCTGTCATAAAGCATAACTCTTCAGGAGCACAGGTTTACATTCTCCAAGCATGATTTTAACACAACCAAATTCAGCCACTAAAATTGTCTGAGATCTCATGAGAAAAAAATATGTAGAGCTAAATATACTGGTAGTAAAAAGATAAAGTTCCTGAGCAAAAAATTATTACAGATTCTTTAATGAACTGCTGAAACACAAATAATTATTAGAAAACATTTTCATAATTTTTAATATTATTAATTTAGATCTTGTTTATTTGATCAGGGTTATGATGATAAAAGCACTATTTCCTACAAGCAAAAGCAGTAGAATTTAAGACTTAAAAGTGGAATTACATTCAAGTCTATATTTCAATTAACCATTAATTCCTCACACAGGCCATGAATTTGCAAGCAGTTGCAAGAGTACCCCTGTTCATGCAAAAGCAGTTTCGTAGATATGCAAACCCTTGCAGAACAGCAATCTTGCTGTACTTGATAGGCTTTTCCTCTCAAAAGTTTTTTTTCTCTTAACTTACACAGGTATAGGCTACCTGAAGCATTTGTATCTTAATGTTGAGCTCAGAAAAATAATTTTGACAAACCCAAAGTTTTTCAATTAATTTAAATTTTCGAAAGTAATAAAAATTCTGAAAATTAAAAATGGAATCTTCTTATTCAAAATCTTGCAAAGAACTTACATTTCTGTTAAATCTGTAAAACCAGAGATGTATTTCAGCCTCTCCATTCCTTTGCTGTTTGAATTAGCTTCTTCTTGGCTTCAGCTCATCCAGCAAAATGTTCTCTTTATGACAGGAAAACTTCTCTCAGCTTTGCAAACAATATCTAGGTTTGAGTAGAGGAGAGCTATTTCTATTGATGTTGTATATACAAAGAGTTACAAAATTGGTCTGAATGCCAGCACAGATTTACTTCTGCTGTGGAATACAGACTAAAACCACTTAACACCCTAGTACCTCATATTCTCTTCATCCCACATTTCTGTAAAGGCAGGGACGAGACGGAAGTGTATCACAGCTCGTATTTAGCCCAAAGAAATTTTGGAAGTGTTACTTATCATAGGCTCTAAAAGTATATTTTCATTATAAGCATATGTTAAAAGCCTCAAAGGGTTCTGCCATGACTTTAGTGCTTGTATCTTTTGCAGCATAACAGTCTTGTGTATCTGGTGTGTGTTTGTTGTAACAAGAAAAATCAGCCACAGCACCTAGTCTTTGCTCTGCAAGAACACCTGTTCTACCTGTTACTCCTACAGCAGTGAACAGCAAGATATTAAGAATAATCTCTCTTGAATTTCTAGTGCTTTATTCTCTTGTTCTTTGTAAGTCATAAACCAAACACATTTTCTACTAGATCTTTAAGGCTTTTTTGTTCTCAATCTTACATTGCAATAGAGATAATTAAAAACCAGAATACGTAGTTTTAACACTTAGTTTCTATTTTAATTTGTTTGACATTTGAGACTGGCATTGGAATACATTATCTTTATGGTATCAGTGAGTATACTCACCTTTTTTAAGCACCCAAAGCCATTCTGTTACATCCCGTTTTTCACCCATCATAAGAAACAAGAAAAAAATTATGCTCCCAGCCAAAAAAATTGTTGATGGAAAAGAGATATGTTAATGTTAATGTTCCACAGACCTTGAGAAGTGTTTTTCATTAAAGTGCTAACATTTCTGAATAAGAACTAGAGAATTAGGGACTCAATGTTCATATAAATTGTTTCAGTTCAGAAAGAAAAAACTTCAGGTTATCCACTTGGACTCTGAAGATCAGTTTTAATAACTGTCTTTAGGCAAAATGAAGTTAAAAATTTAAGAGTAAAGTGCTTAAGGCCCATTTTTTTTGCCCAAGAGTTATAAACTCCTTTAGTGATCCCGTTCCTTCAGTGAGGACTGAAAAACCCAATTAGGCCATTGCAGCAGTAGGATAACCCCTTGCATAGTAGCCAAGACCTTTTCACACAATAAGCTTGGACTATTTGCTACTCTGCAAGAACATTTCAAGTTAATTAATCCTTCAGTTTTCCTGCTAATCACTCATTAAACCTGTCCTTATAATAATAATTTATGAGGTTTGTTATGCAACTCACCTTGAAGTATTGCAAGAAGTGAAACTCACATGAGGTTTCATGCTGCAGTGACCACTGATAGAAATTTGTAACATCTGGGCTGTCTTGGATCCTCACTTCTTAATTCTTTGAACAGGCTGCTAACATAAGACCCATATGCCTGCGAGCATGCTTCACATCTGTAATTGATGTCCTGCTGTCTACTGGAACACTCTTCTGTACCCATAAGATATTAAGATGAATGCTGCACTGATCTCTAGGAGAAAAAAATAAAAGTCAAAAGTCTGTAATTTCTTCAGCAGCAAGAAAGCAGTTAATATTACCATGCTCAAGCAGAGACTAGATTTAGTTTGAATGCCATTTTTCTATTTAAGTAGGAAAGAGAGCCATTAAAAACATATGAGAAATTGTGATGAAAGCCTGAAGGACAATATAAAAGTTAATTAAGAGATAATTAAGAAATTTTCCCAAATCTTTGGGTTTCTGTATCTGGAAAATCATATCTTTTCTGTGCAAGTGTCTGCCAGTCCCATTAGCACTGTGCTTTCCAATAACAAAATAACTTGTAACCAAAATTGACTTCAAACTCTTGGCCTTCCACCACAGTCGAAAATTGATCCTATGGTGACAGGACAGAATTTGCACATGCAGTTTTCTCTGATTATGGGCACAGAAAACTGTGGCATAAAAAAACCCATCTTTACAGGTATAGTTTGGAACTCTAGTTTGTCTTCATTGTCTTTATTTCCTATAAAATAGCTGTCACAATTATTAAATTAAAATTTGGTGTTCATTTTCATACAAATATACTATTGCACAAGTAATGTGAAGTAAAGGTGGCTTTTTATAAGTTGTGGAAACCATTTAGTGTGTATTATATACCCCATTCTTCCCCTGCAGGTACATCCAGAAACATTTAAAGGTCTCCTGCTGTGCATGACTAAGCAGTAAAATACAAAGCACGAAAGTAAATAGAGCATACAGGCAAACTTATGAAGAGCATATGTGAACAGCACTGAATCTCAGTTAAGACAAGAGCTGACAGGGAAGCCAGTTGCTTTATTTTACAAATTATCTTACAAAATGAATCTTAAAGAGATATTAAACTTGAATTCTGAACCCGTATGTGTGAGAACCAAAGAACATGAGGAGGAACCTGCACGTCAGCAGCCACACAGTTTCATGGGCAAATTTACAAACACTTTCACCCACAACAGTACAAAATTACAAAACAAATCACTGCCTTTCTGCATGTGTATCTTCCTGTTTTCTCCTGCACTGCTAATGAAAGCCTAATGGAAGCTATTAAGCCTTTTTAAAGTCATAAAAGCCATTAAGCCCCAAACATTACAGATAGGATACTCTAACACACTCATCTAAAAATTAATGTTAAATATGTTTTAATCAAATGATGTCAAAGTCTATCCATCTAATTTTAAATATCCATCCTTGGAGCCTTTTAGTAGAAGGCAGTCTAAGGCTTTTAAAGAGCCCTCTTAAAATTTTGGCAGCCTGTGACATGGAGTCATTCCACCCAACTCCAGATTCCCAAGTGATGCACCAAAGTTGGAAATATAGCTATTTTAAGTTCCATGGTGTAAGTTGGTCTCTTCCAGATCCATTCAAATCTCCTATGCCCTGGGTATTTTGAATTTGTCTTGCCTACCAACAAGAAGATATTAGGAATTTAAAAGGCCTTTATGATTGCTGTAGCACGGGAGGCCCACTTATGCTCCAAAGAGTTGACATTCCGGAAATTTTCTTTTCACTGAGCACCTTTAAAATTAATTCTGTCCTCAGATGGAGACAAGATAGGATCACTAAACCTGGATAGTTCTCAGTTATAAGAAAACACAGTCCACTAATAGAAAAATATGCATAAGCATAAACATAAGAAAATGGAAAGTCCAGATAACTTTGCCCATAGGTAGGGCACTTGGAGCAGCAGGGTTTTCCCCAGGACCAGGAGAAAGAAGTCAGGCAGCACAGGCGGGGCTTTGAAACCACAGAGATTGTGGACATAACAACACAGAAGTAAAGCCTGAGGCAAAAAGCCTGAAGCAAATCACATTGTGACAGCTGCATCCAAACTGCCCCTTGTGCTTCTGAGAGCATGAGAGAGCATGCTGTGCATCAAGAGCAAGGGTACTTTCAAGCATGACAAATGTAGCTGCCACTTGTTCAGGAGTCTGTTGGCTACTGCTGCAGCAAGATTAAATTTCTGCTGGAGGTGTCCCCATCTCTTTAAACACACACAGCTAAACTTGCTGGGGATTAACTTTTGATGTGTGTTTATCTATTTAAAAGCTTGACAGGTAGGTCAAGAAGCCCAAGGCAGGTAGTTCAAGCACAAAAGAAAGAGGGAGATGTGCTTTACTGGCAGAGGAATCCCGTTTTAATTCTGTAGGTAGAGGCTGGGACAAACAGCACAAACTCCAAGACTGAGAAGTCACTTATAACAGAGAATATAGAAACCACTCAAAAAAAAAAAAAAAAAAAAAAAAAAAAAGACATGAGGGTATTTTTAAGCCCTTAAAAGCATGAGAGAAAGCACTCAGTAAGAACCACTACAGCTAAGTGCTTATGAGGCTGAGGTTCTTGAAAATGAGACACTTAACCTACCAGGGTCTCTGAGAAGGCAGAATTGAACCTGAAGGCAGAGGCTTTCAGATGGCAGGCACCATTTCTGTAGTATATAATGCTCAAATCCTCCATGCCCAGGTGGTCAGGGCTGCCTGAAGCACCTGAGAAAAGGAAAAGTTGATGCCAGCACCTAATTAGGTTAGAAATGAGTATGTCCTCCAGGCTGCATATGAAAGCTAACAAAATTTAAATAGATGTGATCTAATTATGAGGCCACAGAGAACAAGCAGAAAAACAAACAAAATCCAACAGATAGTGGGTGATCCAAAACTAAAGATGAATTATTTCTCTTTCTTAAAGATACAAAATCCAAGCATCAAAATACAGTTACATGAGCATGAATCCTCCCTGTGGATTAAAAGTTTCTGTAGACGCCCAGAATCTTATAACCATAGAACTTTTCTAAAAGTGGAGCCACAGAGAAACAGAAGTATAATTATATTCACACATGTTTTGAAAGGCCTTAATTGCTTGATCAAGTTCACCCCTAAAAGTGCTTGAAGGAATTTGATGAAACTTTAAAAAAAAACTTTAGGCAGGACAGAATACAGAGGAAAAAAGCAAGTTCCTATAGCTATCATTTGAGTCAATCAGTGCAACCAGAAAAATTCTTTAAAAAGACAGCACTTAGGTAGCCATAACTATCCACATTCCACAGAAACAATTTCCCTAAAATTCTAAGAGCTAAGATAAACATCCTATAAAAACTTCTATGATAGGACAGTTATTAGGATAAATAGGTTCAAGGTTGCCTCTTGCAGGCTGTCTGTTTAGCAATGCTTCTGCATCAGTAAGAGGGAAAATATCTGTGAGATATCACTCAAAGAGATTGTTATAGAAAACTTCCCTCTGGTCCACACCAAATACTGGAGACTAATGAAGCCAGCAAGACATTAATAAAAAATAAATATTAATACTGTAATATAATGAGCTCATCACTCATTCTTGTATACTTACTGTTAAGAATGTAGATTGTGATTAATTAATCTGCCTTAATCTAACAGTTACAATGATTCATAGAATTTCCAGTAGAAAAATCATGTTTCATGCAAATCCATGTCAATTATATAAAATTACATAGCTTTCTAATTTAATTCAATAAAATCTAGGAACAATTAGGCAACTGCCTTCAGCAAGTAACTAAAAAAGTTATATATGAGCTAGGACTGAATGAGCTACTATCAAACATGGAACATCTTTCATATTCAATATTAAAGCACTCTCTTCCTTTGTAAACAAATCTTTCCAGACTTAAATCTGTAAAACTTATGTAGGAGTCACAGAACAGAGCAAGAAAAATCCTCTAAGCGCATTTTGAGCAAGAACAAGTTGCATCTTCCTTTCTTTCTTTTTTCTTTTTTTTTTCTCTAGAAACATTTACAGTCCATTTGTACTCATAATTTAGTTTAAAATATATTAACCTCATTAGCTAGATTTAGACTGTTTCTCTATATTCTTGCAAGGCATGTACATTTAATGGGTTTTCCCTCTCTAATAAGAAAAATCAAACACAAAAACATATTTTCACACAGTGGAAAAGAAGCAAAAGAAAAAAGACCATTTGACGGTTGCAATCCATGTCTCAACAAAGGGTAAAAGTACCTGAGCAAGACCAGGTGTCCTTCAGGAGACATTCCCTGCAGAAACACTTTGCAAGTCTTGTAAAGTAGCAATGTTCTGGACTTAGTTCCCCACCTCAAACTCCCAAGCATTAATGTGTTTTTTTCCTTACTAGAGATACTTTCTTTCCCCATGACAAAGAAAAATGTTGACAAGACATTGGAAAAAATCTGTTTGATGCATAGCAGATCAACAGTACCATTCCTACATTTACAAAGTCCTTTGTAAAAGCAGGGCTAACTGGTCTTATCTTCCTGGGTGCCCCATGAGCCAAAAGATGTATTAAGGTATTAAAAAGAGACTGAAAAAATCAGGATTTGACAAAATTCCACTTTGGGATGTAGTAGCTGAGAGGTTCCTACAGTTATAGAGCTTCTGCAGGAGTAACCACCCTCTCCAGCCCCTCTAAAACAAAGCAGCAAGGTGTTGCTTCTCTCCCCAGTCATCATCTCAGCCTCTCTGCCTCTCTCCCTCTGGAACTAGGTTTTCAGCAAGGCACCAGGGGTGATAAATTTGCAGTGAAGTCCTGGACTCTCTCTTTTATCATAGTTAGGTTAATCTACAAGCCATATATGACAAAAAGAACAAAAACAGGCATAGCAGTTAATGTGATAAATCACTGTTCAAATCAGCAGGCCACTGGTAGTGGTCCTCCCAGTACTGCACTGGTAATGGGTCAGAATCTTGTCACTGGAATGCAGCTAATGAACATGATTAATGGCAGAAGGGTGTGACATACTGGGCATTCATTTTTCCTTAACTTTACAGTGTTAAGCAATTTTACTTGCATCCTCAAAATGATAGATACACCTAATCAGTAGTAGTAGAAGTCCCATTAAGTTCTCATTAAACTTCTATATCCTGTGTATAACCTTGAACAATGCATTAGACACTAATGAGTATATTCTCCTTTCACTGTGCACTCCACTTCCAGAGCCATGAGTGTGGTGTAAATACACACACAGAGATTGTTGGAGTGGGTTTTCTCTGCAAGCCTCAGAATAATTTCTTTGACTAGTGGAAGGGACAGTCTTAACACAAGCTGTACAGACAGTCTGTATTTATTTGCACTGCACTTGAGTCCTAAAGGCAGGCCAGGACCTCACATTACATGCTGTACAAACACACACAGGACACCAGAGCTCAGCATGAGCTAAAAATAGCAATGTTAAAATACTCAGACTCCAGCTCTATTGTTCTTTTATTAATAGGCTAGGTGCAAAGTTGAAAGATGGCATGGGGGTGTTTTTTATACTACACTTCTTAAAATTACTTAGTACCACTGTTAAGGCTATAAGTAGTTATATGGTGCAGTTTCAAGCAGCAACACACCAGCAGGCAAATAAAAATAGGTCTTTTTCAAATTGTTTCTCATCAAAAAATGATAGTGTCAATGTTATAAAGCATCAGGAATGACTGAGAAATCTCAGTGCTATCCAAAATAATGAGGTCAAGCTGGTAGGATAGAGATTTCAGCAGTGATCCTATGAGTTATGTGCTCAAGAGCTCACAGAAAGCCTTATTGGTTGCATTAAGCCATTAAGTTGGGTTTCATTGAGCCACTGAGTGTTTAGGAAAACAGTAACACTGAATAAAACAGTATTTTATTCAGTGCAGAATTTCATTTTAACATAGACCGAGAGACTGGATTCCTTTTATTTTCTTTTTGAAAATCTGTACCCAAGTTTAAAAAGCAACTAGGAAGGAGTAACTTGTGTTCACATAAATCACTTAAATCAGGTTCAACAAAGCATTAAGTTCATACCTAAACCAAAATGTATTCTGTTTAAAGGAGCAGTTTGAAATCTAATCACAGACTAGCAGCCTGCATTCACTTCAGTCAATCCAGAGAGGCATTCACACCATATGGTGATTCATATCATACACTGAGTAACCTTTCTCTTTCCAGGGGGTAAAGGGGAGCATAGCCCAACAGGTAAGTTAATAAAATTGAAAAACAGATTCAAAATAGATCTGGAAAGGTCTGGAAAGCAGTTGGAGGAAGATCACAAAATCTCAGGTGTTTACACTAAAAGGTGCAAGTTAGGAAGGTGCTATTTTTCAACTACATTTACAGTATCTTCATCTGGAATATGAGAAGTAGCTGTATATCTCTTCTAGCAGTAAAAGTCAGAGCTTCAGAAAGTAAGGGTGACTTCTACAATTAATTGCCAGTTGAAATATTTTGAATACTTTCAAAAAGACATTTATCATTGCAAGACAAAAGGTATATATAGTACATGGAACAGCAAAAGAAATTACTAGAGAAGACAAAAACCCCAATGCAGTGCTAAGCAGCTGAACAAAAAAGCAGCATCATATGGGAATACATCGCCATCTGCATTTATTCCCCTGAAATTCCAGTTTGTCTTGAAACCTTAACTTCTAGAAGATTCCCTCCTTCCTTCTTTTAAAAGATTCCTTCAAAAGATGTCCTAAAAGCCCTTCTGTCACTTTTCAGCCAAATTTGTGTCTCTTAAAGATGATCTTTGTACATCAGAGAAATAAAAAGCCTATTAATTTTTCAAACCTAAGGAGGTAATATATTGTCTACACTACACATTTTAATGTAACTTATCTGATTTTCACAGTGGACCATATGTACATTTTGACAACAAAGATTTATGATAATGATTTTCAATTTAATATAACTATTCCATAAGATGACCTTCACTGAGCTAATAGAGAGTTAGGGGTAATTTTGGTTTGTATAATTCAATTTACAATGCAGATTAAAAATGGAGATTTTGCATGTTTTATATTTTTCTAACACTTCTGTTTTCCTACCTTTACTGTAACATTTTTACTTCCACACAGATTCAATATGAATTCACACACAATTCTGAAAAAAAAAAAGATTCTAATATTTTCAGCCTGTGTGTTAAATGAGTTTGGTATTTTATGTAGTCCTACAGTATTTCTCAGATAGCTTCTCATTTTTCTTCAACATTGTTAGAGAAGAGTTTGCATTTGACCACAGTATATTGGAGAAATTGTGTTACTGTGCTTCTGTGAAAAATGTTGCCCAGCTTTGAATATGCTTCATTCTGTCCAGGTAGATTCAGTTCACTTTAACAGTCTGAATGCATTATATATATATATATATATATATATATATATATATATGTATACTTCATATGAATTAATTCACTCTAGCGCTAACTCTCAACAAGACCACAGACTGATTTTGTTCAAGAGTCATATCAGTTCTTTTGCCAAGCTTTGCCATTACCCACATGCTGGGCTGTGGTACAGACTAGCCTTCAAAACTAGAGAGTAGCTGCAGACAAAAAGATGCTTGTCCTTTTCTTCACCAAAAAAATTATAGCTCATATAATTCTTGATTTAAAAAATTATTTAACTCATATTTAAGTTCCTAATCACTTTTACATAGATAAGTCAAAATTATGAACTCTATCCCAAATGATTTCTATTACAAAGGTCTTTATTGGGTGCAAGTTAAGCCCACACTCATCCCAGGCATCGTTTCAGTAGACTGTGACCAGTGCAGTTACAGATAGAACACCAGTAACTAAGCCACAGATCTCTAGCCTAAGTGATATAGAACGAGACCTTCCTTTCCTGAGGTGCTTACCATCTGAATCCACTGTCTCCTCTTCCCTCTGCCTGGAATGAGCAGTCTGATATGACACTAACTGTAAAAAGAAGTGGTTAAATCCTCTCTGTGAACCATCTCCTAAAATTGCTCACTTACTTTGCTTTCAGTAGCTGAGAGTCCCTTCTGTTATGCTGCTTTTGCTCACAGTGAAGGAGAGCTGAAAAACATGAATAACAATAGTCTGTTTCCGTACCTTGGTCAGCCTGCACAAAGCATCTGCTCTTCTTCAATATACTATAACCATAGAAATGAAAAGGTGTGAATAAAACATATTAATTGTGATTTGAAGTGGAAAATTAAAATAAGATGGGATCCATTTAACAAGGATAATTTCTCTCGTATGCACTTTTCTTTTAGATTGCATAATATTTGAAATAAAATCACAAAACACAAAGTATTGTGTTAATGGACTGCTTACACACCTCTAGGACAGACAACTCATCTGTGCAATGTTAATCTCCCTTGTTTTGATTGCAGTGTTACTTCTGTTAATATTCAAGCATAAGTACCATTTCAGACATTATTTTAAAGCTGTTTTAAATAACTGTTTGAAGAATGTTAAAGACTGCAGACATCTATAGGAACATTTGATTTCAGGTCTAATCCTGCTCCAGGACATTCAGGCAGCAGTCAAGGAGACAGCAGCTGTGGATTTCAAAGAGCATTCTCTGTCTTCAAAAAGCATTCTCTGTCACAGAGAGACTTCAGGAGCCTTTTTCAGGCAAAAGCCCTGTCTAGTGCTTATTGTATCTTGAACTAAAGATCTAAAGAAGTGAGCTGAATCTTACTCTGAGAACAATTTTTCTCTGAGCTTATGAATTAAGCCAATGATGGCTCATCACTCACAACCGTATCAAGACCCTTGTCACATCAGATCTGAACTCAGGACAAATGATTTCTACATATATTCAAGAGCAAGTTTAACAATAACAGTTAGAAGAAAAACAAATATCAGGGAACTCTGGCAGCAGGCCATGAGGTAGCTTGGAGTCAAATGGAAATGTACTTTACTTTTAAAATACAGTAAAATCTGTAAATCTGTAGTGAGAAAAAGAACAAAAGTTTAGCTGACTAGTCATAAGAACAAGCTTTAAACACACAGCTACAGCAAGAGCCTTGTATATATGAGCAGATTTTGGGTGAATTAAGATAGTTTATAGGCATCTTCATCTCCAGTGAAATGCCATTGCTTTGGCTTGTTACCTGCTTATGGTACTGTATAAATCATTTGAGATTAAAATCAATAGAGGTACATAAATGAAGATGCACTAGCAATTAAGTGGATGGCTGAATAGGTCTGCCTGGGATGGAGTCCAAAATATTGCTTGGAGTTTCATTTCACTCAGAAATTTAACTGATTCATTTGGGCAGCTAAGCAAAAGTTACCTAAAGTCAAAATTAAAGCCATCCTTACTAATTTCCTAGGCGTATGCTCCATCAGAACCCCTCCCTTGTGTGAGCTGGAAGGAACCCTGAAAGCCTCTGTGTTACTAAAATGAACTGAATGACAGCAGAAGGAAAAGCAGAGACTGGGAGGTGGAAGTGATTCTCAATCCTATCTTGCTCCTTCACAGAAAGAGGGTTTTAATATTTCTGTCTGCATACAGTGATTGCACAAAATTCCTCACAGGATACCTGGAAAGAAGAGTGCTCATTTGGGTATTTCTAAATTACAATAACTAACAGCAAGAACGAGGACTTCTCAGCATACAAACTTCTATTAAAAAAAAGCCAAAATAAAACAAAAAAATAGAAAGTTGTGAAATTTTTTCATAGATTTAGGTTATTTCTGTGCCAAATTTAAACAATATTTAGCAAACTCTCAAGAATATGGACCCAGATCATATATGGTAACTCTTTTTGAAATAGTGCCAGACACACCTCATGGCTGAGGGGAAGCAAGGTTACTAATTATTTCAATATAATTGATAGACATTGCAAAGTCACAGGCATTAAACAACTTTCCAGGCAGAAATCTATGTATTTTAACTGATACCAAAAACTGTTGGAGCAAACAATGTCCACACACTTTTGAAGAAAAGGCAAATTTGAAGGTCACAGTTTCTTGCATTAGATGTCATGGTTTTTTAGAGGCTTAAGCTGTATAAACCAGACAGGTTCAACATTATTATTTTTCACTGTTTCAAATTTGTGTAGGAAATATTTGTGCTGATTAGTAAAGGAAAGCTGAATCTTTCTAGGAACACTGGCTTATGACAACACTACATATCTTGTACAAAAAAACATGCATCCAGTTCACATTTGTGTTATAAAACAATTTTCACCAAATAAGTACTTTTATAAAGGGGCATAAACCAGCATGTCTAAGTGCAGTAACTGCACAGAGCTGCAGCAAAATCCAATCCTCTCCTTTGTCAAAATTAACAATAGAAGGAGCATCCGTTTATTTCTTTTCAGCAAGCAGATCTTAAAAGCTGATCATGTTGCCAAAGACATTCCCAAGGATTTTTTGTGATGGGAGATGGATGTCACATTATTTCCACGTGGAAATCAGACAGCATAATTCTAAGGCATCACAATCTATAAAGAAAAAAAAAATTAAAAGCAAGCAAATAACTCCATATCCAAGACAAATTAAAAACAAAGAAGAAAGTTTTACATTCCCATCTTCTAATTTGTAACACAGCACAGAGAAATTACAGTAGTACTCCTGCATTTAGCAAATGAGAAATGTCAAAACAAGGAAGGCACTAAATCCATACAGGAGCATAACAAATCGATTTTGAAATCATGTTTTCTGCAATCAGATGCTGTTTCCGTGATTGATTGTTTCAAAATTTTATACACATGTAAGGTCTTAGGCTTATGTTTTTGCGAAGGACAGAGCAATTCAGCAATTCCAGAGAGGATTTGACATAAACTTGCATTAGTTTTTCTTTTTGTCATCATTACCAAAATTATGATACTTCTTGGAGCCAGACAGAATTGTTAATAGATCTAAATTGTTATATGCCATGTTGCTTTATGCTTTTGATTTCTCTTGCAAATAAATGGATTTTTTTTCCTGCTGGTTATCTATTCCATAATTGATACCTCTGAGAGCAATGTTGGTTTCTTGATGTGTTATGACTGGCAATTGTTCAACAGACTTTTAATATATTGTTGGATAATAGAATAGAAACAAAAAAATTAAAACTTCTACCTTCTATAAAACTAAGTTGCCTTTCATGTGTCCTTCAGCTCTTAAATTTAGTCATTTTATATAAGGAGAGCAGTCAGGTGTAAATGCGTAGGACTATACGGTTAATTCTTCAGTAATAAGAACTGTAAGAACAGAAAATGGAATATTTTTTATAGTCAGACATTCCTGATCTGTGATATAGAAGAAAAATTTAAAAATCTGTAACATGATTCACACCACAACAAAATTCGAGATCAAGTGCCCAGCTACTATGCAGGTTTGGCTACTATCAAATTTTACAAAATTAACATATTGTCACAGAAATAATGGAATTCATAATTTGAAAACCATACTGAATAATTTTCCTAAAACTTTTTTCATAGTACTAGGAATATAAATTATTGTATGCAGAAAGTAATGCCAGAAATTAAATTGAAACACATTCTTCAGGAATCCCTTTTTCATTCCAGTGTCCACAGAATAAGAACGTTTCTCTAACACTTTAGACTTTACCAAAAGCTAATACAAAAGGACAGAAATTTAGAGAGCAGTAATATAGTGTGGGAAAATGTGGAAAGATAGTGATAGTTTTTATTTGGACTTTAATACTAGAGCTAAAATATTTTATTTTCTTTATATGTTTTACCTTCATAACAAAATGCTGATTTGGCATTAGAAGTGACACAAAAAAAACCCAAAATAGCTTCTGCAAAGCTGTATAACACGGGTGACGAGGGGATTCTTGTTTTTGCCCATGGGAGGTGTCACTTTCATGCATTGCTGAATACCCTGGAGGGGTGTGGAAGGTGGAGTAGTGGGATGAGCAGTTCCAAAAGGTCCTAATTTTAGAGAAAACCATCTTTTCTCATGAGAAAAAGTGTTTGGGTTTTTTAATAACCAAAAAGCACGATAAGCTAAATTCCCTGTTATTCATTCCTTCCTTTCCTGAACTAAAATTTTGATGCAATGGTTTAAAATTCTCTGGTGAATAGGCAGACTCTTCCTGCTGTATCAGATGGGAAGGGAAAGTGTCTAGACCAGAAGCTAGACAGAAAACACCACTCCACATGGATTAAAAATAACTGCTAGGTGCTTAACTAACTGACTGTCAGGTTCCTAAATAACATCAAGGGGACAAAAGTAATAAAAAAAATAAAGAGAATGAACATCCACTTGGACAGACCACAGAAACTAAGAGCTACTGGCTTAGTTGTCGGTAACACAAGCTACAACAGCCTCCACATAAGATCTCCTCAGTCTTCTTCTCCTCCTCCACAACTCAGTGACACCAGTCACACAATGCCTTCATACTGCCTGGGGTGATCAAATTTTCCAAGATGAAAAAACCCCAGCCAAGCTTCCTGTTATGTTTTCTACCTCTAAAAATTCTATTTCTTTGTAAAGTAGTTGTCTTGAACTAATCTGTTTCCTGACCAATGTCACCCACAGTTGCAAAAATGCAGATTTGTGTTTCTCTCAGGAAGTGCTTTAAGACCCAGATGACTTTTCTACAGAGCAGCGGTTTCAATCTGCCATTGGGCCCATGAACTGCTTTGGAGATTCAAAGAAGCTACTTAGAACAAGATAATCTCATAGATAATGTTGTGGTTACCTTTTTATGACAAGAGAGTGTAAAAGGAGGCTTCTGAAGTGTTTCCTTTTTTCAGCCTAAGCAGTTGCTTAGGATATCTTCCTTCCTACTGCTGCTAACTTTCTAAATTTTATCACAAGATCAGTTGGCTGCCTTTACTGTCACGTCTCTTACCTCAAGAGATGAATTTGGTATGTTCAAGTGGTCCAGACTTCCAGCCTAGTTATCTCAGACACAGAAGATGGACAACCACCATATGGATTTAACAAATTGTTGAACACTCTGTTAAAGACTGCAACATTATCTGCAAGTTATATCTATAGATGTCTGCCCAACACTTCTTACCAACAGATTTGATGTTGATAAATTAAAACTCAGAATTTCTACATGTTAGAAGTGTTCGTCTGGAAAAATATAGAGTCTCACCACATGTCCCCAGGGTCTAAGCCTTCTGGGACAGTCAGAAGGCTTTGGGATTGAACAATGTCTATTTCACTGTGTTGTTTGATCACTACATTTCCATCTCTTGCTGTCCAGTATTGCTCATTGTGGAAACTAAATGTCAAACTATTTCTGGTAATCAGCTGCACCCTTAGGTTTGATGGGCTGTTGTAGACGTCATGGAGCTTAATTCAAACATCATTTAGTCAGGACATTTGTGCCTCTTACAGTGATTACAGGGGCCAATAATAATAAATATATATTTTAAAGCCAAATAAGTGAGCTTGCCCTACCTCAGAAGTTATTAAGTACAGTATTGCTGAGTTTTGAGAATTACCTATGGGAATGTTGTTTACTTATCCTTACCTACAATTTAGGAGATTAAGTCTGAATCTCCTAAGGTTGACTGTGCCAATATATTAACAAATGTTTTTTTTATTTTCATCTCCTGGTTTGTGAATATTTCCACTCTCCATATAAGTTCCTTGCAGAGCTTTGGTGTAAGTAATTTCCCACACAGGGAAAGGCTGAGGGTACCCGTGGTTCAAGCTGAACTGGGTAGTGGATCACTAACAGCTCTCCTCAGTTATTGCCCTTTCATACGCTCCATGTAACTTTCTGAGGAATTTAAAGTCTATTTCTTTAATTGCTTGTACGCTAATCAGGCTAGGTTGAAGGCACAAGGCCATCACAGTTCTGAAAGTTTAACAGCAATTTGGAAAAAGTAATAGAGCTGCAAGTCTGAACTTTGTAAAAAGATCTAGTGTTACTGCAGAAATCAGAAAACACAGAGGCTTCAAGGGTCTGAGTAAAACATGAGCAAGCACTAAGCATCAGAAGGTATGGATAATGACAAGCTAATAGACAGCTTTTCAGTATGTTCCATTCTTCAACCTGAGGTGAAAATCACTCTCCCTGGAGACATATTCCTGAATAATGACAGCATGGATAGACATAAGCATTTAAGTTGAACTGCTGAAGAATCAATGAATGTGGTATGAGCTGACTGTTCATACTAAAGTGTCTGGGCTGGAAAAGGCAGTCTCAGGCCAGAAGAAATAGCTAACTGAATCCGACTTTTTATTTAAAATATTTTTGCTATTACTTGTGTAGGGTAAAAAGCATTTAAAAAAATGAAACCCTGGGCATTATCAATTTACTTGTCTTTCTCATTGTTTATGCTATTCATCAAGTCTAAAAAGGAAACCTTCCACATCTCTATGGAAAAACCATCGGCAATTACCTTCTCCTGATCAGTTTAATTTCACCAACATGGTTTCACTGGTAGCCCCTTGGCCCTAATTGGATCTTACCCACTGTGCTTACAGCATATTGTTGCCAATACCAGAGGTTTCCTTCCCATGAAAAAACAGTAAATTAAAAAAAATAATAAATAATAATAAAAAAAGAAAGGACAAGATGACTTGCCAGGTTTCTCATTAAACTGACAAAACACAAAGCTTAAATTCTCCTCCTTATGTAGTTTGCAGTAATGAACTGAAAAGCCTGTAGCGGAGAAGAGCCAACCTCTGGCTCAGAGAACTCCCTGGCCGGCAAGAAGTGCTTGGGAGCTCAGTTGAATGTGTGTGGAGCTGCAGCTACTCAGGGGGTTCTCATTTCTGGGAGACAGAAAGGGAAAACTTCTCATTCAGATGTAAAGTCCTTCCTGTCTTGTCCCTCTCTCTCTCCACTGTGCAAAAATATGCTGGGCCAGAGACAACAGGGGACTTCAGAGGGAAAAAGGGCTCAGAGGATGAGCATTAATCATTGTCTGTGTGTCTTTGTCACTATTGTCCCACCAAGGGCAATCACAGAGGGCAGCAGTAGGACCATTGGATTCCTGGAAAGTTCTGCCTATCAAACATCTCAGCAAGCCCCATTTACTCAGGTGTGTTTAGTGCTGATAACACAAGTGCAAGCAGCTCTGAAAACAAAAGGAGACCTTCAGATTACTCATTCACTCAGTCACAGAATCAGGAGACAATAAATATTGTATAAGAACTGCTGATGACTTGCTGGATGTGAAGAAAGGAGGCTTCCTTACCAGAGAGTATTTTATCTTTCAATTAAATAAATATTCCTCAATTTTCACATAATGCTGTTGCTAGCAAATCTATTATTTGGCATGGCATGGTCTCTGTCTTATCCAGGCTTGGCTGAATGTGGGTGCTATCATTCAGACAGAAACATTTTTCCCCTGAAGTGTATAAACATTATCTACTTCCTACTTCAGAGACTGATTTTAAAAGATTTCTTTCTAGAAATCTATAAAACTAATAACATGTATTCTTCATTCTTGCTAGTGATCAAAGGAGGAGTTAGATCCCAAAGATAAGGCAAGTTAAAGAGATAAAGGTCTAACTCCCCAGCATGTTCAGCATATATCAAATCTCAAGGTCAATGTGTAGCTAACAAATAGTACATGCAGAAAGTCAGCCAAAGAAAGCTTTGAGCTGTGAGATTTGTGAGTTACTTTATGAGCTCATTACTGTCCTGGTCAGAGCACAGTCTGGGCCCCATCATCACTGAAGACTGTACCACCCTCAAAAATCATCACCCATGCCTGGCCTTGTACCTCTGAGCCTGCGGAAGGACCAGGGCAGGACATCTCCCCCAGGGAACACACACATATTAGATGCATAAAGTGGCCATCTGACAGAGGTGTTCCTCCATATAAAAGCCACAGAAATAGCAGCTGTTCTGCAAAGAGGAAAAATAAAAGGAGTTGGTACAGATGCTGGTACTAAACCTGAGTTTCTTCTTTTTTTCCTAGCTATATTCTTGAGTGACCTAAAAAATGTAGACTTTTTGCTTTCATTTACTGTAGAGGGCTTTTTTCCTATTTAAAAAAATATGTACTTCTGAGAAATATTTTATAATGTAAATGGACTTCAGCAGGCTGCGTGCCTAAATTGGACTTGCTTTTTTTATTTCAGCTTGTCCACTAATGGTATTACTAAGTCCCCAAGGATCTACCTTGTACTCTTAAGTCCTATTTTTTTCAATATTTTGATTTCTACTGCAAGATACCTCCAGGTCACATTGGTAAAAAAAAGGGAGAAAAAAGGGTGAGAAAGTTGAGCCCACATGTTTAGAGATGCAGATGAAAACTTTTTGGACCCTAACTTTGTCGTTTGATATAAAGTACATGAACTACTTTTTAAAAGGGTTAATAAATTTTTTACATTTTAATACATTGGTATGGTTCCGTCCCATTTTTTTATAATGAGTACCACTCATCAATTTTATATTCCTGACTGTTGCAAAAGCCACATCTACATTAGTATTTTGAGCCCATGCACTCTTGTTTAAAACTCATTTGAATGCTTTTTAGAGATAGTACTGTGTACAGATAACTGGGTTTTTTCACCAACTTATTGATTTCATTGAAGTCCCGCAGTGATGTCTTTTTCCATGCATGAGCATTCTAATTCTCATTTTAGAGCATTTCTAAAACTCACAAAGGAGAGTTCAAAACAAGCACTAAAGCATAATCTAAGTGTCCAGGGATCAGAAGGCAAAGAAAACAATTTCCTCCAATTAATACCTGGACCTCTTAAAAACACTCAAAGGTGTTTCAAACATTTTCAACTGGAACACTAGGTATGTAAATAATCATCTATTTAAATTTGCAAACTGAGTCACACAAGAATTATTAAGAACACTGAAACAAAATTTAGAGATTACTTGTCCACTTTTCTAATAATGCATTCAAAATGATGTGTGGTTTTCCCTAGTTAATGCTACTTTGCAGTAGGTCACCAGGTTTTTGACTGACCACAAAACCAAGAGGAAATAGATATAAATGAAATATCTGCAGGACATCTTGATGTACAAAAGTCTAATACTGCCTATACTTACTTCAGCAGCAGAAAAAAATGTAATTCCTTAAGAATGTTGTCATTTGCTGAAGAAGGCTAAGAAAGTTTTTAGAAGAGTGACTTCATTTACATGGAAATTCTCAGAAAGCACAGGTGCTGTCACCTTCACACCCATATTTAATAGTTTTTTTAGTGTTGCATATGCTTTATATATAAATGTATATATGCAGTGGTTCATATGTGTTTATTTTTACATATTCATCTATAAATTACTTTTCTTGTAAGGATGAAATCAATACACCTTTCTGATTTATTACACTCCAAATAGGAGATAGTCAGCTGTGTTGGACATGAAAGCAACCAGACGCAGATTATATTTTCATGGAAAAAATTTCAGAACAGAACTGATTGAAATAATTCTGACAAGCATTTTCAGAGCAGACATCTGCACTAGCAAGAGTGAATGTTTCAAGAAGAGCTATGGGTTCTGTACTAACAGGTTGCCACTGCAGGAGCCTGACGCCAGGTGAGATCCTCCGGCTTTCTTCGAGCTGTCATTTACGCCTGACTGT
Organism: Lanius collurio; assembly: GCA_020086605.1. NCBI lineage: Eukaryota > Metazoa > Chordata > Aves > Passeriformes > Laniidae > Lanius > Lanius collurio. The sequence continues at coordinate 5,771,690 of JACBWW010000007.1, read as the reverse complement.
GCCCCAGCTCCCGACATTACCAACAGGCAGAAAGCACAGCCAAGGTGCAAGAGCATGCAGAAACTGTGTCTGGCATCTCTGCTCTCTTTTGTTCACCCACTGGTTAAAAAACTGATGTGAGCTGAAAGGGTAGCAGACTTAAAATTGCCATTTCTGCTCAGAGGGACCTGAGCATACATCAACCAGGTCCCAGGCAAACCATCTGCAAAATTCTCTGAGCACAGCCAGCAGGCTGCTCCAGGCCAGCACTCCCTCAGCCAGCCCACTCAAACAATGTGGCATTATCAAATATTGACTAGGATAGAGAGAGGTCATGAGCAAACAGGGTTGGTGGAAAAAAAATTTCCTCTCCTATACTTCTTTTTCTCATTCCCAGAAGTGCTGCTCAGTGTTTACCTGAAGCAATTTCAGCCTCTGGACTTTCTGTTCCCGTTCAAATTCCTGGGCAGACTAAAAGCAGGAACTCAGTAACATTTCTTCTCCTCAAATTTCTTGGTTTTGTGTTCACTAAAGGATGTGCTCTATAAAACCTGGCTCTCAACATCCCCAGTGCAGCTGTCTGATTCAGAGCTGTTCACATGAGCCTAAATTTATTCTCAGCAGAGATCAGGAACATCAGGGCACAAGTCACCTTCTTCAGAACAGCTATCCAGGCTGGGACTCAGCTGTTTAAATGTGGGTGTCTAATGCTACTTTGGATGCCCTCAGGATATTCCACCCAGCCATGTCCCTGCAGGACACACAACTCCCACAGCCCACGGCCCAGCACATCAACCAGCCCAGTGCAGGTAACATGGATAACCTAAGGCTGCATCCCCTCTGTAGTTTTGGTGTGATGCACTAGAACAATGTTGAAATAAATGCTCAAACTGTTCCCATCTACTATGTGCCAAGTTGTTTATCAGAGAGATTTTGGTGAGTGCTAACTGGTTTTGTTTAATGGTTTATAACTAAGCCAAAAAGCCCACTGCACATTTACAGATGTGCTCCAATACCAGGGATGTATGAGTTCATACCCATGACTGATCTTTCAGACCATTTCAAAATACACGTTAGGGACACCTAAATCAGGGACCAGACTAAGCCATACTGAAGTAAAACACCCAGATTACATGCAGGGAAATTTTTAAGTCCCCAGCACCAGATGCTTTGATCTACTGATCTGCTTCTGTCATGCTTTATTCTTTGATAAGCCATGTCCCATCCACTGACAGGTGAATTAATTCATGAGCATTATTCACTTATTATCAATCATATTCTACTGTAATTCTGTGCTTTCTCTGCTCTGCCTTTATCTCTCAAAGTAACAGAGAGAAAAATAAAGTAATTTTTTTATTAGTTCAGTCAAAGACAAAATATCAAATTAATTTATCAATTATCCAAATGAAAATTTTAAAAGCTGCAGCCAGATTCCAGACTTGGACAATGGTGGGAAAGGTCATTGGAACTGCAGGCAAAAACACTGGTTTCCTACTACTTTTCAGGAGTTAAATGTCATAAACTGACACAACAACAAAGAAGAAACAGTATAAATGGTTTCCCCTTCTGATGAATATTAACAGACCCAACTTTGGATCCAAGAAAATAAAATTCCTATAACAATTTTATATTTCTTTAACCTTGTAGACTTAAAATCAATCAGACCTTTGATCTAGAATTTAGCTTTTTTTTTTTTTTTTGAGCACTTATCCCAATTAAGCCTTACTACTAATTAAAATTACAACTTTAAAAGGACAGGTAAAGGTACTAAAATATTTGTGTGGTGTGTTAGCCCTCAAAGACTATAGCCAATCCTTGTTGAGGAACATGAAAACATGCTTTTATTAAGGGATTCCAATCCAATAGAATCATTCAAAAACTTTCATTTTTATAGCTGGTAGCATGACTCATTTCTTTGATTTGTTATGAAATTCTCTAACTTTCATCTTTTTTAATCAATGTCAGAAGTCACTTTTACAGTTTGGCAGTCAAAAGGCTACCTTATGCTTTTGGCAGACTGTTGCTGTTTGTCTCACAGCAGACAGTCCTTGCTGAACATGTGAAATGTAGATTTCCCCTCATACAGCTATCAGAAAAGAGCAAACTTTTTTGAAGACTAAGGCCTTTGCTTTCTCTTACATGCATTTGTGTAGAAACGATGCACTTTTTTTGTGTTCTACTGAAAACATTCACATTTGGCTACTTAAGAAGGGTACACTGAAAACATTATTTGGATTGGCAAGCCTGAATTGCATTAGAAAATGCAAAACCACTATGGATTTCTCGTTGCACAATAACTAGAGCTCTGTCAAATTGTGGCAGAACCCTATCCCTCCAGCCAATCACTTATTCTGTGCAGGAACTGAGCCATGATTGTAAGGTGCATCTCTTGGAATGAGCACACCAGCCAGATAAATTTGCCTGTAATCCAAATATGTAACACATCAGGCTTTTTTTCCCAGCTGAATTCAACACCTGTGCCCCCAAGGTTTCATCTGAAACTCAACTCAAGAATCTAACAGGCAGAATGCAGATATCTTCACCAGTCAGTGAAATGTAAAAATGTAAATGTAAAGATTTTATAAGTTAGCTTTGCAGGTGACTTTTTGGTGTCAGGAAGCTACTCTGAGCTAGGTAGCTTTTAATGTCATCAGTTTCTCTCCTGCTATTGTGTGGAGATTTTATTTTCTTAATGACTTCTATAAGCCTCCAATGTAGAAAGGCTTTTAAAAAACAAACAAAATATTCCATCTATAGTTATACTAAAGTTTAAAGTTATAAACAAAGTCACCAATACTAGGTACAGCTGCTGTCTCTCTTTTAAAGATAAAAGCAGGTAATTGACTTTAGGTAATCAATTATCTGAAAGAAAAGATTCTTCTAACCAAGACATAAATACACTAAGAAACATCTCAGTGTCTGAATTAAGCAGACAGGGAAGATTCATAAGTCTCATTAAGAGAAACATCACAGAAATAAGCACCAGACAGCCATAAAAGACAAATTGTTAAATTGTCTCTCCCAGTATAGGGCTCTGTATCCACTTACTGCTATTCTTGTTTTATAACTGCCTGAGTTAATGGATAAATCAATTATGTAATTGTCGGCACAGGGACAGATCCTTACAAGTTCTACCTGCCTGGATTTGTTTGCTGAAGTGACACTAAATTAACTTGAATAAGCTGGTAGCCTCATCATCACAAAAATTCTAGAAGGCAAATCAGAGTATTGCTGTTTAGGATGCAAATATACCATCAGGTTGGTATTTATCTATTTAGGTAAAGATTTTTTTCATTTTTGCTGTATGCTGACACCGTCAAGAATCAGTCTGGGCATGTTAATCATCACCAAAATGCCACCAAGTTCACTGCACTGCTCCTTGCTTCTCTGAATGTCAATGGCAAATACTTAAAATCATCCTGACTAACATGTGCAACATGTACAGACAAAAGATGCCAGCTGGGTTCACAGAGCAGTGCATAGTCCATCTCACCAGTTAAGTGCATAACTTGGGTTGAAAACAGGCAGTGAAAGAGATGGCACACAGCTAAGGATCTCTGGGAACCACCTCTGAATTGCTGCTTTCCTTGAGGATGCCTCCCATTAGCCTGCAAATGGATTAAATCCCAGAGGCACATTTTGAAAAACAAAACAGACTTGGAGGAATGTTTGAAATCCAGCACTCCTGAGAGACCCACCTGCCTATTCAATAGTACTGTACCTCCTGTAACATGCCAAGGTTTTTAACCATGCCTGTAAATATTTCAATGTCTTGGATAAGGTTTTCATTCCCTAACAACACACTAGGACTTCTTGACACAGATATTCCCATCTGTGCTATATTGTGGCAATGTCAGCCTAATAATATGTTGAATTCAGAAGGGCTTTCTTCTGTTTCCAGACAGCATTTTTGTGATCTAAGGTTTTATACAGCTAGCTGCTGAAATAATGACTTCCAACCATCTCTTTTAAAATAGAGGGAAAAAAACAAAGGTAAAGCTACCAGTAAGTACAGGTTAATTTTACACAACTTTCTGACCCCAATGCCATGCTGGTGAGTAGGTGATGCCCCTCAGCTGAGCACAAAACCTGAGCATGAAGGTCTCCCCTTACAAACTGTTTCCAGAAATCGAACTCCAAAATGACAACTGGACACTCTAGTCCCTTGGTGGAGGCTGGAGACCAAACCCAAGGACATTTCATCTGTGCTTTTTCTGGGGACAGAGCATCAAGCACCCCTACACTGCACAGACAAAGGGTCTGCAAGGAGAGGGAGGAGGTAAAAGCAAGGCCCTGCATGAGGCTCTGCTAAGAAACAGCCACTCCAAGCTTCACCTCCTCTCCCAAACTACTCACTCTGCATTTCTGCAGCATACCAGACATTTACAGGACTAGGAAATTCGCCCCCAGCCCTGAGGCTTGCTGGAGATTTCAAGACACTACTAAAAAGTTTTAGTTTCAACAAGAAGCAAGTTCAAGTGCAAATCAAGACTGATAGACGTTTTATAGAAAATATTAATACAGCATTATTAACATGGCTTTTAAAACCTTACTGTCCCTTTAAAAGATTTGGATTGAAAAGTAAAAGCTCCTAAAACATTCTGCTTGAAAGCAAGCATAAAAAGGAAAATAAGTTTTTCTGCCAAACCGAGATCTCGTAGCCCTCTCTTCCTTTCATCTACTCCTTATTACCTTACTTGTTGTTCTGTTAGACATATCCTAGTCACACAGATGTGGCACTAATCATAAGGTAGGAGTTGCCAGCTGCCTGGGAGGATAAAGCTACTCTGACATTATCCCATCAGGCACCCAAGAGTGACTTAGGAGACACAGCCATTTAGCTGACCCCTTTGTAAAGAAACAGGTGCCATCTGAGCATGCTGGGAAATCCTTTCTAATGCAGTCAGCTCCCCCTACACAATTCAAGGTTTAAAGGGAAAAAAAAAGAAGCTCCTATCATTTCACACACTGATGTTAGGCACAAAGGGCGGAGGCTTCCAGTGAGAGTCTTGTTTGCTGCAGATAATTATGGATTAGCACGTTACCCTAGTGAAAAATATTTCTGTGTTGAAAAATAAAGATTATTGGGGGGCATCAATTGCATTTTAGTTTCAGGCTTGATTTTAGTCTAAGATACAGACTTGAAGATGCTTCTGCCACAAAACTTGGCCCCAGGCAAAGAATCATTAATATTCTTCCTCTGAAAACCATACAAATATCCAGATATTCAAAGAAGCCTGAGGGGTAAATCTTTAAAAGTTTTACAAAACTTGAGATTTCTTTAGAGCCATGGGGATGACAGAGAACAACAAGCCATACCAAAGCCCCAGCAGGTGTGGCTTTGTGGCACAACCTTTATGCCACACCAGGTAAAAAAATGTGACCTGAACTGCCACCCTTAGTGTGGAATCTGAGCGTGTCACAGCAGGGAAGAGGACGTGGTTGACTTGCTGGGTGCCGTGGCTCCACAGTAGTGTACCAGCCTCACTGTCCCACTCTCTGCTTCCCATACTTGGCTCAGAGAACATATCTCCCTCCTCCTCTGCCCTTGCCACCCCACACTCCTCCTCTCACTGTCCACCACTTCCATTCCAAGATGGATCAAAGTGTGACTGCTCCAGCTGTGCCTGGCAGAAGGTGCCAGGAGGACGGTGAATCTTTATGCTGCCAGGAACAAAGATTCCCCATCATTCAAATGAGCCTGTGTGTCATGCCAAGTGTTGCATCTATTAGCAAGAGCTGCAGCTTCAAATAATATCTCAGGACTTCTGCTCACGGTTTCTTGTGTCTCAGTTACTCACCACAGAGACCCCTGTGCTGTCAGCAACATTGCAGGCATGAGCAGGTCTCCTAAAGGCATGAAAGAAATCCAAAGAATGAAGCCTGTCTCTTCTTCCTGTGATTCTCATTTCATGGGCTCAGCAGCATTACAAGCCTCCTTTACACCCTTAAATATTAACACAGCTATTCACTTGATGTGGGATTCCTCATTATATGAATAAATGATTAATTGTTTCTGTACCAACCAAGTGCAACTTTTATAACTATATGAATCAGCACTTTGCCAAACCCTTCTAGAGTAGTAAGAGTTTTCAGGCATTTATTGCACTTTATTGCTTCCTGGATCATTTAAAAGTAACTGACAAGCAACCATTTACACAGATTTGAAAGTTTACCGTGGATGTACTGAGCAGTTCTGGGTTTCAAAATGCAGACAAACTTTCTTTCCCAGCAATTTAATGCTGGATTTTTAGCAGAAAACTCCACAGCTTGTCCAGCAAATGCTACTATTTGTGATGGCACATCTTGTGTATTACCAGAAGATAATTTTAATCAAACTTTGAGTGTAGTTTTAAGTACTGTTCTAACAATCATGCTGGCTTTGGTGATGTTCTCCATGGGCTGCAATGTGGAACTTAAGAATTTTTTGGGCCACATAAAAAGACCCTGGGGTATATTTGTGGGTTTTCTTTGCCAGTTTGGGTTTATGCCTCTGACAGCCTTCGTGCTCTCTTTGGCCTTTAACATACTTCCTATTCAAGCTGTGGTGGTGCTGATCATGGGATGCTGTCCAGGGGGCACAGCCTCGAATGTCATTGCCTACTGGGTGGATGGAGACATGGACCTAAGGTAAGAGCAGCCTAAGTACTTCATGTGGCTTTTTACATTGTAAATTTTACATTTAAAAGGGCTGTCTGATCTGTCTGATGTTTTTCTTAGCTTTCTGGCACATGCATGGTGGTTTCTCCTTGTAAAGAAGGTTAGTTAATGTAATTGTAGTAAATACGAGCAGAATAGCAAATATCCTTGGTTCATTGGGAATTCATGAGAAAGCTCTCACAACAGAACTGTGTACATTAGAAAACATATTTATTGTAAAACTTCAGATCCTGGAGCAAATAGAGTTTATGAAGACAATTAAGATAACTTGCATTATGAAGACTTTGCCTAAGTTAGAATTATTTTTCTTTCTCCCAAGATCCTGAGTTGTAAAAAAAACTCCACATAGGATTTGAGTATCAGAATCCTCTGTACAAAATATTGGCTGTCCAATTGTTCTTGAAGCAATATTTCTTGAAAAAGAGTTCCTGTGGAAAAATATTTTCCCTCCTTTTGTGTTCTATACAATGAAAAGGCAGACATTTATTTTCTCTTTGGGAACTAGTTTTAATGAACATCACTCATGACAATTCTTTCTTCTCCTGGAAACTTATGCAAAGTCTTCAAACTGAGGGAATATATTACAGGCTAGAAACTACTACTTAAGGCAGTCCAGTATATTGGGAGGCAATTAAAAACCCTCCTTTGTAGCAAAGTATGAGGGTCTCAATGACAAAGTGCTGTGAACTCAGAAACAGATGTGTAAGGCACTTGACATGGCCTAGGACAACAAACACACAGGAGAAATGAAAATACACTTGATGCAAATTCCATAGAGGGTTCATTAAGAACCTTTAAAAATATGCCATCTAAGAATTCTAGTATTTGTAGCTTTAATATGACATTTTTTCCATCCTTTGAAAAGAATGAACTTTTCTGTCACATACAGATGTTAATGGAAAAACAGCTTTCAAATTAGGAATTAGGTCAGCTCTGCTAATCATTGGCTTCCTCATTGTAGAGGAAAGATCTAAGAACTCTAAGACACTTAATTTCAATTAGTGCAGGTCTAAGAAACCACAGATGGGAAGATATTGAGTACAAGTCTGAAATTTTGTTCTAATCTCTCCTTGGAAGAATAAACTGCCTAAGCTATGCTTGGTCAGGTCTGCGTGTTCAGAGTTGCACCACTGAAATCAGTGTTAAAAATCTAAATTTCTAATGCTATAAACATGAACAGGATTTCTATCCTATGATGATGACAGAGGGTGAAGTTAATTGAAAATGCCTCAATGTTTACTCTTCAGATAAACACCTTTACTGTAAGAAGTTAAAGGCTTTTGGGCAATACCTTTGCAAGATGCAGGGACCACAGGATAGAGAAGGTACAGCAGATTGTCAAGGCAAGCATCTTCTCTCCTCAATAGAAGAAGAACATTAGAAGTTGTGTGGCTGGTTTCTGGAACCACTACAGTATTATAGAAACTTGTCCATCATACCAGACAATGTTTTCATTTTAACTGTAATATTTTAAGACTATACTTTACAACCTATTGTCATTGTCTATTACTCTGCTTCAACACCTCTCTGTGCAAATAGACCACAATTTAGAGCAGGAATTACTTTAATAATTAGCATTATAAGCACAGTCAGGTGAAGCATGATGTTTCATACCTTTTGTAGTAAATCAAACCCAGCTGATATCCTTTAATGTTTCCCCACAGAGACATCTCTTGATATTTCACACAAACAACTGCTTCTGTGGAAACAGGGACTGGGGTTAGAGAATGGCCAGACTTTGGAGAAGGATGTACATTCAGGGACAGTATAAAGATACAGGAAATAGAGAGGTAGGAAATATGAGGGGTTTTATCCTTTTGGGACTTCATCAAACCTTAATTGTAGCCTGTGACTCTTTTTCTCTGTAGACTTCTACAGGAATTCTTTGCCAGAGGCTCCTGTAAAATCCTATTCAATGATTCTAAAGCAGAGAGTGACAGAAACCAAACTAATGCAGATATTCCTGTGGTTTCTGAATTAATTTTTCTAGATTTCTCTGGATCTGCTCAGTTTATGGGCCAAACTTTTCTCAGTCCCTTTTCTGAGGACAAGCAACAAAAAAGAGAGATCAGAAGTGAGGATCACAAGAAGGCTTCCTAACTCTCTTAACTAGGACCCTCTCTCTGTGTTTTTACATCAGAAGAATGAGATTTGTAGGTATAATTTTATCCATTCTGCTGTGATTCTCAGTTTCCTCTCTATTTAAGATGTCTTGTCTTTTCTTCTTTCTTCATTCCTCTAGCAGAATACATCTTTTTGTACAACAGAGAACAGAAATATCTTTGCAACTTGCAGCAACAATACTTATGCTAAGCCTCACTGAACAATTCTTAGCACCTACTTTTTGGCCTAGAGCAAAACAAGCCAGAAAAGGAAATTTCATTATATCACATGTCCTAGACAATGAAATGGATTTCTATGCTGTTGAGTTCAGAGTGAAATTTTAACTGTCTAGAACTGCTGGTATAATGGAAAGCTCCATTTGATGTCCATCTCTGTCCCTGTTCCCTGTGCAGATTGTCATCCTCTCTGAAACCAGCCGGACAGGCAGCATGCAGACAGACTTGCCAACACACCTTCCCGCTGGCCACCTGTCTGACTGCGTCATTGTACCAAAAGTTATGGTTCTGTGGCTGCAGAACACATTGATATTTTGTGGGGTTTATTTTCAGCAGAAGCCATTCCTTTCATTTAGCTTTTCTCTAACCTGATAAACAGGATAAATTGTCTGTAGCTAGCAATATTTCTTGCACAACTTTTCACAAGGTGTGAAATTGTAATAAGAAAATGAGAAATACCATGGGCTAGCATGAGATGAACAGTCACTGTAACCAATTTCTTTGCAGCATCAGCATGACAACTTGCTCCACACTGCTTGCGATGGGAATGATGCCACTTTGCCTCTTTATTTACGCCAAGATGTGGACTGATTCTGATGCAATTGTTCTCCCCTATGACAGCATTGGTGAGTCCAGTGAACCAGCACTTTCCCTTCTGTCTATCCTCCCTTCAGTGACAACCACCTCTGTACCACCATCCTGCAGTCAGGGGGAAATTACCTCCGTTTTTTTAAAATATTACTCTTTCTACTTTTTACTAACCACCATGGGCATTAGGTACAAAAAATCATTTCACATCATCCACAGCAATGCCAAAGATGGACTTGAAGCCATTATAAATATTTTACAGATAATTATGACAAGATTGTGCATGTTTTTCTTCCCATTGGTTTTGGAGACCTGCATAGTCCTGGGATAAGAATATAGAATAGTTAAGATAAGAATACCTGTTTCTCCTGGATGAAAGTGTTTGTAACAGCTTTAAGACACATTCCTGCAAAGTGCTAAATGCTGAAGCCATAATCTGGCAAAATACTTAAGCACACGTGGATAATTAAGCAAGTGATTAAAACTGCTGAGTCTCTTTGAAAAGCTGCAATCTACACTGCCAGGAGTGGCTTCATTTGACTTCCTGTCAAAAATCTCATCCAGCTACAAAGAGAAAATAGTTAAAGTATTTAGAAATACATGCTCCAGTGCTTTGCAGAGCTGTGGCCCTAGTGCTTATCAAGTGCAGTTCCATGTTGTGCTAATCTTAAAAGCCAGCAGAATCACTTTCACATTCTTCAACTTCACTTCCCATTGTCCTTGGGGAAAAACAAAAATCACATACATTGCTCGTGCTTTCAAAATAAATACTAGAGGGGGAAGGCCAAAACAAAAGGAGCTCTAAACTGGTTGCTGATATGGTACAGTAGCGAAACACCTGCAGACAAAATGAACATTTAATACAGCTACTCTCATCACAGGATAGTGATGATTAGCACACTCAAATTTCTGTCTGCCTTTCTGATGCAGGTGAATGAGCATGTAGCTCAGCAGAATGGCAATTACTTCAACAGGCTGCCAAAGATAACAGAGTCTATAGAAAAGCAAATGGGCAGGTGCGGGTAGAGCGTGTGTGTGTGTGCGTGCTCTGGGGTGTGCACACCAGAAACATTCCCTAGAGGGCCACTCCATGCCCACAGTCACTCGACCTGGTGTCTGCCCTGTCGTGAGCTTCTGCACCGTAACTGGCCTTAACTTCTCTCTTTTTTTTTTTACAGGACTTTCTCTGGTAGCTCTTGTAATTCCTGTTTCGTTTGGAATATTTGTTAACCACAAGTGGCCTAGTAAGGCAAAAATTATACTTAAGGTAGGATATATAAGGCCGAAGCATAAGCAATTATGGACACATTATAGAATCAGTGGCACCACTGAAGCAGTACATTGCTATTCATAGTGTTAGTATCTGACTTCATAAGACCTGGAAAGTTTTCAGCAGAAAACAAATGAGATGGTGTGGAAATGTATTGCTTTCCCTCTGCACAAACATGCATGAGTTGCATACATTATTAGAAACCATCATTATCTAAAGAACCTGCTTTTGTCTTTCACTGCAGCTATGTTAGTAATTGAGTTCAGTATATAATGTAAACCCAAATTGGAAGGCAAATCATTCAGGTCAACAGAAAGAAGTTTTTCTCTGCAAAACAAAAAGTAAAATCATTCTGGATCAAAATGCCTTCCTCCTTTTTTTTATCCAAAGAAGTTTCACGCTTTTTTGTAGGCCAATTCTTGAGTGGGAAGTCAATTTTTATTTAAAAATAATAAACCAGAAATATTCCAGCTTTTATAAAAGCCTAAAAAAAAATATTCAAAAAATACAGTTATCTTTGAAAGATGGTTTCAGATACATCAAAAAATATGAGTGTTTTGGCAAAAACTGTTCTAATCAAATTATTATTATTATTATTATGTTATTATTATTATTTAGCCACATCTAGGGCAACAGCAAATTAATCATTCTGAGCATTTGGTTTAGGTTTAAAGAGATTTTTAGATGTGCTGAGAGCTCTTTGCCTTTGCTAACCATTCTCAGTTAACATAAATATTATCTAAATTTTCTTAAAGAAAACTAGTCTGGTCACTTGATTTTTCTACTTATATTTTGTTATCATGTCTTTGCTATCAGCTCAGAGAGCATAGAGAAGAAGTAAGGTCCTTTCAAGTCAATTCATTTTCATTAAACTGCTATCTTATCATGTTGCATTTTTAAATGCACTCACAGCTTACTACTTCTGTTTAATCAGTCAAGGGAAAAGCGTGGACCTGTATTCACATGAAAAGAAACTCTACTTGATCTCTCAGCAAAGCCCTGTTTCATCCCCTTTCTTGCCAAGTGGGTGAGCAACCCACAGAACAGTCCATTGACAGTTTGTTTTGTGTAGGACGATGAAGCATCAAGTGAAGATTGAGCCATAGCTGTCAGATTAAGGCCCATTTAGTCAGAAATTGAGACAAGAGCACAAAGGCAGCGTGCCAGGTGAAAGAAGAGCTTGTCATGGCCAGACCATGTTTCTTCTTCCTAGGTGCATGTGGTTAATAGCTCAGCCAAACAAAAGCACTTGTTCACTCTGTGCTCTTAAAAATGCTTCAGCCAAAGACTGATGAAGCCCGTTCAATGGGAATACATGTTTTAGCCCAGAAACAGATTCTCCTAAGCTTAGACTAAGAAGTCTATCTCTGGGATTCCTGGCAACATATGCTTTAATGACAGACATTTAACTTGGGTATTGAAAAGAGAGTGAGTCATAACTTTTTTAGAGGAGCAGTGGGAAAGATCTCAGTACATTCAGACACAGGAAATAAGATCAACTGCAGTGATTACATCTATCTAGAAAGGCTCAAGAAATTCACAACCAGTTTTCAAGCATGAATTTTCAGCCCTATCATAGATTTACCCCTGCACTTGGCAAATAATTTCCTAGCACTAGCTCACTAGCAGTCTAGCATCTAGTTAGCACACACTGTACTAAGCCTCAGAGTGTGATTCACCATGGAGGGGAAGGAAAATGCAGTATTCTACCTACTTGGCTGTTAGTTTTCCTACAACTCTGGGGAAATTTTTCCAATGTGTGCACCATTCCTCACTCATACCACACATGTGAAATTATTTTTGATCTCCAGTCCTAAGTACAATTACACTCAAGCCTTCAAAAGACTGGTTTTACAGGTATCTGCTATATATACCTATTACAGCTGTGTCTTGATCTAGAACTGTTGTCACACCTTGAAGTACACCACACATCTCTTGTTTGGGAAAAATGGCAGCCATCTAATCTCTCTGCCTGTTGTGAATTGTATTGCTGTAAACATTAGGTTTTGGTTTAACAAGACTTTCAGTGACTCAATCACCAGCATGTTTGACACCATGCTTGTTGCCTTTAAATTTCCTTGAGATCTCATTTGTGTAGTATTCTGTGATTCTGTGATTCTGACTCAGTCCCTCCTCTTTCCCTTCACAGATTGGTTCCATTGTGGGAGCAGTGCTCATCGTGCTCATTGCTGTGGTTGGGGGAATACTCTACAAAGGCTCCTGGATTATCTCACCCAAATTATGGATCATTGGCACCATATTTCCAGCAGCTGGCTATACTTTAGGATTCCTTCTGGCTCGTTTAGCTGGTCTGTCTTGGCACAGGTATTCCACAGCTTTATTCAACTGCATAAAAAGATTTATTTCATGATTAATTAATGCTAAGAATTCTCCCCAAATATTAGTTATGTTACAGAGTCACTCATTCACCAACCCTATGCTATACTATGTGGAGACAAAACTTTCCTTGTGCACATTTATTTACAGATTCTGATTATACCATTACCTCCAATTCTTCATATGTTTTCCTTTTGTGTGCTAATGTCTTGCACATCAAATGGGTGAAACAGACCTGACTTGTAACTGGGCTGGGACTGCAATAAAATTTCTCATGTAGATGCAGCAGTCTACAATTTAGAACATCATTGCAAAAGAGGGAGACAGCAAGTGCCACATATGTGCCTTTAAGGTGGTTCACAGTGTTTTACAGCTGCTGAACTGCCAGTAATTGGTGGTACTAGCCATAGTTCAAGTGTTTTGTTGACTATCTCAGCTGAAGGATACAATTTTCTTAGTAATCCATTACAATTGTTTGCCTATCCAGGTTAGTAAAAAGTGTAAGGACCCACTGGATGCTACTTCACAAATGTCTATGTGTTATTCCCTTTAGATGTCGTACGGTGTCTCTGGAAACAGGCATGCAAAACACTCAGCTGTGTTCAACTATAGTACAGCTCTCATTCAGTCCTGAGCAGCTTGAACTGATGTTTACTTTCCCACTCATCTACAGCATTTTCCAGCTGTTGTTTGCACTACTAATTTTAGGAGGTACAGTGATTTTTCTATTATAGCACTATAATTATCTTTCTTATTATTATCAGTTTAACTTTTCATGTACATGGAGAAAACAAGAAGGGTAAAAAATAATCTAATGGATTTCAGACTCAAGACATAGCTTTAAAGAAACTGTCTGGAGGTCTTGAAATGTTTTAGCAATATAAGGAAAGAAAATATTGCATGGCTATATGTTACTACAGTGTTTTTGGGGGGAAATTTTTTATAATTCCGTTATTTAATACTAAACATATATTGATCCTTAGGCTACCGTCTTTACAGAAGGCACCGAGTCAAAACAAAGACAGATGTCGAGAAAACAGAGCAAAAAGAGGATTCAAAATCAAGTGCTAAAATAAATGGAGGATTTGTATCAGATGAGATGAGATGAGACAGAAAATTACCTCTGTTCCCACAAGCTGTAAAGATAAAGAATATATATAGTTTACTTAAAACTTTTTTTTCATGTTTTTTATCATGGAAATATTTGACAAAAGAAGTTCTGCTGATATTGTACAGTGAGACTGTAAAATGATTAAGATCTACTTTGATTTTTAATATGTTTTTTGCCACAATGGTAGAATCTGGTTTTGAAGCTAATTCCCTAAAAATGTTTTATTATGGATTATTTAACAAAAAGCAGAATAAAGATGGGCTGTTGCTAAAAAGAAGCAGATATCTGCAATACTAACTCCAGCTCACGGTCCTGCAAATCCATCTGCTAGTCTCAGCCCCACATCAAAGAGATATCTTGTGAAAGTGCCTGAGCAGGAACAGGAGTTGATGTGAAAGATCTGGAAAGGCTGAATATGAATCAAGCATGAAATTGGACCAAGACAATAATGAAAGTTTCATTTAGGTCAGTCTGGATAGACTAAAACACTGTATTAATTGCTTGAAGCATTAATTTATTCTAAAGCTATAATTTTAGCAACTGCAAGGCACCTTATGACTCCATTTTTTTGCCCAAAGTAATAGAAAGTAATAGAATGTAACAGTCATGTATCTTCAGTCTGGGTCTTTCAGGTGCTGGAAACATGAAGAGAGAGACAAAGATGAGGGCGTAAGCCTTGAGCAATTTTAGTGACAGCAGTGACAACTGCATACAAAGGAGCAAGCAGAGGTTCTGGAAGTGTAAGAAATTATCAGCTTCTGCACTGAAAGGAAGGCATTTGAAAATGGAACACAAAATGTCCCTGATTCATCCAGGACTAGTTCCACCAATCTGAACATGAGACAGCAGTGAGAGTTATGTATTTTTGTTATTTTATGAACTAAATAAATTTGAACCTGCTAGATGTCTATGACNCTATGTCTCAGGCTTTAGCAAGCAAAGAAGCAAAGCCAGCTGAAAAATCTTGCCACAAATATGGCTCTAGAGGAAATAAAACTTAAAAAAAAAAAAAAAGTTCTTGTTAATGTTGTGAGAAGTAGGCTTATGCTGATGTGACAACTTCTAAATCTCGAGCTGTAGAGGTGAAGTCTGGACAGCATAAGTATCAGACCATCACTTGTGGAACTGAGGTGGGCTGTCTCACAGTAATGTAGGGAACCATTGGAGAAGTTGTGCTCTCTCCCCAGATCTCTCCAGAAAGGTGTTGTGTTTCCTTGGCTGTATATAAACCTATAAATGCTGGGATGTGGGCTACTCAGTTGCAGGTGTCTGGTTGCCTCCAACCTTGCAGTTGCAGTTGTCTTGGTATTGTCAAAAGGAAAACCCTGGCCCACTGAGATCAGCTTGTTTAACCTGCACAGTGTCACCTCCTCACGTTCCACAGTGCATGTGAAAATCCTTTCAATGAAAGGCAATATCACTGAGTCACCACTGCTTTTTGAGCAATCTTCTATCCACGGAAACAATCTGGGGATGGGACATTGCAGCTTGCGCAACACAAAAGTATCGTGCACTGTTGTTCAGGCTAACAAATGCCCATTCTAATTAACTCTTACACATACTGGCAATCCTGTATTTACCACTTCAAAGAAGTCATAGAGGTTCTAGGCTACCACTGCTAGTTTACTTTTGGATAGTCATTCATGTTCAGAAGGCCTGGGTAGGCCATGACTGCTGCAGTGCTTGTTCTCAAGCTGTTGCAGTCAAAATGAGATGAAGTATGTCAAAGGAGAGACACCTTAAAAGTTGAAATGACAGTTGAATTAATGCCTCACTCATCCCAAGGTCTGTAGTAGGAGGCTTACAAAGATGCCAAGCCAATCTGTAGCCATAAATCTAGATATAAATATGTATTCCATGCTCAGCAAAGAGAAGGACAGGGAGAATTCTGAGAGGAGAAAAAGACATTGTGCAGAATCAAGCATGAAATTCAGTTGCCTGAACACAGCACCTAGTGCGATGTGCGATGCCCTGGAATGTCCTGCCTGGATTTCTGCTGCCAGTCCAGGAAGTCACAAGTATTTTGTAGGTCTTGTATCCTGCCTGTACCTACCACGGCCCTACAGCAACTAAAATGGCACCACACACTTGTTTAATGAGCCTAATATTCCTTCTGACTTCCATGTAATTAATCCTTATTTGCAGCATTTCCACTATCTATAGGAATTCCTCCACAGTCAGACGAAAGTTCAACACTTCACATGGGATAATTGTAAGGCCATAAGAACATCCCCACAATACATTGTAAAATATTTCAGAATTTAGAAAAACAAACAACAAAAGGGTTGCTTTCAGCTGCCTCTAAGAACTGAACAAAAGTATATCTCCTTAAAAAATCTTTCCCATCCTTGCATCTCCCCATAGAATTACATGGGACTTGGAAAGGTCTAGAAATAAAATTCAGTGAGGACATTCTAAACTATGTCTGTCTAAACAAAGAATATAAAACAAAAGTATTAGTGATAGCTCTACTTGCCCATAATGGACTTAACATAAGATGAATTAATCAATTACCAGTTTCTCTTGAAAGATCATAAATCAGCCTACTGCCTTAGATGAAATTTGATTTAAAAAAACATGAAGCTTTAGAAATATTAAATTGAAATAAAGGGCATCATCTTTTGGACTTCAGTTTTTTGAGATTCTTCCATGAGGACTGAACTTTTGCCTTTCTAACCACCATCTTTTGCAATCACAGCAAACACTTTAAAACTCCAGAGACAGTGAATGGAAAGCTCAACACTGAAGAAATTTCTGTTGACTTCAACAGGGACTGGATCATCTCTTTTAAATGGTTCACTTCCTGGTTACTACATATCTAAGATATTGTTATGAAAAGGTTTCTGTTCCAGGCAAACAGAACCCAGTTAATTTCCCTTACAGCACGCAAGGTTCACACACAGTTTCTCATTGGCTGCAATTCTTCCTGGCCATGAGAAATATTAGCAATTATACACCCAGTGTTTCTACTCACACAAATTTAAAATTGCTTCTTATCTTATAGATGTAACTTAATTGCTTCAGATATACTGATTAGGTCTGCTGATCAGGTATCATTAAGGTAATTTGATACATTCTTTTAAATATGACTGCAGACCTTCTGTCTCCTTCTTCTGCAATGAGTTTAAGTATTACTCATTTGGGAGATTTCATCTCAGTTTTTAAATAGGCTTTCCCCCATCTGAATTCAAACTAGAAGCGAGGAGGTCATATTGAGATGGTAAGGCCCTGATTAAATAATTTGATGGTACAATTAATTCCCCACAAGTGGAATTAACTGCAGGGGATTAATGAAAATGTCAGGGTTACAGGTTGTGCTGGTGATGTGTTTCTAATGTGAGTAGTAAATCTGCTGTAGGTAGAACACAAATTCTTTCCACTAAAGGCTTTTTCTTTAAAAATATACTCTGAACTCATAAAATAAACCACAGCTAGTATGGAACAATTTTCCATAAAAGTGCACCTACTGAGGAAACAGACAAAACATACAGCTTGTCTAGAAGAACACATATTTCAGGTTTAATATATCCAATGATTGCTAAAAAAAAAAAAAAAAAAAAAAAAAAAAAAAAAAAAGTTAATGCTCAATATCTAAAAAAATTGGCTTAAGAAAAAGGTGAAAAAAAAGAAGACTGATTCATGGACCATAAACTCATTGCTAGCAATTTAATATGATGTTTGAGGTAAAGCTCATAGTATAGTCTTCAATAATTGTTTGCTGAAGGCTACAAATATATGCGTCCATACCTCTTACACCTTTTCCTTAAGCATTTACTTCTGTCATTGCCAAGCTATCTGAAGCTCTGAGGTTCTTGTGTTTGTTTCCAGTCATTTCCAGTAAACATTAAATCCAAGGAAAAACACAAGATGCTTTCAAATATTTTTCCTATTAAAAGGGAAATAACCTCTGAATAGAAGGATAGAACAGTCTGTACCAAAATGAACAATGTAGTGATGGGGGGACAGGAGAAAATTCAGATAAAATTATTTTGTGAAGATATACCTAGCTGTCTACAGAGGAACCAGTCATCACACAGATTACTTTCTGTCTGTTCTGTACAACTTCACCTGTTCTGTAGTGTTTTTCAGAAATCTTCCTCAGAAAACATTTAATACACAAATGAATAGCTGCCACAGTTAGAAAATATAAATCATCCAGACAGCTTACTATATCAAAATCACAAAGGATATTTG
Organism: Lanius collurio; assembly: GCA_020086605.1. NCBI lineage: Eukaryota > Metazoa > Chordata > Aves > Passeriformes > Laniidae > Lanius > Lanius collurio. The sequence continues at coordinate 5,753,212 of JACBWW010000007.1, read as the reverse complement.
GATTGCCTCTGGAATATGGTCAGATTAGTTTGCAATTGAAGAGATCTTATAATCCTCGAGGTCTTTGCAGTCACCCAGAAACACAGTGGTGCTATATAATGTGTAGAGGGCTCAGCTGCATGAGTTGGGAGGTGAGGAATCAGGGATGGCTGGGAGACAAGCCTGTGGTCAGGCACTGGTGAGCAGAGAGCACTGGGGTGCCTTGTTTTCCAGCCAGCTGGGCTGCACCAGCGGTACTCATACCATCCATGTGGACAGTGGAGAAGGATGAAGGAGTCACACTCTCTGTGCTTACTTTTCCCCACTCTGTTCCCTACAGGCAGAGCCAGACCACAAGCCACCACTTAGGCTTGTATGGACAAGAGAAAAGACTGGGATCAGGCTCAAATCCAAGCTAACCTGACAGTAGAGATGAAAGATTAGGCTACCCCTTTTCTAGTAAATAAACTGGGGAGAAGTCTATGACCCCAAAGCTGAGCAACGCTGTCTCACTCCCACGCACAAAGGCCAGCTCTCTTCCCACTTGAGCAGGAAGAACACATTTCTGTCTCTCTTCTGGAAACAATCCCCTTCATCAGCCCTAGCCTGGCACCACTCAAGAGTGTCACCAGAGCTGATGCTGTGCCAGGAAGGGTGCAAACAGTCATGAGACAACCCTCAAGCCTGTGCCCTCCTCTTGGCTTATTTACTGGTGTAGATGTAACAGAACATGCTCAAACCCATTTTTTTTTTCTTTAACCACTAAAAATTGTCTGGCTTTAGCAGGGACAGAGAATTCAGGATAAAGACCATGTATTTTCCCCTATTGTTTCCTTATAGACTTATGGTAACTCTGACTCATGTTGTTAATGATAAATTAGGCTTTAACTAAGTAGAGATTTCAGTTAGAGCAATTTCTGCTTCTGTGGAAGAGTCCTCATTTATACAAAGAAACAAGCATGTTCATTCCAAAAGAATGCTATATCTTTGATGTAATGTTGGGGGTTTTTTTACAATTTAGTCATGGTGCCATTTACACTACAGTTTGAATGTTACATATTTTTATTGTTAAATAAATTAATGGCTATGAGAGGGAATGAAAGTGATCCCTGGGATTAAGTTCTCAAAGGATAATTTCTACTTTTTTGCTATGTTATGAAGGCTAATGGTATTGCATGAGCTATATATGTTTAACTGCGGAGAACTACAGGGCCAGATTCAGAGATGATGTGCTATCTTTAAGCATGTTTTTCAAAAATTTGTGACTCACATATATAAGGTGATATTTGTCCCTGCATGTGCTGTGAGTTCACCCCAGCATGCAGCTCCTGGATCACTTTCCCCCTATTAGTGGGATGGGGAGGAGAATGAGAAAAAGGTAAAACTCTTGAGCTAAGAACAGTTTAATAATTGAAATAAAGTATATTATTTTTATTATTATTTTATTACTATATTAATATTAATAATAATAATAAATTATTGTTATTGTTATTGTAATGAAATTGAGAGAGAGAGGTGGATAAAACTCAAGCAAAACAAGTGATATACCATATCATTGCTTATCACTCACTGATGCATGCCCAGCCTGTCCCCAAGCAGTGATATTGCCCTCCCAGGCAACTCTCTCCAGTTCATATACTGCATGTGACATTCTATTGTATGAAATATTCATTTGGCTGGTTTGGGTCAGCTTTACAAGCCATGCTCCCTCCTTCCCATCTTCTTGTGCATCTCCTCACTGGCAGAGCATGGGAAAGAGAAAAGTCCTTGACCAAGAGTAAGTAGCACTTAACAACAACTGAAACATCAGTGTGTTAACAGTGTTATACTAAATCCAAAACACGGTACTCTACCATCTCCTAGGAATAAAATTAACTTTTTCCTAGCCAACACCAGGACAACATTATAAGAAAGGACACTTGACAGTGGAGGAAGAAGATTAGTGCTGAGAGGCTACACAGTCAGATGCATAAGCACCTTTGTAAAAGTCCAAAACTGTTTGTTGCACTCGATGTTAAACTCTTCGTAAAAGGTCCCTGAATTCCAAACATATTGCAGTTTTATCTAGGAGCTCCTCAGACAGTTAAGTAACACAAGCATAGACTCTGTAAGTGCTTATAACATCATTTAGGTCAGATAGAAGTTTACCCAAAAGCCCAGCAAGGACCTAGAAATGAGGAATTCTACCACCAGTTGGTCCTCGGGGTCTCAGTCTAACAGGCATGTTCTTGGCAAATCTACTTGAGCCCCAGAGCAACAAGGTGTTTCTGCTGTTTTTTTTTAAATGCAGCTATTGTCGGTGGCCCATTTCCTACTTCCTTGTCCTCCCTCTCTCAGTGTACGTTAGCCAAATCACCTTTACCTTGGAAGAGTATGGGAGGGCAGAGGGACAGAGTTCGATTTCCTCTTCCACCTACGGAGATTTAAATCACATTTCCCAGTTCCCTACAGAAAGCTCAATCACTTAATTATTTTTATTACACTTGTGCTCAGCACGTATCAGCATCCTTAGCACAGAGCCTTTGAGCCAGGCTGTCCTTGTAGCTCTGCTCTTGACTGGCTTCCACCACGTCCCTTCTCTGAGGGACTGCATATTCTCAAAGCAGAAGTCCTGTGTTCCAAACAGCACGAAAACTTTCCCTAGAGGTAGCACAACTGCTTACATTCCTGAAAATTATGCAAAAGCACAGAAAATAGTGTGTAGGCACCAAGAGAAATGTACAGAGCACTGTATGGTACAGTACTGCTCCTACACTCTCCACCAGAATAATTGGACTGAGCCAGCAGCATATGTGGATTTTGACTTATTCACAAAATTTGGTATGGAAGCATTTGTTGAGGCATATGTTTTATCCCCTTAGAAGAGAACATTGCCGCTGACAGTGCAGTAACACAGGGCTGTGAGATGCCTGAGATACAGAACAAACACCATCCCCTGTCACTGGGGCTGCCCTCCAAAGAACCTCTTCGACCAGAGGGAAAGTAACCATGAGCACAGCTCAGCTGGTGGGTTGTAGGAGAGGGCTACATGGGCAAAGAGTGACCAACACAGCTGCATCCCAGAGCTGTATGTGTCAACAGCAACCAACCATGGCACCTCAAGTCCTTACACACTCCAGTCTGAGGCTGGAGATTACCCTGTGCAAGAGGGAATGTTGCTAAATGACAAGGTGGCCAGGAAGGAAGTCTGCACATAGGGTTGCAGTTCAGATCCACTGCTATTTGTTTTTGCAGTACTTACAAGTATTGGCAAAGGCCAGCCCCCAGCACCATGGGGTTGAATCAGGCCCTGTCCTCTGTGCTTTAAGGGTATACATATGTTCATGCATATATATGTATATATACATATATATACACGTATAGTGAGACAATATAGACAATCTTCCTTCTGGCTGTGTGGAGGTACCTGAGGTGTGTGGAGGTGCCTGAGCACATGTCAGACCCATCACAGATAGCTCTGGTTTCCCCAGGAGGTAAATCTTGGATCCAGAAAGGCACTGTTGTACACACCACCTCATTGTCAGCAATTGATAGATAACGCCATGTATTGCATGGCACTTAACAACAAACAATAAGTCTAGACTCAGCCAGAGAGGTGCAAAGAGCACTTCTGTCCTACTTCATGCAGATTGGCTAGATCACTATCAGGGAGATGGGAAAAAAGGTTTATCCATTCCAGAAATACAAGTCTGAATATATGAGTAGGTATAACAATAGAGGACACTATTAGGAGAGAAAAGAAATGAGGATGACAGATATCAGTAAAAGTGTGTAAAACTAAACAACTACATTAACTATTGATGGAAATAAAGTCTGAGCAGACAGAAACAGAATGGACATACTGCAAGGCCAGAAATGTTGATTGCAATACTCCAATCCAATTAGGATGACTTTTGACATAAAACTGAAACAAGAGATCAGAATTAGCAAGAACAGAATTTAGAAAAAAACAGGATGTGGAGCCTTTCATATTGATACTGACAACTGCCAAAGAATTCACATTTTTCAATATTCCTCTTTTTCTCTATGAAAATATACCATGAAAATTTAGAGATCAAAACAGATGATGAAGTAACATCTCAAAGTTTATTATTCCTTCTGTCTTTAACTACATGCTGAATCAAATAGGGTGTGCCACACACTTTTGCCAGTGAGTCCCATCTTTACAACACCAGAGATAAAAATGGCTTTTCTTATCAGATAAATTTCATGAGAATTGAGACAAGAACTCATCTGAAAGATGCACTTTGGATTAGAAAGTGAGCAATGGACAACTGCTAAACTGCAAAGAATCAAAAGAAAATAATATATTCTTCCCTTCAACCTGTATCCTGTTAAATATACAAAGATCTAATTTTGTTCTTTTAAACAAATACTTCAGTCAGTTTTTGTCTGTAACTTTGAAGCAGAGTTTAGTTTTACTAGCTGCAGTGTAGGCTCTGTCTCCTCAGCCCACTTTTATTTGTCTGTTTAATTTACATCAGAAAAACTGAGATCCATGTTAAGTGGTTTCATATAGTGCACTGTTTCACTGAATTTATTACACAGACTGAGCTTCCACAGAAATATGATATACTGTAGCAAATATAATCTATGTATTCTTAGGAAAAAGCTTAGAAAGCAACCTAAGCAAATATAAAATATTTTAGCACCATTTAACTGTACACTCATTAAGTAGCGGACTGCACAGATTGGATCTCTCTTTCCTCCCTAATTCTGATATTAAAATTGTGAAGATTGATCTGACTTTTGTGTGGAGAAGGTTTTGAACAGATGATAGGGATTTGTGAATTCTGATTTTAGACTAATTTTAAAACTTAGCATAGATAATTGGAATCCTTTATTGCAGTTTAATCAATTCCTTAAAATTTTGCCCTAAGTAATAGTGAGTACTACATCTCTTGAAGCATTATACTAAATATTATTTTCGGCTCAGAATAGTAGGTTTTGGCTGCAGATATTTTAATAGAAATTCCACATTCTATGCAACACCACCAAACTAAACAACCTCAATAGTCTTTAAAAACAGGGAGCTGTGGAGTTAAACTCATAGGTCATCTCAGATTGGCACTTGTTATTTCAATTGGAAAGCAATTTACTCTACTGCTGCATTTGTTTTTCCTTCCTTCCAACTACCTTATATTATTTTGTCTTGTCTCTTATTTTTCATTCTATATCCTGAAGCTAAACTTTTGGAATCATGTGAAATATTTGCACAGAAATCAGAAACTATCAGCATTTAACATGACATATGATGGGAGCAGGAAAACTGAGCTCCAGTTTTATTCTGCATAATCAGTCCCTAAGATCAGATGATTTCACTGCACAGCAGGATATGCCAGCACAGTGTGTTCAAAGAAAAAGAACAGAAGACCATAAACATTATCTACAGCAAAATGTGTGAAAAAAGTTATTGCTTCTTTGCCTATCTTGTTCTTGAAAACTGGCATCAGAGATATGAGATAGCAAGGTGGAGTACAAATCCGGGCACTAATTGGTTTAATTTTTAGCTCTGAACAACATAGATATAGGGTTTGCTGATGGTGTATTATCAAGATGCATCTGCTTCTACTAAAACATCTTTATTAACCCAGCTCAATGAAACACCAACCCAGATACCAGGAGGAAAGAGATATCCAGTTAGCCTCAAGGGCATATCCTTGGCCAGTCTGCCTTGGTGAATGAAAACAAAAGTTCCTTCCATCACTGGCTTGGCCTGCACTGCAAGATGTCACCCTGCTTGTTCACAGAGCCCACGGGATGATCATCCCTTATTGCCTAGAGTCACAGAATCCCAGAATCATTTAGGTTGGAAAAGACTTTTAAGATCATCGAGTCCAACTGTGAATCCAGCAGTGCCAAGTCCACCATTGAGTCCTGAAGAGCAGCGACATACCAGAAACTGAGAAAGGTCCTCCTCATTCCTGTTGTGAAACACACCACTTCCTTAGGCTTGGCTGTAAACAGAACCATGCCTTGACTATATAATATTAAATTTGTTGATGTGGGGCCAATTTTCAGAATAGTATGAAGGGTGCTCTTCGCTCTGTGTGTTACACAGTTACTACCACCAAGAAGATGAGTAATATACTCAGTCCCATCTCCTACCACCACCCGGTTCTTGGGGTCCTTTGACCCCTCTTCGTTTACTCCCCCTGCATCCCTGTCCATGTATCAGCTTGAATGGAGAGGTTTTATTGCACAGACTGGAATGTCGTGCCAGATCGGAAGGTGGTATGATACCGTGTACGCGGTGACGTGCACATCTCAGAGAAGTCCTTTTGTGTTCTTTCTATCTAATCTAAGTGCTTATACTGCAAGCATTACTATGAGTTCTAAGTGTTTAATTATCTACAAAGATTGCAGCACAATATTTCCATCAGATTCCATTGCCGTGTATTCTGGTTTTGCTGACTCAAAGGACAGAAGTCTCCTGGGAGTGTCTTTAATTATGTATGATCTGCAATCTGAAGAAGTTCAGTTTCCCATTCCCTATATGGCGACAGCATTTTAATGTCAAAAATAAATTCCTTTCTTTGCTGAATTCTCTCTTCACTATGGTAGTCATGACTGATACTTTTCCACAGGAATCCAGTACCCTAATTTAGTGTCTTTCAGGCTTTTATTTACCAAAAGAATCAAGATCTGAACCTCTGTGCACTTTTAACATTACCATCTAGCTCTATTGCATGCATGCCCTGACATATTATGGCAGAAGCCTTCAGTAACACACCAGCTGCCCTCTCCATTTTCTTCTGTAATTACACCCAGCCCTAATTGCCTCCCAGAGCAGATACCTGCTTCTTTTAATGCAATGCATGAGCTCTGCACAAGAGCACAAAAAGTTCAACTCCCAGGCTTTGGGGAAAGGTCTTTGTAAGGTGGCACAGAAAACAGGCAAAACCAGGCATCTGGCACTGAATGCTCTCATGTTGAGCTAAGGCAAAAAGAATGTGGACAGGTTCATTTTCATCCAATTATATTTTATGCTTGCAGACCTGTCCTTCAGAGATTTTGTCTTTGTCTTTCATGCTAATTGGCCAAAATAGCATAAATCAGATCTGATCAAAAACACTCAGCATGCACTAAAAGAGGGAAAGTTGAGAGGGGAAGGTCAACCATGTAAAGGTGTGATACGGCCAGTATGAGCCAAGTTGCTGAACGGTTATCCCTCTAAACAGCCAAGTTAAATAAGATACAATTGGTGCTAAGTTAACTTTCAAGAGCTCCCCAATGTAGGCTTATGAATGCCTAGAGGGACAGGTTTGCTTTAATTGTGCTGTATTTAACTTGGCAATTTAAATGGCAAAAGTCCTTCCCAACTTGGCTCTTGATACAAATATCACACCTTTATATGGTTTAACATCTTTTGTAAAGTGGAATTTTTTTCTTCATGTTAATTAGATATTGCCATATGTGTGTGCCTAATAGTCAGATATATAGACACACACTCACATGAAATACTTGCATCTATTAGATATCAATGAAAATACTCATGGGGTAGGTAAAATTTTCCTACTTCTTGCATGTAACATACTCAGATTTTTAGTCTTGAGGAAACTGGTTTTCTTTAAGCAAGTCCCTAATAACCCAAACAGCCCAGGGAGAAAGGGAACTGTAATGAAGGCTTGTAGAAAGAGATCCTGTCTAGTTTGACTTGTTGGTTCAATTATCTGGTAATTTGGGTGGAAGTGGGGAGGTGAGGGAGGCATCTACTTAGGATTTCAAATGAATCACCAAATAAAGAGAACTGGATTTTCCAGTGATACACCTTTTACTGATACCTCCATTAAAGATTAATGAGAGATGCTAAAGATTGAATGAGGCCACACTGTAGGGCTAGAGTGGGTATTGTACAGGTGTTCTCCATCATGGGAGCCAAATTCAAATGATTAAGGGCTAAAAAAGGTGGTGGGATTAAATTCTTTTTTACTAAATCCTTCTCCAATATTGACATGACTGAGGCCAGAATCTATCTCTTTCTTACTTCATCTCTTAATTTTTACTGAGATATGCAATGAACCTCCACTACTATTTTCTATTTTAGTAACCCAAGTGTTCTCTAGGATAGCAATAAGAAAATAATTGGAGGTGAATTGATCTGTATTGATTTTTCTAAAAAGCCAGCCTCATTTGCCCTCAAATTTTAAACTTTATATCCTCAATCATGTGAGCCTAAATTAAAGCACTTCAATCCTCTGATTTCTAAAGGAGCACTTTTCTCTCCTAACAGCCATCCTTTTCAGATAATACAAAGAAAAAATAAATAATTTTTTGTTTTGCAATTATTTAACTGAAGGAGGTACAAGGGAGAAGACATGGATTTAAGGGCTGAGAAGGTATGTTTTCTGGGAGAAATCACACTCTGTTTGGTCACCTTTGATCTGGAAAGTGTTTGTTCCCAGGATAGTCTGTTCCTTTATTATGCATCAGATTTGAAAGTTAAATTTCAATTCCCCACTTTCTCTCCACAAAAATATTGAAGTTAGAAGGCAGATTACAGGCTGATGACACTACTGAAGGCTGTAAAAGAAACTGATTTGAAATAAGATGCCTTGCTATTTGCTCCACTTTTGGTCACTTTTATTTAACCATTGCATTCTTCAAAATGAGCTATGAAAGCATAATCCCAAAATGGCTTTTCTTCACAATGTCAGTGACTTGTTTTAGGGTTGAGACAGTATTCTTCTGCCAGTTCAAAAGGCATTGTCATGATATCACAATCTAACAGTAGGCTGGGCAGTTTGGGCTTCTAGTCTTGCTGGAGACATCAAAAGAAAGTAAGCAAGTAAATCTGTTAAAACAAGGTACAGGATTTCATTACATTTCGTCGTCTTTTATTGCATTGTCCATATCATCAGTTATAATCCTTCTATCAGTAAAATGTCCAATTATAGGAAGCTTCAGATACCAATTATTGGTTTAAGTTGGACATTGCAGCTACCCAATGCACAATATTTCAAATAGAAACGTGTACTTCAAAGAAAATATAATATGCCCATTTTATATTTAAGCAGTCATCACCATTCCAAAGCCATAATTCTTCACAAAGTGGCTGATGTGGCAATGTTTTCTGCCACCATATTTTATGAACAGTCAAATAGATATTAGGAAAATAGTTTGAAGGACAGTTTAGGAGCAGGGTTCAATTTACTGCTTAGTCAAGTGATTTGGGAACAACCTGGAAAGTTATTTAGGACTATATCCACAAAAAAACGACAGGGCTCAGGCAAATGAGTGTGCCAAGGTCACTGACTGAACTCCACATGTGACACAGAGGGAGAGGAAAGCAGTAGAGAGACTCACAGCAACAGTCTCTGGAGCCATGAAGGAAGTGACAGGTGAGTGAGACAGTAAACTTCAAATCAGTGGGGAAATTAACATACCCAAAATTGTTGAAATGTGGAAATAAGACTCCCAGGCACAGATATCAAGCCTCTTCAAAGTTATGTAACTGGTTGTTACTGTACCCTACTTCAACATATAGCTAAAAGAGGGGTTGGTATTACTGCTGCCATTCATCCTTTGCACAATAACTGAAATAATTGTTTCCTGTAGTATTTCTTTCAGTTCAATGAAATCAGTGTAGGAAAAGAAATAAATAACAAGAACTCCAAATAGTCCTTAGTGTTTTTCTTTTCTGCATCACAAAACCACAGTGATGACTTATAAATACTCTGCCTTTTCTGCTAAGGTTTTTTGTGTAACAGTACATCACTGCTGGGGAATTGTAATTTATGTATTGTGTTTATGAGTGTTCCATACTCAATCTTTTTATGACTTAGGATACTGAATGTGATAATTTAAGATAATAATAAGGTTCTAATTGACTCCAGTGTGGAAAACTAGTAGCATAGCCTTCCTTGACACTAGTCAAGGAAATTTTACTCTATTATATTAACTTAAAACTGATAAAATTTTACTACTCATCTTTCACTTTTTAAAATCTTACTTTGTAATTTAAAAAAAACCAAACTTCATTATTGAAATAAATTAGGTATAGAAAGTATTATTTGCACTGCTGAAGACCTCTAATGAAGGTCCCTCACTCATTAAGAACCCCCAAAATTAGTAACACACAGTTTGGAGAACAAGTAGGTAGTAAAGAAACAGCAAATTCATAAACAAAAAAAACTCTGTGGAGTTTCTTAGGTTCATTAATCCAACACCGATTTTTTTTTCCAATCCTCCAAGTTTTTTTTCTTTTAGGCTAAATTATGCTTTATGTGATTAAGCAAAAATGAGAACTTTAGATAGGCAAGATAAGTTATCTGGAGCTGTCTAGAGCTATCCAGAGAAAAATTAGGTCTTCCTACATGATTTTGTTCTGTCTAGAAGAAAGGGGTCATGAACATGGATGGTGCCCTGATCTATTCAACTGAGTCAGAGATGTGAGCTAGAGATGGTTCTTCCTTTTTGACAGTCACTGGTCTTGAATGGGCAGCCAGGCAATAAAGATGCATATCTGATGTGAGGCACAATATTCTCCATCATAGTCACTGGACATTTTTCTCATTTATAGAAACTACATCATAAAGCTACCATAGCCTGAGGAACTGTTCTGAACTGCTGTCTTGTAGCATTCTTAAATATCTTCAAGATATGGAAGATGTGTTAAAGCAGAGAGCAGTGCCCTTGCATGTGTCAAATTCAAACACTGGAGATACTTCACATCAAATGGTAACAGTCATGAAGCATGGAGAGAGCCATCTGTTTCCCATACTTGAAAGAGGTGTTGAAAAGGAAGCTTTTTTTTTTTTTCACTTAGCTAAGATTACCATTTTTGTGGGGCTAGAGTGTATATTCAAAACAAGCAAAAACAAGACCCCCTGTCCTTGGGATGATGGTAATTTGAACTCTAATATTACTGTAATGTGACTGGAGGAAAAAGAATATAGATAAGTGAAATAAACCTCCTGAGTGCTATAATTTTATATCAGAAAATTAGGTGTGGGACCTGTCGTTAATCCCGAGATCCCCACCATCCGGTGTTTGTGGGGAATGTGCAGCTTGGAGCATTGCCATGGTCCTGCAGTGACAGTGAGAGACTGCTGATGCCAGGCCACGAAGGAGTGCTAGAAATAACACCTGCTCTCCTTCAGATGGAGATAACTCTGTGAGAAAACTGTGACAGCTGTTAGAGATATGGGACACAGCTCTGATGGATAAGAGCATTCAGAGGGCAGAATTTGCTCTAGCAGTTCTGAGAGCACTTGATAACTTCCATAGCACAGCATGGCAGGAGATCAAAGGCAAGTATCTTCTAGAAGTCCTTTCCTGTCAACAATGCACTTGGATGGTTTCAGCTTTCTGTAAAGAAACTGAAAATAAAACAGAACCTAAATTATCTGTTCACATTGCTTGGCAAAGATCCCCATGAGAGATTCCCATGGATCTGGAGTGAATGTTTGCTCTACACCATTCCACTTCCCTAAAAGAAAGACATCAAGTCAGCCTTGGTGGTTTTCTTGTTTTTTATGTTAGAAATATATGCATATTTTAAAGTATTTTACAACAAAATACTCACAAAGGAAGTTTAAAAAAAACCACACCAAAGGGTAGTTGGGGGCAACAAATCTTTAGAGGCACTTTGCACAATTACAATATCAGAGATACTTGTATACACTTAAAAAACAATCTTTGTACACCTTACAGGTGGAAAGTAGAAACTTCTTTCATGCAGCTTTTCAGCCATTTCTAGACCTCCATGACCAAGTCAATACGTCATTAGTATCAGTAGGTTTTTGTATAGCCATTTTTCCCAATTCTATGTATAGAGAAAAGTTTGCTGTATTCAGCAACCCTGAAGACCTTTGTGCCTTTAAAATGAGTAGAGGGTAAGGCAGTACTGTCATGGAAAATTTTTTAATTTCTAAAAGAAATAAGATTTTTCAAAGAGCCATACTCTAGTAGTAATGGGAAAACACCTTTGCTATTTCCTAAGTATTGACAGATCATGGCTTAATGCAAACAACTGTAAATATTGAATATACTGTTAACATCAGCCAGGAAAATTTCCTTTCCTAATCCCCCTTGTAGGAAATTAATATCTAATCTGGTAAACTCTGAGGTTAAGGACACCAGAAACCATGTTAAACATTAAGCAGCTGATGACATTTGAAAACCATTGTCACTAGTGAGAGCTATAAAAGGATTCCATAAAACCACATTTTAAAGGAAACTAGAGTTGAAGCCAGGTGAAGAAGAGAAGGATCCTGTAATTATTGCTAATTAAAGCAAAGTTTGGTTTCAAAAGGAAAAAAAATTATTTAACATCAAGTAATTATATTTTCGTAACAGTTTCCTATTTAGTTGTTCACTGTCAGGCAGCTTGTAGAGATATTTTCCCCTCTGATTTCCCATGTTCATATAAAACACAGGTATTCCACTGCATGCTATACAGTCACTACCCTAATAGGCTCCAACACAACCATTTGCCTTATTTCACACACATAGAAATGAACAATTATACAGAGGAGATGATCACAACTTCCTAAGACGCACGATCCCACAGATACCCAGAGGTAAGCCCAAGCAGCAGAGGATGCAAGAAGCACACCCTGGGTAGGGTGAGCCTTGAGGCACAGGGCCATGAGTCATTGGGCACCACATGGCATGGAGTGTGCATCCCTCTTCGAGACCGATGCAGATGGAACCCCAGAAACTGAGAAACATAATGTTGGCTGTCTACATATCTCTGTAAATATAATACTTGGAATTTATTACCCTATAAACCCTGACCAAAAGGTTGCTATTTGAAGGACAACTTAGCAGAAAGAATACCTGCGTCTGATACAGAAGTTACAACTTTTATTTACAGGGATTTCTTCTTGTTTATATTACACGATTTTATACAGTACAAGAATGTTTTCATTGTAGCTCTTAACATAAAAATAAACACCTTTTTATTATTCTTCCACAGCTGGCATGAACTCCCACTCCTGTTTTATATCAGTTAGTGCATTGTAACAATGGCTATTCCTCACAGTTTGTGCCTCTTATGCAGAAGACAGAATTAAGGCAGGCAAGCTGCAGAGATCCTGCTGTGATAGTTGTTCGCTGCCCAGAGAGATGTGCTGAGAGAATCCCAGATATCCTCAGGTGGGATTCACTATGTCTTATAGCAAATCAGCTATATGGCTGTGGTTTTTTTTTGTGTTTCTTCTCTATGAATAGCACATGGGACACAAGAAATTCAGTATCAGGTCATAATGTAGAAAATCTAGACAATATATTCTTAGGGGGAAAAAAGAAAAGAAAACCAAGTCAGCGAGAAAGTTTTCTATAAGGACAGAGGCAGCAAAAGGACATCTAAGGAGACTGAGATTGTCATGGTTTAACCCCAGAAACTATGCATCATGCAGTTACTTACCCTACTCAATCCCCAGTGGGATAAGCAGGAAAATCGGGGAAAAAAGGCAAGGCCCGTCTGTTGAGATAAGATCAGTTTAGTAATAAAATAAAGTAAAATATCATAATAAAGACAGAAAAAGCAGCAGAAGAAGAAGATTGAAAAGTGAGACAACAAAAGAGAGCGAGGAATAAAACCCAAGAGAAACAAAAGATGCTCAACACAGTTGCTCACCATCCGCTGATCAATGCCCACCCCATCCCCCAGCAGCTCCTGGTCAACTCTCCTCAGTTTATATACCAAGAATGACATTCTGCTGTGTGGAGTACCCCCTTGGTCAGTTTGGATCAGCTGTTCCAGCCATGCCTGCTCATCTCCTATCAGAGTAGGGGAAACTGAAAAGCCCTTGATTTAGTGTAAGCACTACTGAGAAAATACCAAACCATCGGCATGTTGTCAACATTATTCTCATATTGAATACAAAAAAGCACAGCACTCTACCAACTAGTAGGAATAAAATTAACTCTATTCCAGTAGAAACCAGGACTGAGAGGTAACAAGGAGAAACATGAGGTCCTCAATCCCTTTTTTTGCTTCAATTTTCACTGATAACCCAGGAGCTACAGGCTAGTCAGCCTCACCTCAGGCCTTGAGAAGAGGATGGACCAAATGTGCTTAGGAGCCTTCTCCAGACATATAGTAGATAAGATGACTGCAAAGAGTCAACTTTAATTTACCAAGGCCAAATCATGCTTGAACAACCTGGCGTTTTTCTGTGATGAAATGACTGGCACTGATACAAGGGAAAGGGCAGGATTCTGCCTCATGCTTTGACTTTTCAAGGCCTTTGACACAGTCTTCACGTCTCTGTATCACCAAATTGGTAAGATATGGGTTGGATGAGTGAACAATTATGTGGGTGGGAAGCTGGCTGGACTGCTGGCCTCAAGGAATCATCATTAGTGGTGCAAATTTCAGCTGACAGCCAGTAAAGAGTGATATCCCTCAGGGACAAATGCTGAGACCAACACTTAGTGTCTCCATTAATACTGTGGGCAGTAGTGTACTCTCTGCAAATTTGCAGGTGACACCAAATATATTGCTATTCAGAGAGATCCTAGACAAGCTGGAGAAACAGGCTGCCAGCAAAACTTTTAATATTTTTATAAAATATCTGGATGCAGGACTAGAATGCAAATTGGGTGAGTTTGCTGAGTGTGGGTGTGAGCTCCCTTGAGGGTAGAGAGGCCTTACAGAGAGACACGGATATACTCCGGATAGAGACCTGGGCAATCAGCAACCATGTGAAATTTAACAGGAGCAGATGACAGATTCTACACCTGGGATGGGTGTAATATTGGTTACATGTACAAACTGGGGGATAACAGGCCAGAGGGCAGCCCTTTGGAAAAACATCTGGAGGTTTGGGTTGACAGCAAATTAAATATGAGTCAGCAGTGTCCTGGCAGCCAAAACAGTCAAACATGCCCTGAGGTGCATCAGGCAGAGCATCACCAGCCTGCCAAGGGAGGTGATTGTTTCACTCTGCACTGCACAGTGAGGTCCCACCTTGAGTCCTGTGCTCAGTTTGGGGCACCTCAAAACAAGCAGAACATCAAATTATGGGAGTGTCCAGAGGTGGGTAAACAAGTTGGTGAGAGGCCTCAAGGGCAAGACTTAGAAGCAGGGGCTAAGTCACTTGGCTTGTTCAGCTTGGAGAAGAGGAGGCTGAGGGGGGATCACATCACAGCCAACAGCTTCCTCAAGGTGGAGGGCGGGTGCTGATCTCCTCTCTGGTGACCAGAGATAGGAGGAAATGGGATGAAGCAGGGGGAAGTTCAGATTGGACATTAGGAAAAGGTTCTTCACTGAGAGGGTGGCTGGTCGCTGGAACAGACTCCCCAGGGAAGTGGTCATGGCACCAAGCCTGTCAGAGAGCGGGGAGAGCCTGGGCAACACTGCTTGTCATGTGGGTTAGCTTTAGGCAGTCCTGTGAGGAGCAGGGAGTTGGACTTCGTGGTTCTTGTGTGTCCATTCCAACTGAAGAAATTCTGTGATGAGCAAATGCAAAGTCCTTCATCTCAAATGGAAACAAATCCATGAGATAATGCAGGATACAGGACATACATTTAGGAAGCAGCTCTGCAGAAATGGACCTCAGGGGCCTGATGGATGAGTGAAACAATAACAGCAGCTGCAGCAAGGACCATCAGTATCTTGGCTGTAAAAGTGCAGGCAACGGATCAAGGGAAGAACTTTTTGATACTTTTGAAACTACATTTGTGGCACTATATTCTGTCTGAGGGATCACCACTGCAAGAAAGAGAAGGACATACTGGAGCAAGTCCAGTGGACTTAGTGATTAGAGGGAGAGAGGGGATGATTGTTATCTCACTGCCTCTAATTACTATGCCTGAAAACATAGGCTGTTAGAGAGGAAGTCACATTAATTCATCCACTGCAATTACCTCAGGTGAGGCTCATTTACTGAATTTTTCAGTGGAAAAACATGGAGACACAGCCTGAAACATCATTCAAGGTAGAAATCTTTTTTCCAGAATTTGAAGTATTTTGGAGGTCTTCTTGTGCTCCCACTGCTTATACAAGCCATGGGTTTTCTGCACATAAGATAGAGGTAACCTCCCTAAACATCAATTCTTTTTTCTCAACTTTCAAAAAAAAGTGCACAATTAAGTTTCATCACAGTTTAGCAGCTTTTGGCTTGTGCAGGAGTCTGTGCTTCTTCTGTGACATCTGTGTGAGATTTAGGAAATTTCACACAGTCTTATTTGTCTGCAGTGGGACAGGTTTTTAGTAGTCAGCTTTCTGCTGCAGTACTGGCATCAGATTTCCAATGGAAAGGGTTCCCCCACTTCTGATTATCTGAATAACTGAAGGTCTTATGCAACTAAACTAAGGGTATTTGAAATGTAGAGACTCCATGGGTTTGATTTACCCTCTGCTATGAGCCTGAGCCACAGAAACTCTGAAAGACACAGCTGACAATGCTGTCAGAGTGAGGAAGTTGCAATAGGAGACATAGTTATACTGTAAATATTTTATCTCTTATTACTAATTTGTTCTATTTTATATCAATATTTTAATGTCATTTGCTATGGAGCATCATTATAATTTTTTTTCATCTACAACAAGATTTAAAGACCCCCCCAAATCTGCTAAACTTTCATACATTTGATTCCATGTTGGATAAATCAGAAATGGGACTTGAACAGCACCTACTCTGTCCTGTATTTCTTATGATGACAAGTACTCAAGCTTTGCTCTCCCTGCACGTTCAGTGAAACACCAGTCCCTCAGTCTCCCTGAACTGCCAGTCTCTAAAACAGGCACGTATTGACACTCAAGGTATTTTCTACCTGGTTGACTCAACAGCATGGCAAGTGTCAGGACTCAATGCAGAACTCACAGTGGATGCTGATTTTCTCATAGAGACACTTGCAAGGGAATTTTGTCTCTCCATTCCTCATCTGTCAGAAATACTGTTCTCATTCTCCACTTGACTCAGTCAGAGTCCTAGTTCAGCTACAAATGGATGCAATTGCTACTGCTGCAGTGTAATTGGTGCAAAGTCTGGGGGATGGGAGGTGGAGAGCTTACATATTAATTATCCCTCCTAAATGTCTGCACAAGTGTAGAGCTGGGAGCTTATTAAGGAATACTAAGAAGCCAGACCTTTATCTGCTTCAAAATACATGTTTAAAATTAAAATTGTTTAAATAACAAGCCACTTTTACATTGTATAAATTTAATGTAACCTTTTTCTTTCTTTGAAGACTTGAAGATTTGAAGTTTGGCCTGAACAAAACATGAAAAATAATATGATATGCTGGAGTAGGTCTGAGTCCAAAGGCCTATCATCACAGTCACCAAGAGCTCTGAGCTTTTCCAAAAACACCTGTAACTGATCATGTGCAAGACAGACATCTTTTGTTCTTAATCTCCCTAAAATGTATTTATTATACAAAAAAAGGGACACATTTTCATCTTAAAACATCCCACATCAAGGTACCTAGCAAGCTTGAACATGTGCCATTAACAGAACTTGTTCCATTGCCTTCTGCCAAATTTATTGATGATCCTTAACCAGTGACAATCCAATAAAACTATCCCATGAATTGTGTAAGGAAATTTCCAACAACAAAAAAGTAAAATATAAACATAGTTTATTGTATGTTATAAAATGAGTGAGAAAGATTTTACTAAACTACTGCAGCTTATCACAGTCTTATCTGCTTAGAGACACAGCTTGCACTGCTTTCCCTTAGAACAGCAACAAAAAGCACTGAGGAGCACAGAAATAAATTCTTCACTGGATGAAGAATTTGCTTTATAAATGTGTAATAAACTCAAATTTTTGAACCTGAATATCTGAAATCAAGGGCCCACATCAATACATAAGCCTGCCTGAAGAAGTGACCTGGTTTTTTAACTGATACTGGGCATCCTCATCCTCCTTTTGGTTAATAGAGCAGAAATTCAGCACATACCATGAAATTTGGTGTACCATACATGTTTTAAAGGTATCTGAAAATCAGACCACTTACACTTAGAAGCAGAAACTTTTGCCCTGAGATTGAAAAATCATCTTTCACAGGTACATACTACAATTTCTATCATATTGTTAGTAGTCTACAGGGTATGAATGGTGATGCTACAAGTTCCTCACTATAAAGGAATTCTTCCTACTTTCCTTCTGCTAACTTGTCTTATAATAATTTCACAAGGCACAGTTTGTTTTTTTTCTTTAAACTTATTGCAAGATAAGTCACATATGGAAGACATCATCTTTTTTTCTATGACAGCTATTGTATTTTGGAGGTTTGTTCCTATGGGTTTTTTTAAATGGAAATCAAGTGGATCAACAACCAAGATGGAGAAGATGTAAAAATTAACACTGTTTGGGGTTTGGGGTTATTTTTTTACATATTATATCCAGGTAAAGTATTCCAACAGTTCTTGTTTTTGGTAAGAATCTTCTGTTTCATCGGTTGTTAGGAAACTTGTCTTCACTTACTGTCACTCAAATACTATGGCTTTCTTACATCACTGCTTTTTTCTTCTCTACCAAACACCCCATGCACCTGACTGTGCATTTCCCACACAGAGCTGTGCTGGATTTTGTAATCCCAGCAACCACGTGGACAGTTTGTCACCTTTGCCAAAACAGTCTCCCTGACTTCAAGAAGAGACACAATGATGCTGCTGGCAGTGTTCAGCTGTTTGCAGTTCCTTCCACAACAGTGTCCCCTTTCCTTCCACTATAGTTAGTAAGGCTACAGCACATAACATTAAGGTAGAGGAAACAGAGCTTTTTTCTTAGGAGGTGCCAGCACTTTCATTTTTAAAGCTCACATTTTCTCTCTTCTTCAAAAGGAAATGATTGGGCAGCATTCTTGTCAAAGCATTTTCCTGACCCACACTTCTTTTTATAACTTCTTCAAGTCTAATTGTCTCTGTGTCCCAAGGCTTTCAAGGTGTCAGTACTGAAGTTCTTATCTTTCTGCCCATAAGTCTTAGAGCTGGTGATCCTAATAAATCATCCTGAATTGTGCTGCAGTTCTCTCACAATGCTATATATAGATCATTTGAAACTTAAGGATCATTTTTTCAGTCAAGTTCATTGTACTGAGTTGTTCAAATACTAGTTTTGCTTTTCACACTGTAACCTTGAAACAAGTCCAAATAATACTTTAAAATAATCTCCCAAATTAGTTACCTATTACAAATTCACCACAGATTTCATACCAAGTGCAACATAATGTAAAGTGTTCAAATACAGAGTTTTTTAATGCATTGAAAAATGTTTCAATCTATAACAGTTTGAAGATAGCCTGCACTAGTCTTGAACTATGAACTAAAAGAATTCAAAAATTATTTGATTTTTATATTTTTGCTATTTTATTTAATCTTTAAAAGTGATTGATTGGAATCATTTATGTGTTGCAAGAGTAAAATATCTTTGTCCTTCAAATGAAAATAGGAGTTATGCTTATGTTTTGTGAGCACATTTTTAACACTTTCCACAGAATCTTCTAATTCTACCCATGTAGTAAAAATAAAAGTTGTTAATCTTGAAAATACGGGGGATTTTTCTGCTGGTCATCCATCTGGAGTATTGCCTTTAAGTTTTGACACAATGAGCTCATTTTTTGTTTCCAAATGAAGACTTTCAAAATCATTTCTAGAAATCCATATTACTTGTGTCTTACATTCTTCAAATCACTTTTTTACAATTCTGGAAATTTGTTGTTAAGAACTATCTTTAAAATTCTGTGTCCATCACAAAACTCATCATGTCTATTTTGCATTTCTTGTTTAATGAAGCAATCATTTTTGATTCCTGGAAGAGCAGGAGATGTTTTTTAATAGTTGCTCTGATATTAATTGTGGGTTTTTTCTACTCTAGCTCTTCCTTCATTGCTGTTTTTCCCTATAGATAGTTTAAAAATGAACCCATGAAAAAACCTACAGAAGTAAAAAAACAAGAATCAAAATAATTCCCAAATAACGTGAAAATCACTAACAATGTTTAAAAATATGCTGCTCATACATAAACAGGCATTTAAAGATACAAATATAAGTTGAATTTTCAAATAGCAACAAACAGAAGCATCAATTTATGCAATGTAGATAACAGACTTAAAAACCAAACAAACTAAAAAAAAAAAAAAAAAAAAATCAGCTCTTAAAAAGGAGAGCTCCTCCACTTGCTCTTCTCAGAGTGAAAGTTTTTGTCTGCAAGGAAGGCCACCATGACCTTCTTGCAAGGATGGATCAAAGCTGGTACTAGTTCTGGGCAGAGCCAGGGTAGGCTGCTGGACAGCTACCCCCACCAACCAAATGGGGGGCCTGTGGCTCCTGGAGGCTCTGTGCCCTTCTCCATCCTGTTCAGAGGGATCACACCAGGCATTTAAGTTGGACCTCTGTGAAAGGATGGACAGGAAAGCCCCAGGGGTCTTCAGTGAGAGGGGCTGGCCATAACATCATAGCACAAAGAGCAGGGGATGCCTCCAGATCCTGCTGTCACACAAGAACCCACCAGATGTTTCTGAATGAACCTCTGGATGGCAAGTAGCACTTTTTATGGTTTTTAATTGTCAGGAAACAAATAACTTTTTTTTTTTTTTTATGTTGCAATGGCATTCTGAAAGAAGTAAAATCATCAGTTGCCACATTCCCACACCCTAGACTAGAGGACAAACTATACAAGTGTGAATCAGCACATTGCTGACCTACTACATAGAAACATTTTAGATTCTTATGATTCCTAATCTAGCAGAAACTTTCCATTCTCTCTAGTATGTTCTGGCACTCATCCACTCATGTGTTTTCTCCCATGCATTGAAATTTGCTGATGTCATATCAGGAGAGATCGGAAGATCTTTGCGTATGACTCAGTGCAAAAGGTTGCCTTTCCCATAAACCTTCCTCTTTCCTCTACTTTTCTGAAACTAAATGTATGAGACCTCCTTAAATAGTAGTGAGGCTGACAGTTATGAAACTAATGAATCCTAGTACTTAGAAGAAAGTTCTAGGACTAAATCATTTAACTTGATAATAATTTTGTGCAAACGTATTCATTTTCAAATAAAATGTAAAAAGTCTAAAGACGAACTTGTAGTGTACTATTGTTACATGCATTTGTGCCAAGAAAAGGAAAATTAAGTGGCATTATTAATGTAGAGAAAACATGCCAGATTTAATATTGATCTCCTACTGATATGAGAGAAGCCTCTGTAAATGATAAAACTGAAACCTTCATCTGCTATACCTCTATTTCACAGTAATTGTAGCAGTTTACATCATCCTCTAAAATATTCCACAAGACAAAAAGGGATCTTTTGATGTATCCATCTAGTTTACTACAAAAACAGAAGGCAAAGTGATTACAAAGGCTGCAGTTTCATTCAGTGAATATTGTCACTCCTTTTAAAACTTGTACAGGGATGCATGAAGCATCAGATACTAGCAAAACAGGCATGGTTCAAACATTTGCCATGTCATTCTGGAAAATCCTTGACCAAAAATGAACATGGTGGAGAGCTTTCCCACCACCTGCTTTTGGGCACTCAGTATTTCCAAATAAGCCTCATTTTCCTAAGCTCCATTTATGCACAAGGAGGAGATAAAAGTATAACCACATTGAAACTCATTCAGCTTCACCCCAGAGCCCCAGGCAGTGGGAGCAATACCTGCACTGCTGCCTGCCACAGGCTTTGCTTTTGTACATGTCAAGTGTCCCTCCTGCTGAGGAAACAAGCCATGGCAAGATACCACAACACAGGTACATTTCTGTATGCAATCTCAGACCACTCCAAATTATATTTCTGCTTTCAATCACTCCCTAGGGTAACCTCTCTCTCTAAAGGGAGTTTATATTTAGAAAAGAGGGAGACAACTTCTTAAGCAAGACTAAGTACCTAAAGTTTTAGTACCTAAATTTAGAACACGTGAACTATCCCTGAGTTTCAAGAAATGTTTTCAGAGGCCACTCAGAAAATATAGAGAAAAAGTATAGGATTAATTTGAAGCTTCATTTCACAAAATAATCTTTTACTTATTATTTCGTCCTCTCATGGATGAATGATGAAAAAAAATTGGAGTAAATTTCTTTCGTTCACTTTAAGGATACATTGTCAAGCTAATCATTACACAAGCTTCAGCAATACTGCCTGCACTGTGCTATCCTGATTTCATCAACTATCAACTCTATAAAATCAAAGAGGGATAAAGTTCAAGATAATCACTGATAAAGGCATCGTGAAATAAAAAAGTACTATAGCTACTGTTTATTGGAATTTAGAGAATTTAGAGGTCAGAACTGTCCAAGGTTTACATTCTCAGATACAGTACAAGCATTGCCTTTGATAAAAAAATCTCCTACGGACTGTAACAGTCAGTACTGTTCACAGTGGTGAGTAGTTAAAAAGAATGAGAATCTTGATTTAGCTTCACTGCACATCTCATAGTTCCAAGCACAGCACGCCCTAACCTCATCAGAAATGAGCTACTTAAAAAGAACAGTCCTACGTCATTTGTTGGCTTTCATTCCCATGAGATCTAGAACTCAATGTGTGAGCCCCTGGGATAAAAACTAACATTTGTTGTGTGGATTCCTTTAGGCACAGCTGATGCTAACTACACAGCAACAGCCACTTGATATTATGTACTTGCAGCTAATTCAGGATAAGTGTAAAGGACTAACAGGTTTGTGTACAAAACAGTGATGATTATTTTCTGTAGGATTCAGCCATTATGGAGAAGTATGATGTTAAGCAATTAATTTAGTGAAGTTAAATTTTAATGTTTAAAGCTGGCCTAATTTTTCAGCCTTCTAAACATTCCTATCACAGTTATCATTAATTTCCTAATGGGTATGTGTTCATTCACAGTGCTGTCTGGTTTTATCCCATACCTTGAAGTAGGCAGAATTGTTACCATTAAATTAAAAGGAAGCAGACCCAGAGTAAGTTTGCTGTCTTATATGTTTAGAAATAGTCACTTTTTCTTCACTTTAGCCATCTTCCCTCTTTCTCTCACATACTGATTCTCATATATCTTTTTTCCCACCATTGGAAAGGATGATATTTTCTCTCACTGAATTAAAAGAATTTCTCTTTTTTTTTTTCCATTTTTGTTGTGAACATATATTCTTTACAAAAGGCTAAATAGAAGCCACCCATACAGTTGAGTAGATTCATGACTTTTATATAACCAGAGACCCTGCAGAAACATGGGGTTGGAGTGAAAGCCCCAGCCAGTCTAAACCAGCAGAGATGAATTACACTGTGAAAGTGGCAATTTCTCTTCATTAACTGGTAAAAGAATTCAGGCACTTAACTTTGAGGTGATTCAAGTTGGCAAAACAAGTGCTGCCCGGAGCAAAGAACTGATGAACATTGTTTCATAATGCTGTCAGGAGTTCAAGGCCACTGTTTAAGTGCAGGATAATGCATGAACCGGAGTGAGCTGCACAGGCATATGATGGATTTCTTCATTTTCTCAAGTTTCTTCCTTCCAGGAAATACTGGACACCTGAGCCTTGGAGTCCTCACATAACTGGTGCTAGAAAATAGGAGACACTGAGACTGGCAGATTTCACGGTGCTGGCGATAAACAGCCTGAAAATTATTTCCTATTGGCTGAAAATGTCCTGATATCCTGTATGCAACAAAAAGTGACTGAGCCATATGATCTTTTTTTATCATTGCTTGATAAATCTGAATTGTTTTGAGACCCCTCTGTTTTCATTGTAAAGAGATTTGTGTTTTGTAACAAAAAATGCATGTCTTTGTAGTAGAAGGGTCTAAACTTCCTAATAAAGTTGTATTTTGCCTCCTTTAGTTATATTTTTGACCCACCCTTCACTTGACTTGAAAACTAAGAAGTCTCAGTAATATTCAATCCTTTTTCCCCCTCTAAAGATGTATAAATGTATATCCAGCTCAGAAAAGCAGTAATCAGTGTAGCATTTGGGTACCTGATAAGCAGTCAGTAGGTAAACTAATTTCTCTTATTCTCTTTCAGCAGCATATTGACGGCAAACATGGTATATGGTTTCCATTGAAATGCTAAACCATCACATATTTCATGACCCTCAACTCTGGATAAAGTATGCTCTGTAAAACAAGTTTTTGCTGATACACACATCTAGAAGTGTAATGAAATGAAAATCTACACTGTATGCTCAGTTCTCTCCTCAAGGAAAGTAACAAATTTGAATGCAATAAGGGACAACACTGGGATGGTGCAACATTCATCTATTTAAAGCAGAATCAGAACAGAGAAGCCACATGTAGCTTACCTCAGCAGAAAATACAGGGCTAGAAGCAAATAACTTTAGGGACTGATCAAAATCACCTACAGCAGTAAATGTTGCCATAATATACATTCTCTGAAAAATGAGGATTCAGATACAGAAGGATTCATCCTTACTTGACTTTTCTAATATCTAGAGTCCACATCTAAGTTAGTCATCCTGAGTTCCTGGTTAGAGGGTGTATTTTTAGGTATGGTTTATCTAATCTACCCTTAACCTCGTATTTAGGATGGGAGGTGCTGGCTTCTCCCTTATTTAGACTGGAAATGCTCATTCCTCCCTGTGGCCTATAAAGGAAGGTGACCTGAGGAGCCCACCCAAAGATGTCTCTGCATTACATACGCACACCTCATCCCTTTTAGAGATGATGAATTTAGGTTACTCTGCACATTATGATTTGCTGCTCTTGCCTTCTCCCAAGCAGTATTCTTTAAGCTATGCAAAGCACAGAGAGAACAGAAATTTAGGAAGATATTTCATCTTGGGTCATTGGTGACAATTTGCCAGTGACACAGTCTGGCAGTGTAGAGTAGTTTACAGGGTCACAAATATCAGCTTTTATATATACTGCCCTCCAAGGACAGTGGACAACCTGAAGCTCAGTGATGCTTACCACACATTTACACAAACTGAAGTTCAAAATAACCATAAAAGAATCCTGCCCTCTTTAGTGTTACCACAGTGCTAAAATTAGTGCTGAGTTTCATGTTCTTAACAAATATGTAAATATTTATAAACACTCCATCAGCATTTTTGTCCCATATGAAATTTTCTTTGAATGACTTTTAGGTCACTTTTAAATACAGTGTCACTTTTCAAGGGCTGTCTAATATTACAAACACATTAGCAAACTGAGTGCTATCTCTTCCACTGGGACTAGGTAAGAATTAATCTATTAATGCACAATACATGAAACCAAATTTAACTTTTAATTTGCCTTGTTCCTTACCGTGTGGGAAAAGAGCACTCTGGAAGTGCCTGCTAATTGATGCATTTTATGGTCACCAACAAAATCAAGAATGCATAGAGCAAGGGACCGGTCGGTTTCTGGAATTAGTGCCAACACTTCAGAACTTCCAAGCTCTAAGAGTTGTTTTCTAGACCTGAAGTTCTTTACCTACTCCCATCCTAGGTACTTGCTACTACTGGTCCTGCTTACTGGTACTACTAGTAGTACTACTGCTTAGGTACTCCTTACTACAGGTGACAACTGCAGAAAACCAGAGGAGGCAACAATTGCCTCATGCTGGATCAGAGCGATGGGAAATAAGACGCAATTTGCAAGAGCAAAAATTCCTCTGAGAAGACTCTGGGAAGTGTCTGATGATCATATAATGTTGTTAAATCTGGAGAATGACAGTGGAGGAGATTTTTTCTAGGAGTTCTGTTTTCTTTGGGCAGAAGCTCTGCTATCAGGTTATTGTCCATAGATTCTCTGTGGGGGTGGCACCAAAGTAAAGTATACAAGAAAGTATGGCTTGCTGGGATGAAATTTCCAACACATGAAGAAGTGAGACAGAGGAAAGGGTTCCTCAGCAATCATTCTCTTCTCCTTTACACACTCCAAAGAGCCTTTTTTATACTCACCATTTCTTCATGGTTTTGCTTGTTTTTTTTCTTTTGGAGGCATTTTCTAGTCTAATGAAAAGACTATGAACTGAAGCATCTGTCTGTATTTTGCTAGTGTTACTGTGTCTAGAGTCCCAACTGGGTAGGGAGTGCCAAAAGTTAATTTACGCAAGTTCATTAGCCCTAGGTTTCTTCCCCTCTTGTGTGCACAGGACTGACCTTTCCCAGAAGCTGCCTTGACTTTTGCCTGGCCTGTTGTCACTGCCTCCTTGATTTTCTAGTTTTTCATGCTGCAGATGTGTTTTTCACCACATTTCTGGCACCAGCAGCAGACTCACCTCCTGCATTAAATTCACAAGCAGCGTCTTAGCATTCAGGAAGGTAAAGCATGAGCATCAGTTTGTCAGATAAAGTCAATAAATGCTTGTGATTCAGCAGCAAAGGCCAAACGTGTAAACAGAATCCCAGTAGGCAAGACCTGCTGTAATACCCTTCATCCTGGGATCATGTCAGGCCAGGAAAAAGCTCAGCCTCCAGAACACCGTGGTCACAAAGATGCTGTTTGCTGGAGTACATGAACAGTTTCCCTTTTCCAGGACACCACGGTAAAGGAGCATTAGTTTGTACAGGCCCATCAATCACTGTGAAATCAGGATATAACCAGATCACATATTGGCCAATAACACCAAAACTACAGGAAACAGCCTGATCAAAGTGTTCAAATTAAAATATGTTTAAATAAAAATATGTAACATCTCCTAAGCAGAGTACACCAACTCCTTATAACTCCAGCTAAAGGAGATCTTTGGAGTCCAAGTTAGTGAGCTGGCACTATCTCAAGGTTGCCTTGAAAGTTATCTTTTCAGTGCTATTTTATCCCAGCAACAACCTTGAATAAAAGGGGGTTAAAGTGTCAAAGGTGGCATTCTAGACTGGCTGCAAGTAAAGAACTTTTTGAACAGATGCAGAAAGTTTCCACAGTTAAATGGGGAGGAAAAAGAGAGGCAGAACAACTTCCTTAAGATAAATAGAGTGTTTTGAAAAATGAGAACACTGTGATAGCAGTGTTTTTCTCTTCACACTCCTCTTTCTCTCTAACATCAACTTCTTACATATGCTTATCCATTTATGTCTAAATTTATGCATCAAATACTGTACATCTTTTTTCATTCCCCTTACTTTTAACTATCCCTCTCCTACTTGATGAATATTTGTGTTAACATCAACAAATAATTTTGTGAATGTCATTTTAATGTAGACATTTAAATATCTGACTATCCTTTAGCTATAACAACCCTCAAATAACTTTTTCAACTTTCCTACAAATTGAGTTTTATGGTCCATCATTTTGTATATAGAAGTCTGTACATCTATTTCCCATTTCAGGTTACATATATGTATTATTAATAAAAACATTATAAAAATAATTCAAACACCAGAGCAATTCACAAGTAATAGGTGTTTCTTAGTGATTAAATATCAATTGCATCAAAATTAATAATAAGGAAATTGTTAATATACAGTAATAAAGAGATGTGTACATCAAAGTTAGAAGCTGACAGACTAGAAATTATTGAGTATCTAAAATTAAAATGCCAAAGCTGGATCTGATAAATAATGAGAAACCGATTGACTCAATTACCTCAGAGGAAATGAGTTCAGCAGTACAGAAATAAGCAATCAAGTCGATGGGTATCAAATAGAATATTTTATAGATTTTTTTGGAGAGAGAGAGAGAGCAGTCTTTCAGACGAAGAGTAAATCATGGAGCAATGCATGGCCAATGAGATGAACTCTTACAGCTGTGATTTTTAAGATGAGTGAGCTAGAACCTCATTCAGAGTGACAACATCTGCCCTGTTTAATTAAATAATTAATTAATTCTTTATCAAAATCCTGTCAGGTATCTTAAAACAGGTCACAGATAAACTAATTCATAGAGATCAGATTGATTCACTCCATGGCCAATTTATGACTGATAATTTCTGTAAATTATCTAATTTAATACAGCAAGTAAATAAATTAAACATTTCTTCTACAGCAATTCCTGTTGATACACAGAAAGCCTTTAAAAAGCAATTTACTCAAGATCTGAAATTAACTGAATTTCCAAGATCTCTTACTAATCCTTTATTAATATATTTTAATGTCACTGCAAGGTTTTTTTCTAGTCTTTGCCAATGCATACAGTGAAGATGGAGGGAGGGCCAAAAGCTTAGACATAAGTCTTGCAGCTCGATAGGATCAGCACTGAGGGAAGCAGTTCTTCACCCTTTGACTTGTTTATTCCTTCTTTACCTGATGGAGGAAATTAGGTGTTTAATAAAACCTCAGAAGTCCTGGCTGCTTAGGCTGAGTTATCTCAGGTTTCCCCTGGCTTTTCTGTGATGAGTTGGAATGCTCTGCAATGAGAGCAGTTCATTATGTCACACAGACATTCAGGGGACAGAGCTGTGCTATGCGCCAATCCTTGTCTAAACAAGCTGGAAAAACAATGCCCCGGAAAAATGTGCTGTCATCCTGACATTTGCTCTCTAGAGGGGAAGAAAAAAGGTGGGAAAAGGGAATGGAAACAAAAGGCTAGTCTTGCAAGCCTGCTGAAGGAGGCAGCACAGGTCGTGGGCAGCAGCCTGGCAGTTGCAGCATCCACATTAGGGATGTGTGGCACCTACCTAAGGGACGTCCCTGCTCCAAGAGAGTTTTTTAACAACCGAGCTGTGGGCTGTTCCTTGATGGTGTTGTAATCCCTCCCATTGATGCCTCTCTGTTTTGTGTAATATTCTGAAATACTCCCAGCAGAATGAGAATGACTCAGTAAGAGGGAAATTTAAGCCCCAGTCCCCTTTCTAATCCAGTTCATTCTTGGTTTATATTTACAAAGTCAAAATAAGCATCAGCAGAAGAGGCTGAGACAACATTGTCAGAGGACATGTGTGTTCACCCCACATCCCTGGGAAAGACCAGAAGGATCTTAAGCAGGAGAAGCAGCTGAACGCCTGTCAGCAACAGCCTGAGCAAGGCAGAGGAGTAGCCCCAGGACAGGGAGTCCAGTCCTGCCTCCAGCAAGCTGGCAGCTGCTCTGAGGCAGAGTGAATAAAAACAACCCAGCAGCAAAGAGAAGCAGAGGTAAGGGGCATGTTGTACCACAGCCTCAGTCTACCAGCCAAGTGCACCAACCACAGTCTGCCACCATTTTTAAGGATTAACAGTCTTCTAATCATGATTTGAAAAATAAAGAGAATAAGACATTGAATTGCTATCAGCAGGCAAACCACAGGGGTCTGAGGAAGAAGAGGTAGCACATTTCTCCTCCTTTGGCAATCTGGTATCTGTTTCCTTTTTCTCTTGTCAGTATAAGAACTTCACCATGAACAGAAATGTGGGAACAACCATTTCAAAAAAGATCAAAGTAAACTCCTCTGACTTTTCCTTATAGCATGCTGTCATTTTTATGTAACCCAGTCTTTTGGCAAAACTGAGACAAATATCATGAATTATTATTAGCTACCTTGAAACAGTAAGGGCTTTTTTGTAAATATGCTATTCAGAGAAAAACACTTTGCTTAGATCTAATCAGAAACTAATTAGAATCAGCCTATGCTTTTCTGCACAGTTACCGTGTCATCTGGAACAGGAGATGTACAAACACAGATCTAATCAAACTGAGATGCTTAACATTGGGAGCATTATCATTTGAAGAGTCTTCTGCAGTCAACAGAAAAAGAAATAGCAGCATGATTCAACTTACCTAGTATCTTGAACAATCCTCTATAAATGGTTATTGTTCCTCCTTGACTACGGAAGGGGTCTGAGAGTGTGATTTAGTTGAATGAGCACGGGTAACCAACAGTATTTTGGAAGGCACAGGGTATCCACCTGGCCTGCACCTGCCCCTTTGTAAGAGCACAATCTCTCCTAAGTCTCATGATATACCTGCCAGGCCCAGGCACGTGTCTCAGGTACCCCAGAGAATTCCAAATGGCATCTTATGAGTTGCACCATAGCTACTTCTGCATGCTTCTTGTAGGGCTTGAAGCTATCAATGGTGAGCCTGGGCCACTGGGCCACTGCTATAGGCTCAGGTGAAGAGTATCAAAAGCTGAAGGACTATGGCTTGGCTGTGAGAGAGTCAAGGAGCAAGGAGTTGCTCAGAGCAAGCCATGAGCATGGAGCTGTTTGTTCTGAGTGAGGCACTCCTGTGCAGCGAAGGGACTGCTGAGACACCAGCATTATAAAGCTTTTGTGTCAAACTCTGCCTGAACCCACTCCCAACTGATACCAAGTCATGCAGCCATGAAACACATATAAACACAAACCCATTTTCCTGCAACATTTTTTATTCTACACCTATTGACATTATCACAGTTATAGAAATAACACTTACAGAGAGAAACAACCAAAGAAAATCCAGAATGTGCAAAACTGTTATCTTTGGCCACCACTAAATTCTTCTCCATCAAATTTTCTTGCCTGATGAATATCTCCCTTGTCCTTTTGGTGTTCCCTTTTGGATAAAGCTAAATATTTTCCTGTATCATAAAACAAACCTTCAGTTTTACCATTAATCATAGAACTAAGACATTCATATGAAACAATTCATTTTATGGCAACACACTAGACTTTTAAGAGGAGATATGAGAAGTTTTCCATCTTATGAGAATCGATGTTGTTGTGCAACGAAGAGAAATTTCAGTCCATTTTTCAAACCTTCTGAAGTCTCATGTATTGAAGAAAAATTATTTGGCAGATATCATTTCAATTCAAGTGGAATTTATGATTCTATGTGACTACAATGATATTTGTAACACTGGCCACCAAAGACTGTGACTGAGACTTTGCCAAACAAAATGCAACAGTCTCTCAGGCCAATTGCAGATTTTATTTAAACAAATGTGCAAGATAAGACACATATTTTGCATGATTGAAAACTGTTCACCCAATTTACAGTCAGTAGATAATGATGTATGGTTGAACATGTTTAACCAATAATTTCAGAGCATAAAAAGGCACAGTTCTATCCTGCTACAGCACTATCCCACTCAAGGATCCTAAGGCAAGTTCCTGAGCTGGAAATCTAGGCTGTCTGCACAGAGAAGTAGCATCTGAACTCTGTCTATGCTAATTTTAATTTGGGCACCTCTAGCAGATACCTCAAGTCAGCTCCTGAAATAATCCCTACTTTGTGTAATTCCGAGACAGAGCAAGAGGTGGAAAGAATGTTAATACTGAAATACCTGTAGACTAGCCAAGACAGACACAGAAGTAGGAAGATGGACTGCAAAGACTTTCATTCTTTTGTTTAACATAAATATATTAGTGTTTTAGTCCTCTATGTTCAGGAATACCAAAACACCACTCCGATATATTATATTGAAAACAACTTCTTTATTCACAAGTGCTCCACCATGTTCAGGTTGTTAGGACCACTGTGTGTTGGGTGAAGGTGAATGTGCTTTGATCAAAGGTCCATGGAAGATCATTTGTCCATCACCTTGAACAAGTGGAAGGAAGATTGTTTGTGCATGACATTGACCAGGCACAATCTGCAGAACTGCCCAAAGAACAATGGCTTTGTAGAGGCCTGGCCTTTTCAACCTTCAGCCTGGGATAAGAGAAACAGCTACGTGCAGAATTGTTCTTAAACAACAGAGACATTGCTGGTTGAACTAAGAAAGAGTGTCACCTTTGATAAGAATGAAGGACAGAAACTCTGTTGAGAAGTTGCAGGAGCATCACTGTTGGAAGCCAAAGAAGAGGACATGATGAAAATCCTTGAAGATGTCAGACTGTATATTGTGAAAAAAAGAAAGCTTTTGCAGATATTCTTTGCATGGGCACCCACAAATCATCCAAACACATTGGACACAAGCCCAGTTTCATGCCCCAGGACCTTGGCTGGCCTCCAAGAAGCACCATGGGCAACTGTATCAGGTGAACTGCAGAATCTAAGGGGAAGCATGACAGAATGTATAAGTATCTGTTTGAGATAAAGTTTCAGCCAACAAGAACACTGATGCTCTTCCCTTTGCAACAGCCACATCTAAGTAAGATAATTCAAATACTAAATATTAACCTGCTGAAATGTATATACTTTAAAACTGTACATTAAGATATACTTGGAGCATTTGTGCCCCTTGATGAGACAACTTGAGTAGATTTAGCTTTGTCTTTGTAAATGATTGTAAAACTTCTTTAAAACTTGTTCCTCAGACAAGCAAAAACTTAAGGGGAACAAAGCAAGGTCAATCCAAAGCTAACAAGAGCACAACAAAAAATCCTTTGAACAGACCTTGAAGCTGAATGATACACCAGAGCTATTTACTAGTGAGATAGGCAGTGCATGTGCTTGATGACAATAGTAATGCTGTTATCATCATGGAAACATTGGGTTTAAACTTAATCTTTTCCCTGATAAACTCTCCCTTCACCAGCCCAAGGATTTGTAGCTAAAAGCATTTTAAACTCAAACTCAGGACCAAACTGCGTATCTGTTTGTCCCATTTCTGTAAGGATTTGAAGACAGTGCATGTTAAATGCAAATGCTTGAACTCCGGATGCCAGAAGCTGAGGAGCAGAGCTGAGGGCTCTGAGAAGGTCCCTGGGGTGCCATACAGTCAGTAAAACACCGGTGCAGCCAGCTGTGCTGAGAGCTGGCCCAGGGCTCAGCAGCACTCCATGCTCAGAGCAGTAGCTGAGGTAGCAGAAGTGGGAGTGACAGTGTCCATCCGGCTGCATCAAACCGAGGGAAACAAAAGTAATAAGCAGATCTTGTGAGGAAAATAAAAGTCTTGTGCTAGAAAGTTCAAAGAAGATCTTTTAACTTTTTTCAGCAGTATATGAAAAGCCTTTTTGCTCTTCCCTAAGATGTACCTTTATTTAGAAAATCACATGTAAAAAAATATATTTCTGCTTCCAATTTTTGCAGTGTTGCAAATTTTTTTGTTAAATTTTCACTAATTATTGTAATCAGTCATAAAAATGTCATTTCATTTTTGCTGATAGAAGACATGTACAAAACACCTGAAATTGGAAGTGTATTTCTTGTACATATACTTTTTAGTAGCTTCTCCATCATTTCAGAGTTTTCCCCAACTTACTGAAGTGAGAGACTTCCATGTCCAAAACTGGTGATTAGCATGGGGAGATAAAATCTAAGTAAAAGGTGAGCCACAGCTATAGCAGGAGAAATGGAGAGACAAACACAACTCTGCTTCCCTTAAACAGAGTCAATGTTTGAGGAATCAGTCAACGTCATGTAATTAGGCCATTCATGCCTGAAGGAATGCTTTGCACTGAAGTGCAGAGGTACATGGAGCTTTCCCCAATGTCCAGGAAAAGAAATGGCAGTGCCTTTCAGGTCTTCTATTTTTGACCAGCCTATGATGAGGAGGAAAATTAGTACATAATCCTTTGAGAGCAAAATTCCATTCCTGATGGTAAGAACAGAATGTATAAATCATCATGTGGGTTTTGTTGTTGATTTGTCAGTAGTAACATTCAAGTTGTGACATGAAGCTTTATAATATAGTAAAGTTTATTTTGTATAGATTTTTTTATTAAAAATTGCTTCCCAGGTTGCTTTGCTAAATATTGGACTTGTCTCAGTTAATCAATAAATACAGCTGCAGGAGAAGAGAGCTGTCAGATCTGTAAGCAAGGAAAGCAGTTTTCAGGTGATTTGAGTACCAGGAATTGTCTCCTCCTTCAAATATCCACTAACAAGTGATTGGGATGTGCTCATTGGAATAAAAAGGGTTCGCTAAAGAAAATTTTGCTCTCTGTGGCATTTAACCTGCTCTTCTTCAAAACAGATGCTGAGTGTCACCATCCACATATTTGATGCAGAACAGTCCTAGAGCACCCAGGAGGAATTTGGACCACTCAGCTGAGGAGAGCAAACCCTATAGCTGTTCAGAGTCCATCAGTAACAGTGAAAGGGCGAAAAATGGGCAAAAAAGCTGTGCCCTCATTTTGTGTCACTGCCCACCTGTCTGAGAACTTGCCTAATATGCAGGATATTTTGCTTCCAGGCCAAAGGGTTCAGAGTTGTATCTTCCCAGTTCTTCTAGTTAGATGTGGGAAAAGTGAGCATTGTCCTGCATTAGTACTTATGGAGAGAATTTCCCCCAAAGCAGAGATAGCAGGAGTAATGTCACATCTCTTAAAAAAGCCCCTCAAAGTATACTGTATAAATCCATGCAAATCTAAGCATAAAAAGAAATCTAATGGAACATCTGGTCAACAGATGTAACAAGTCTCATATAAACCAAAGAGATTTACAGCATTACTATCAAATTTTCATGATGCACTACCTGCAGACAAATGTGTACAATTTTCATATGCCTTTTCAAATTAAGGCAGAATTCTTGCTGCATCCAGGAATCCTTCTGCCTCTGCCTGGGTTTCCCTTGACCATGTTTTGCCACAATCTTAGCCACACACAGGTTTACAGCATGTTTCAGAAGAGACTTGGCATCAAGAATTACCTTTTTAAAGGTACATTTTGCAGGAAAAATAGGTGGTAAGAGAGAAAACAAATTTTCTTAATTTCATGTCTTTCACAGTATAATATATTCTCAGGTTAGAAAAGTATCAGCAACATCTTCATGCAAGCCTATTCATTTTTAGGAGATATAACCTTCTGTGGGGTTTTGGGTTTTTTTTTTTTTTCCAGGGATTGGTGCAAAGACACAACTTACTAGAGCACAGTTCAGTTTTATTTCAAGTACAGAGTGCTAACAAGAACCCATAACAAGCACTGCTCATTCCCGTTCCCCTTACAGTGATATCCTTGACACTTCCCATGGCAGTGCATTAAAACCAAACTAGGCCAGCCCTATATGTGATCAGCAGAGCAGTGTTTCTACATGGTAAATCATCAAGGGATTCTTTACAACACAGCTTAACATTTGAAATTGTTTATAAGGGTTCCTCATTTTCACCTTTTAATTAAAAATAATGCACTCTGTTGTGTATATTCAGACTACTAAGGAGAGTAGAAGTAAGCATTTGCACAGTCACAAAAGCAAGTGTGAATCCTTGGATAAATTCCTGGTGTCTCTGCTAATCCTAGCCTGAATTTTCTGAAGACAACCACATCAGAATAAGAACTTAGAGTAGGAGTAAATGGCAAACACTGGAGGATGGATTAATAGCTCTGTGGCACTTTGAAGTCTACATCCAGGAGTGAAAACGAAGCACAGTTAAACGCCAAGTATCACAGAAGTCACCAAATATAATTCTTTCCCAGTTCTCTTCAAAAGTGAGTTTAGAAGTTGAGGTGGGGAATTAACATCAGAGTAGAGGTCTGTATTTAGACCTAGCAAGAAATCATTGAAAAGAAAGAATGGCAACCCTGAGACACAAATGAAATGAGCTGCCAAGCAGATTTTTCACAGTCATGATAATTATTTTTGAAATCTCACAGCTTGATTTTCTCCAAGTAGAAAGCAATTCTCCTCACTATTCTCTTTCGTGACAACTTGGGCATCAGCTCCCACAAAAGTGATTTTCACTTGCAGTGGTATTGTTAATTATTATAATGAGATATGCAAGTATCTAAGACTCAAAAAAAAAAATCCAGATATGGTGCCTCATTGTCTATTTAATTAGAACACAATAAAGTGTAGAATTTATCCTTTTCAATGTTTTGCAGACAATTTTCACACATGTGATAAGTCTGTTAGAAATTTCATGCATAGCTAGATTTAAAGCTTCCCTGATGTTTGTCAGATACAGCTGAAGCAGTGATTTTGTGCTGTAGCTATAATTAGGTGGCATATTGCCATGATTTTCCCTTTTTCTCTCTTCTTTTTTGCAATTCAGATGTCAAAGCAAATTATCAATCAGCTGTGAGATGTAAGGTCAGTTACAGGGAAAAAAGTTAAACCTAAATTTTCATTAGTTTTTCATTTAAATTTGCAAATTCCTGAAGCATATTCTCAGCATGTGAGAATGTGTCCCCCACTCAATTCCTGTTCTTTTCTCATCCCAAGGCAGCCTGTCATTGAAATGTTCTCACCTGGAAAGTAATTGCTTGTTTCAGTCGGTATCTTGATGACTGTGTGTCCTCACAAGAACTATCCCCTGTTTTGGATTTTTTGAGTCTTCTGACAACAGAAGAGGCAAGAACTGAAAGGAGATAGTCTGCACAGTGTTTGAGAGCTGGCCAGTGCTGTCTGGGTGCAAGCAGAGGGCACTCCTTGAGGAGAGCAGACCGTGAGATCAATCCCCCTACCCCAAGGAGCCGTCTGCAAAACTTTCGGGCAGCAGTGGGCACCTTGTGCTGGCAGATGCTCTCACAGCTGCTTCTCAGAGATCGTGTAGAGACATGGTTGGAGAAACTGACTTTCCTTTTCTCCACTTCTGCATAGCTTTTCTAAATCAAGGGCAGGGGTAGTGGTAAGGAATTTGGGAAATGTCAGTCTGCCATTTCCAGCTGTGTCCACTCTCCAGGTACTCACATAAGAGATGGGGTGAGCTTGCCAGAACCTGCTCTGTCAGTTCCCTTCACCACCAGCCGCAAGAAACACAACTCATCCTCAGGTAGACATTTAAAGCAGGAGAGGGGAACCATATTTTGGAATGTGTATTTCTAAAGTGTTTGGGAAGTCTTCTATCTTAGCAGATAATGTACAAAAAGACAATGTGTCTTAAATTATGCAACATAAGTCCCACTCCAGAGTCCAGAGATAATGATCTAATCCTTTCCTGCACACACTGTGCAAATAGTTTGAGAAATATACATTCATTAGTACCTTTCATAATGACAGACACGAAGTGGAAGGGAAAAATAATTTACCTTTGCTTTCATTTTAAATCCCTTTACTGTGCTGTTTAAAGACTTGGTTCTTTCATGCAGAAGCTGAATTCCCCCAGAGGGGGGAATTACACTGCCCATTCAACAGCAGAATTTTGCATTTCTTTTAATATCTAAGTGTTAAAATCTAAATGCTTCTTAGTAACAAAATTGTATCTTATATAGCTATTTTTGTATTAAGGTAATTACATTGATGATGTTAAATAAGAATTCCCTCAGTAATATATAAATCTCTGATTTCTAGCTTAGTTTGCAATGTCTTCAACAGTTCTCTTTGCATCTCAATGGCTCAGATAACTACAGTAATAATAATTTGAAGATTTCTGCTGTGCTGAATCAAATCCTAACAATCTTGAGACTTGTCTGAAACCCAGAAGTAGTTACCTTCCTTTTCTCCTTTTGAGCTTATTGACTCAGGCTTGAACTCCTTCCAGTTGTACTGGGTCAAATGAATGCCTTTCTGCCTCCTTTCTTCGCAGTACCCATCCCTCTGGCATGACTGCCCTGACCAAATATCATGCTCATTTTGCAGGGTGAAGGACAGTGGCAAAAAGAAAATCTTACCACAAAGTTATGTGATGCTTAAGCAGTTAGAGTATGACAACACCACCTCCCTGAGCCACGGCTGTTATTTCCTACTCCAAACACAAGCAGACTAATGATTTGCCTCCTCACCTCTTTCTTCATACCTCTGCAGCTTGTCAGTGAATCCCATACTATTTCTAACATTACTGCTGTCTTTCTTTCAGTCTCCTGCTGAACAGCATGTCAGTAGGTGGCAGCCCATGGCTCATTAAGGCAGTTCTGTGGTGCTAAATTCATAGCACAGTCTGGATTTACAGCTTTTTCAGTGGACAATTTATTATTTTAATGCCTTTTTCCACCGTCTGTTATACTGGGAATGATGGAGACTAGCAGTAATGTGTCTAAATCCAAATTTTACTGCAAATTGCCCAATTTTATGTTCTCTAAACTGTGGCCCACAGTCAGACATTATTATTCACCATGTACAAAGTGTAGTGAAAGATTGGCCGGATATGTATGATCATGCATTACTGCAGTAATTCCCACAGGGAATTGAAAAGAGCAGTTCAGGATACACCTCTCAACAATTTTTTAACAAACACAGAAAGATCACTGTTTTAGAGAAGGAATAAAAAATAAAAGATGAAATACCTTTCTAATCTTTTCATTGTAAGAGACGACCTTTCAGAAGCATGTTCAAAATTGTGTAGGTAACAACCAAAATCCCAACAGCTAGAAACAAGACCCTCAGTGACTCAAGAACACAACATCATGAGCAATCAGAGAAAATGCCTCCACTGCCCGTGCAAAGCAAGTAAAGAAGGGATGTGAGCTTCTGCCAAAGCAATGGTGCACACATCACAAGCATGTGAGTGATTGCATCTATGTGTCTGTCTGTACCTTCTTTCTGAGTCTTTGTCACACCCACTGCTACATGGTCAAATCTTGTCAAAGTGGTTTGGGAGGATGATTCATCCTCACTGGTGGATAGCTCAGACCTGACAAACTGTTCATTTGAGGGTGTTTTTTTTCAGTTTATAATGTTAAAAATAGGAATGTGAAAGTTGCCTTATAGGATGGTCACATCTCCAGGCTCCCAGCAGAACCAAGTTCCAGCAGAGCAAGGTACAAATGCAATAGAGAATTTGCTGGCTGGGAAAAAGACCCTTAGGACAGCCTCATCAGGTAGGGAAAAAGGGGAGAACAGGAAGGCTGGAATTCTGTCCTGGCATGTCTGTCCTGGCAGAAAGGGAGCCGGGCTTAGAGAGCAGAGGCAGTTTCTTCCTCCTTTGTCTTGTGTAGGGCTGCTGTGATAGACAGTAAGGGCAACCCTTCCACCTCTGCATGAGCATGAAGCATGGAAACAGGTTCATTTTTACAATGGAGATGTCCTGGCAAATACCATTACAACATTCCTGACTCTGTCGGCAATGTTTTTAGCACTGCAGAAGTCAGAAGATAAGGCTCACCTGTTCTGATAAGCAGAAGATTTCATGCAGCCTGTATGAGTGATGTGCCTGAGCCCTGAAGCTGAGCAGGGCCCTGACCACAGCTTGCACGACAGTGACACCTGTACAGCCTGCCTGCACTTCAAAATCATCCCAGAAGAGACAACATTTGCTCAGAAAGTTCAGAGGAATAAAAGGAAAACAACAAAATAGGTTACCAGGACTGTGCTTACTAAGGGAGAAGAAAAAGGGAGAGACTGAACTGTCCTTCCAAAAGCAACCTGACATGAAGGAGCCAAGAAAGGACTTGGTAAAACTGTTGGCATGGATTGACACATGCATTTATCACTACCACCCCCCTCTCTTATGTTTCATGACCCACAATAACACAAGCTTATCACTGAACCAGGCTCAGAAACATACACAAAGACTTGCTTTAACCTGATCATCCCCACCATCTAGAAGTTGGGTAGATGATACAGTTACCATTTCATTTGGATAGATTTTGATAGAGCAGGAAGATCATGAGGCTCAAACCTCACAGACCCAGTGGTTTTGGTTATTGTTCTCAGATATGCCACTGTGGCAGACATAGGTCAGCATGAGATGGTGGGTGCCACCCAGCCTTATGGAGTGTGAGCTGCAATAGGGCTCCTTAGGGAGATCTGGGAGGGGAAGGCAGCCTGTCCCTTGGCTGTCTGATATCCCTGTCAAACACACAGTGACAGGTCAAGAAACAGCCCTAGAAAAGCAGGGAGGAACTAGTAAACAGACTGGAAACATCGGAGTGCCTGAGAAAAGGCAGACTTCGTAGCGCTCAACAGGAAAACTGTATTTGACTGACAAGAAAACAGTGGCAGTAGGGCAGAGGCTTGCCCAACATCATTCAGGCAGTTACAGATAATTAGCGAAGTTGAGCTTCAAGTATGTCACCCTGTGCTTGGTCCTGCTTCTCCCAAAGATGTTGATGTGGTATTAAGGACAGACTGATGGATAATGTCTTTCAGATGCCAGGTCTCCTGTTTAAAGCATGGCTGGTTTTTGTACAGTTGTCAGCCACAGTTTTTAATCAGGAGCTAAAGAGCTGATTTTCCAAATTAGATTGGAGGTTAGGATCAAATGTCAACTTTTCTAAAAAATTTCCGTTTGAGTTCTCCTACAGTGAAATTCTCGTTGCAAATCCCTTAGAAACTACCTTCTCTTCCTCTGAAGCACTTCTTCTGGTCTGATATTCAAATTGAATGGCAGAAAAAGGGTGTAAATGCAAAACATTTGGAAAGCAACAGAATAGGTTGGTGAGCGGTTAAAAATTGATTAAATATGTTTTAATATGATTTCTGTTTTCATGCTGAAAAAGTATGAAGTTTCTCAGTAGTGAGTAGGAGCACTAGCACCCAGCTGCCTTTGGACCTCTCCCTTCTGCACATACCTCCAGACCCATCCAGATACATTCCTTCCTCTTCCAGGAATAACTGTTGCACCTGGAGGCTTCCCTGTCCCTTCTAGGGAGCAGCATCCACACTCAGCTCACACTGCATTCAGCCCTTTTTCCTGGCAGCCTTCATCAGGCTCCCCTGAGCAAAACTGGTACTACTGCTCTCTGCTTCTCTCTGTGACTCAAGCACAGACTCACACAGTACAGGGAAAATCGTAGACCTCAAATAAGACCTTTTCCCACATTTGACTTTCAGAGAAATAAGCCCGGAAGGCTAGTAAATCAGATGAAAATCCAAAGTCAGCATTCTAAATGTCTCAAATTTCTGCCAGATGGAAGCAGTAGAGCACATACCTTG
The DNA here is from genome assembly GCA_020086605.1 of Lanius collurio. NCBI lineage: Eukaryota > Metazoa > Chordata > Aves > Passeriformes > Laniidae > Lanius > Lanius collurio. The sequence goes on along the minus strand of JACBWW010000007.1, from coordinate 5,712,888 downwards.
ACCCTCACATGGTGTCCTTTGTACCAGCCTCTCCCTTCTATCTACAGTCCTGTGAGACTAGTTTGTGACAGGAAAGGATTTAAGTGTCAGAGAGGCTGTACTTCTTATGGTACCAATGCCAAACCACAAGAGCAGCTGTGAACCTCTTCCCCTATTTTGCCACCTTCTCCACATATCTTCCTTGATATTTTTACCTTATACACCTTTTGTGCATGGGACACATGCAATGAACTGTCCTGGAATAGAATTTCTCTATCTTCCTAAAAACTCTAGCTCGAGACTCAATCCGAATGACATACTGATTGCATTTACACACATAGCGAAGTCAAATATGTTGATATTAACATCCTAATGGCTCCTCAGAGGAGTGAGAGCTGCTGTGCAAGTCCATAAAGACACCAAACAAGTGTAGTCATAGCACCAGCCTTATCTAAGCAGCAATACTTCTAAAATAAAGCTTAGTGAAAGCCTCATTCATAATCATTTTGAGCATTTCTAACAAGAAACAAAGAGGCTTTTTGGGCTTTCTGTCACCAGAAAATAAGGCAACACTGATCAGAAATGGAAACACCAGTCTCAAGCCCTTTCCAAATTTGTTGCCTTTTTATTGAGACACAGACATAAAGCCAGCAGCTGCAGTGTTGCATGCTCCACCCCTACCCCACTCACCTTGCAGGGCAGCTGCCCTCTGCACGAGCCGCAGGCATGACATGCAGACTGAGTGCAGTGTGAGTATTTATGCAGACAGATGAATCCAGGGGATTCCACTCCATTATTTGGTCATCTTTTATCTCAATTCACCACACACTTTTCTTGTGAGCCTATTAGCCACACTTTGCATCATCAGTGTCCAGACATGTTCTTGAAGGTTATTTGCACTGAGTATCAGATGTCAATATACATAATAAACAACCAACACTTAAGCATGCATGAATTTTTTATTAAATTGTCTTGCTACCACCTCAAAGAAAGAGATGTGAGTGACTACAGCTTCTCTTTGTAATGCACATTTGTGACCTTTTCTGCCATTCATTTGCCAGCTTGTCTCGCTTACAATGAAGCTTTCCTGGGGAAATATTCCCGAGGAAACAGGCAGATTGCTCCGAGCCATGTCTCTCATGTTGCTGATAGCACAGCTCATCTTAGTCACCACAGGACATGACTGTCACCTAAAGGTCGTTTGGGAGGTGCCAACCCTCATCAACTCCTGTTTTCTTCTGCACAATTGAAAGGAGGCAAAGAGGAGGAATCCTCTCAGAGCTAAATTGTAAAAGGAAACTGAGGCTCGTACCTTGCACAGGATGAACCTCGTCTTCAGTTCTTTTAGTAGACATCAATCTACTGGAGCAGATCTTTAGTCTCTCTGTATTTTCCCTCACTTGTATTTTTCATATTAACTGCTGATTGACTGTCTTTAGCCAGAGGCTTTTTTGGGCCAAGATGTTCCAGTGACAGATCTCCAAGATGCACCTATTAGAGTACAAGTGACAGGAAAACATTCTGGTACAAGAACTTAACAAATTCAGAGTCTTAAAAAGTTTTTGCATTCTTCAACCACATTCTTATGCACCATTTGAAGTCAGAGGCATAGCTATGCCCGAGCATATGCTAAAATGCTCTGTTGCAGGAAACCATTTTGTATATTATTGCCAAAATTTCATCCTTTAGCTGACTTTAAACTGGATGGCTCAACAGCTGATGGCAGGAGTGCTGCAGCAGCACAGAGCTCAGGGCAGGATAAAAGCCATAAAGTCTAACCACCTTTTCACACAGATTTTGCAGTCCTTTTTCGTGTTGCTGCTACATATGCAGCAAGTTTCAGTGAAGGCAGCTCAGTGCTCATTGCAGTGCCAGTGCCAGTGCTTGCATATGCATCAGTAACCAGGAGTAATGAGAGCTGGTTTTAGGCCCTGGTGCACCAGGGCTTGCTGTGGCTGAGCATGTCATCTGCCTGCTGGGAGGCAGATGTTGCACTTTTACTGTCTGGAGGGGCAAAGAAGGACAAAGGTGAAATTTTGAGAAACCACAAAACTCCAGTAATTATGTTTCTTGTATCCTCAGGGTATAGATCTCCTCAAGAGGTGGCCAGCTAAGGGGTGCAGATGCATCAGATAACAGTCACATGAGGCTGGAAAAAATTGTGGTAGAAAAAATCCTTCCCTATGTAAAGATTAGAGGATGAGCATTAGCCTAGTGCCTTTTCTCTCACACTGAGCACTTGAAATCTTCACAGCATGTAGAGGAGCACGTGGGAAGTGGACTCCTACACTATTTGCTCAAAATACATCCCAAACATGCACAATTTGAAAAAAAAAAAAAAAAGTGCAAAAATATGTCATATATTTCAGTGGGGTTTTCTTTGTTGTTTCATATCCCACAGTTTTCACACTGTAAACACAGTAAAGAAAGTCTCAGAACACTCAATCTTTAAAGCCTTCCTTGGTCAGTTGTTAATTAATGTTTTTTGGGGATTTGGGTTTTTGGTTTTGGTTTGGCGGTGGAGGGGTGGGGGGGAGGTTGTTGTTTTTGGTCGTCGCCTTATTTTTCTGTAGAGCTACAGTGACCTCCGGTGGCGAAAAGAAGCCTTTCACGCTTCTAGACTTATTTTAGGAAAGGTAAAAGTATCCCTGATTATTATCTATGTGTGACAGGTGGGTCTGGAAATGGAGACAGAAACTAGATCCCTATACTTCTGGATCAAAGCTGAAGACCAACTATCATCATTATCTCGAATTAAGTAACGGGAGAGAAGCTTAAAGTATTCATTATCTAGACATTTCTTTAGCTGGTATGTTTTTAATTAAACAGAGTTTGTTTATCTATCTCTAAATCCTTC
>JACBWW010000007.1:5654103-5709666 GCA_020086605.1 Lanius collurio | reverse complement strand
AACTCTTGATATACTGAGGTGTCTGCTTTGACCCAGATTACCTGTTGCTCAGGCAGTACACAAATTTGAGTCTCTGTGGGAACTTCATGGTGTCTGCATCTCTCTGGAATGGACACAGCTTCAAGGGATGATAATCTATTTCGTGCTAATAAGCAATCTATATCTCCTGTGGACATCTGGCATTTGGCTTGTGGACCACAAAGGAATGAACTCTAATATCATAGGCTTATCTCTGAAGTGCTGTCTTAGCTGGAGAAAAGATCCTTTTGGAAGAAAATACTAATTATCTAATGAACTAGTTCAGTAAATTCTTCTAATAACTAAAAGAAATGTAAGATACAAAACCAAAGAACTAGTGATATTAAGGTTTTTTAGTTTGCATACTTGTCTTTGACATTACCTCTTTGACAATACTTGAAATATTAGGTGCTTGCCTGAAGCTGCAAGGATTTATTCAGTCCCTTCAGTATTATTTTTGAGGCTCCTTAAACAATTAGCAGAGAGGCAACGTCTCAAGAGGTCTGATGAGTCTTCAAATGCACTTGTCGTCAGTGTCTCTATCTCTCCATCTATATTACACAGAATTTAAACACTGTGTTAATGATCAAGTTTGCTTAAATTATGTATCTCCTTCTCCCAGTAAAAGAAAGACTAGGTGTCTCTTGATCCAGTCTGGGAAGCAGTGGTGCAGAAATTTATGTATTTGTCTAGTAGTTATGGTACTTACTCAAGAATGAAGACTGAAGTTCAAGGTTTTTATCTCATCATGGAGCAAGATGAGAACAATCTCTGCTTTGGTTCTGCATCTGGATTGCTCTGCATCCAGAAAGGGATCAGACACCAGAGACCCAAGGTTAAACGTAGCCCTGCATGACAAATGACAAAGCTCTTTCGGGTGGGAAGACACATCAAGGAGTTTCCAATAACTCTCTAAACTGCATATACATTTTATATCAAATTTCTATGAGACAGAAAAAAATGGATCAGGCCACACATATGAAAAAGCATCCCAGATCTCTTCTTTCCTCCTCTTTTTAAACTCTGACATCCTTTTTATTTCCACAGCTATCACAACCTCTGGTACTCCTGAGATTAAAAGTGGGAATCCTTATGTACTAAATAAAAGGCAGATTCTTCTTTGCAGGTTGTGTCAGACAATTTGTCTTACAAAACTTTTTCCTGCATCTATTATTCAGTTGCTTAAGGCTGCTACATGGACTATCTGCTACGAGGTTACTGAAAAATGGGCACTAGACTGCAAAGAAGCATTGAATAAAGCTGAGCTATTTTACATAGCGCAGCAATAATTTCCATATGATTTCTTATCTCTGCAACCTCCTGCACAGCTTGTTTAATATTTTTTTTCCCACTGCATTTTCCTGATTAGAATTTGCTGGGACTCTACTGACAAAGTTTCTTTGCAGAATAAAACAGTGAGTTTACAGCACATATCCATTTCAACAAACACATTTTGATTGAATGTTATTTGCTTTTTGTGCTTCTAGGAAAACCACATTTGAAAAGTTGAAGAGTCTGTGTCCACTGTTTCATCTGAGCCAAAGTCTTTCAGGCAACTCTCTTGGAGCACTGGGTTCCACCCATTCCAGGAGACAGAGCCCTAATAGAGGTCCCCAGATATTAGGTGTGACCACCAGGATGAGTCTGGGAAACTGTAAGGCTTGTCATCTTATTCAGACTAAAATACTCTCCAATGGCTTCCTTCTTCGATGAAGGACTACAGCCCAGAAAGAGGCAAACTGTGCTAATGGAGTGCACTTAAAAATATTTTAACAATTATCCCTGCTTGAGCTGGGAAGTTGGATCAGATGATCCACTGTGGTCTCTTCCAACCTTACCCCTGCCGTGATTCTGTGATCCATATCAGGCAGAAATGGGCAAGAAAGTGATTTTTTTTCTTCTTGTAGTCTCCAAACTTCTAGTTCAGACTTACCATCTATCTCCATCTATGTATTACCATTTTAAACCAAAGCTGCACTATTTGATTCAATAAACTGAGATGAAGCCATGTGTCTTTCTTATGGTTTATGGCAGCACAACAGCAGAATCACAGAATGTTCTGAGTCGAAAGAGACCAAAAGGATCATCAATCCAACTCTCAAAGTGAATGGTTCATACAGGGATCAAATGCACAGCCTTGGCATTGTTAGCACCATGGTCTAACCAACTGAGTCAATCTTAGAGGGGGAGAATGTTCCAGAGTTTCACTGTTAGGTCACAACAAGTATGTGTTTTGGTTGATCACACCACTTGGAGAGCATAGCTAACAATTTTATTTTGAAAGAACAGCAGAAAAAATAATGAGAAATAATGTGTTCTGAACAGAGATGGTTTCTACCATCAAGAAATCGGTACAGTTACCCAGAGTGTTCATACACTTTTACCAGTTAATACAGTACTGATTGACTGTTGGCTGGAACACAGCCGGTATTTAATGACCCTTCTACATCTGCTGTAGATGGGACAATGGGTGAGCCAACAGCATACAGGTAAAATCAGAGAGGAGACCAACACAGACATCTGCTAGAGACCATCTGGTAGAGAAAAGGTGGTGAGCAAGCCTTCTCTAAACAGTCTGAGGAAGCATAAGTGTCATAGTCCCTGGTTCTCACAAGGACTTTGAATATCCCTGATGTATGCTGGAAAGGTAACTTGCAACACTTAAGGAACTTAAGAGGTTTTGTGGAGTGCTTTAGGGTCAAAAATCAATTTTTTATGCAGATGCTGGACTGACCAGATGGAGAAATTGCTCTGCTAGATACTCTACTCATAAATAATGGTCTCATAAATGATGAGAGACTGTAGCAACCCTAAAATGGGGGTTGTGTGGTCTGAGAAAAGAGAAAGCAAGTAGCAGAATAAAAACTTAGATCCTATGATATTAAAAGATATTCTAAAGAATTAGATTTCCAGGCTTCAAGTAATGCGTAGATGAGATCTCATTGCAGACTACCCTGAAGAGCAAAGGTATCAAGAGGTTAATCTTCAGGAACAGCTTCCTTAGTGAAATTTGGCCAATCATATCATGCAGAAAGTCAAGAAAACTCTGAAAAAAAATAGCATGTATGAAAAGGAATATATTCTGACTGAGCTATAACGGAAAGAAGAATAAACACTCCAAAAGGGGAAACATAGGCTACCAATGAGGAATAAACCATTGCTCAAGCAGGCAGTACAGGAGTTAGGAAAACTAAGGCTCAGCTGGATTAGAAGATATGGATGTGAAGGGCTTTACACACAAACAGCAAAAGGAAGTCAGCTGAAAATGTGACTTCACTGCTGAGTGGGGTAGGGTGTAAAAAAGGACGTGACAAAGGCTGAGCTAATCCATTCCTTGGTCTTTACTGGCAAGACCAGCTCTCAAGATTTCTATATCTCCATTTATTGACAGAGTTTGGTGAAAGCAGTAGGAGTAGGGACAACAAAGCTTGGGTCCACTTAAGCCCACTGGGCACGCAGAAATCCATGGGACAAGGCAGTGTCCTGATGATGCCAAGGAAGCTGGCTGATGTCACTGTAAGATTGCTATCAGCTTGGAAAGGTGACACTCAGAGACAGCTCCCAGTCACTGAGGAAAAAAGTAAATATTAGTCCACAATCAAAAAGAACTACTGGGAGGCTGAAGAGGACCACAGTCCAGTCTGCTTCATCCCATCTCCAGGAAGGCTATGCAAGAAACCCTCCTGGAAGACATTTCCAAGAATTTATGTTTGCAAACAGTCACTACAGATTTGCTAAGGACCTGAACAAACACATTGCTTTCTATGTTCTTGTGGACAAGCAGAGCACAGTGCTTTTTGTTGCATCACTTTATCACTTCTTTTTCCTATGGAGGCTTTGTAGCTCAGTTGTAGAGATGAGGATGGAGGAGTGGTTGAAAAATTGAATGGGCCTTTAGACTCAAAGTTAGTGAACAAAAAAAAAGCCCAAGCAAGCAAACTATAGGAGTGATGCAGGTGGGGTCATGATGGGGACTGATGTCAGTTTCCATCGGTGACATGGACAATGGACTATATAAGCTGAAATTAAATGCTACCAAGACACCAAACAGGGGAAGGGCAGAGCTGCTGCTCAGTAGGGCTTTGGCAGGCTGAAGGAATAGGCCAATAAAATCGACATAATCCAACGGAGTAATAGGAGGCAAAAGCACAGGCTTTGATTCATGCCAACATGAGTGGACAACCTAGAGAGTGCATCTGCAGAAGAGGAGCTGGACATCCTAATGGAACAGGTACAAAGACAGTGTTGTGTTCTTGCAGTTGATGCATGTTAACTGCACTGGCAAGAGTGTGGCCAGCAGATTCAAAGTGATTATTACCCTTCTACGTGGCATAATGATGCCCCATCTGCAGCACCGTGTCAGTTTGTGGAGCCACTAGTAATAGAAATCTTAACAAACTAAAGAGAATTCGAAGGAGAAGGAGTGAAAGGGTAAAAGGGCAGGAGGAAGCACAGGATGAAAGTATTAGGTTTCTTAGCTTGAGTGGTGGATCTCATAGCTGTCTTCTGCTACATAACAAGAGGGCTATAGAGAAGAGGAAGCCACAGGTGCACTGCAAAATGATGACAGACAGATGCCTAGCTGCAGCAAGAGAAATTCCAGTTGGATATCTGAAGTGAGGGTGGGGGCAAAGAAATTAACAGGCTGCTCAGGTGTATTGTGGATTCTTCTTTCTTCAAGATTTTCGTGTGCAACTGGAGAAACTGAGCAGCCTGTTTAGACTTTGAATACTGCCCAGATGTGAGCAGGAGATAGGACTAGGTAGCCTTCAGAGGTGCCATCCAACATGAATGATGCTGAAATTCCAGACTATTCAACACAGCCTGTGTATTGTATGTTTGGATGGCTTAACTATGCAAAAGGAAAAATTAATATTTTAACCTGGCCTGTGGTAGTTTAGCAGTTTAGAACATCTGGTGGAGAATGTGGCCTATTACTGACTGCTTATACTTTTAGGGTGCTTATAATTTAACTAGAGTGGCACAGAAGTATTTGTTTTTATGCAATAATAAAATTAATTTACTTTTTTTCTTAATGTAAGCAAATTCAAACAAGGTGGAGCACAGGAAATGTTATTTTTACTGTGAAAGGACTTTGGTACTGGACTTTCCCCTGTGAGTGAGGTTAAAATCCCTTGACATTTAGTTCAGTTTCCTCTTTGCTTTACACCTGTGTAAGAACATTACCCTGAAGTCACAGACCTATTATAAGAATGAACATGTCAATTTCTTAATCACACCCATGGAGCAATGACATCTTGACAGCTTCTTTCTTTCTTTGTCACTGAACTTATCTTGAGATCACCTCAAGGTTACCAGTGCAGTAACAACGGCTGAATAAGGAAAAGTCCTGCACCATTGAGGTCTGCAGAGTTCAAAGGGTGTTAGCTGAATTGTTGACTTCTAAATCCATTTAGGTTTCAAGGCCCTGGGTTGTTTGGTAAATGTATGATTTCTTCAGATGACTGAGTCACCTGTGCTGACATACCCAATGTGACTGGCATTAGAGATCCATTCAGGAGGACACACGTGGTATTCTTTGGTCTTTTTTTACTCACCTAGCACTGACTAGTGCTTGTATAATGGCCTATATAAGTTGTTCATCATTCAACTGCAATTTGGGCCAGGGGTAGTTATTTGGGCAGTTTTGGCAGTTGCACTTCTTAGGCTGGGGCTCCATTACTGGTTCTAAATGAAAATTAGATTTGTACAGGGGATCTGTACTGTCATTTGATTTTTTTTCTAAATTTTCACCGGCTACAGCTTTTTCTTACAGATGTTATAAGAGGTAAAAGCCCACGTTGGTGGGTGTAATAACACAAACAGAACGAAATCACTCAAACCAAACACTGAACCTCAGCAAGAGAGAGACAAAACCACAAGAACAACCATATGGAAACACTATGATGTTGAAACTGTTTTTTCTTTAATTCTGAGAGGAAAAAGATAATGATTTGTAAAAAAACCTTGATGCAATTGTAAAATAAGCAGCAGAGTAAATCACTGTACTAATTCTACATACACTTTATACAAAAAGAACCCTTTCTGAAAATATTAGCACTTTAAAAACACATTGTTTGTGGAAAATTTGGCAAATAACATCAAGTTACTAAAATATACTGCTACTCTTAGCTTGAAATACATAAAACCAAGGAAGGGATGGAACCTATACCATACACCCCAATTTATCTCTTAAATTAGTTTGATTACCATAACATCCCATAAGAGACTGCAAAAGCCTACCAGCATAGGCAGATTCTCTGGCATTCTTTAGAAGTGGAGCTTTAAGTGACCTTCTTGGCCCCTGGCTTTCAGAAATTACAGATACAAATGCCATGTGTATTAGCAATACAATGCACTGAATGACAATTTGATCCTTTATCTGAGATATAAGAACAAAGAGTAAGTGGTTATTAAAATTATGACTGACTTTAGGGGTCAGCAATACTTGACATTTATGTGGGACTTATTCTCAAAGGGCATTAATAAACTCCATAGGCAAAAGCCACATACAAGCTCACCCTCCACTGGTCATGGCTAATAACCTGCCCATCATGCCAGAGGACAAAAGGTGCCTGTACAATAGAGCAGCCAGTCACTAGAGATTTCCCAGGAAGCTTCACACAGCAGTGCTAGGCAGACTTGTGAGAAAGAGAACTGATGTTACATTCCAGTACATATTAACAAGCTGTTGGGCCTAAAGTGCTGAATCCTGACTCCATTTGACAAACACATCTCCTGTTGACTTCAGTAGAAGCTCAGCAGGGGGTCAGTCTGTGGCCCAAACAAGAGGGCTAGTCAGTGGGACAACTATTTAAAAGTGATCACACTTAACCACTTTGCTGTAGTCTTCTTCTTTCACTTTCATAATTTTGGAGTTCACAAGATCATTTCACTAATTATAGCTTTAATCAATTTATCCATGAAACATTTGTAGACTGAGATGCTCTTTCAAATGCAAGGATTATCGTTACAACTGCAGTAGATTTCATGATTGCAAGCAAGTTAAGAAGGAAGCAGGAAGAGGACTTCATGCAATGGCAGAGATCCCTGTTTGTTTCTTAATTCACTTGCTCTAAACTGTTTCTGTTACACAATGTGGAAAAAAAAATCAAAATATTTCCATTCTGCAGTCATGTTTTTCTACAGCTATAGTTATCTAAGGACAGATGCACAATAACATCTGTAAGGAGGGGTAATACTCCTTGTCAGCTGGTATAAAGTCTAATTTTCTAGCTATACTGATTGATCCAATAAATCTACAAATTTTTTTCACAGGAAATTTACTGATGAGGATTAGATATTTCTCTAATATCTAATTTCTCCAAGCCAAAATCTCACATGTGATCTCTCAGCAGGAGAGGTAGAAAATACACTTGACTCTTTTCATTTTGCCTCTGGGCTAAGACATGTTACAGATTGCTTTAATTTTATCCCAGTGTCACCCTTCATGTTTCACCAAGGATGCCCCCATTACAATCAGCATCAAGAAAGATGGTCTACCCCCGTGCTATGGTTCCTAACCATTTATTAAGTCAGTCTCACTGTATTCTCCTTTTCTTCCTCCATCTTACCTTCTCCTTATAGCTATCTTTTCTCTGCAACCCTCCCTCCAACAACAGATTCCTCCTTCCACATCCTCATCTGCTTTCCTTTCAGACACAGGATACCCAGTTGCCACTGGAAAAGTTTGGCAGTTCAGCCTCTCCTCTCTGCAACACTTCATGTCTAACAGTAGGCAGCAATGCTCAGCTGGGACAAAAAGGACATTCCACATCACATTCCTTACAGTTCTGCCCCACGCTTGTGCCAGAGTAAATAAGTAACATGCATCTGCCACAAACAGAGATAAAAGCTTTAGTATGTTCAGGAAATCAATGATAAAAAAATAAAAATCTCATTGAGAGTATATACAAACAGGAACTAAAAAGATAAATACTCTCAGTCCCCAGAGCCTGCATATTACTAGGGCAGTTGCCTGCTACAGTAGAGGTGGTAAAACTCTCTTCTCTAGCTTGAAAGAGACTTGAAGGTCTCAAAATCAACTACAAACAGAATCAGAACATATGGTGTGTGGAAAAAATAATTTTATTAATGTTCCCAAAAGAAAACTCTTAGATAGAGCACTGAAAACATGAGCATGCAGTACTGAGTGGCCAGGAGGAAAGAATTATGTTTTCCCACATAAAAAAAAAAAAAAAAAAAAAAAAAAAAAAAAAAAATCTAAGCCTATCCATGCCTCAGCCACACCATGACAGGCTGGTTTAGTTTTCTGCCTCCAGCCACGAGCACTGCAAAGCTCCTCTCTGGATGGCCACTGTCCTTTTTCCATTGTTATTTCCTCAGGTTCAGATAACGGTCTATTTTTGGAGGAGCAGACCTCCAGACCAAGAATTTAAATTATTTGCAAAGGGCAGCTGCTGATACGCTGTACACTTCTAATATAAGACCTCTGTTCCAGCAACAAAAAATTTAACTCCCGCTTGCCTCATGTGTGTAGCTGTCTGTTGAAGAATCCCTGAATTTAAATAAAAAATGGAAGCACAATCATTAAATTAAGAGTAACTAATGTATTCTATCCCTTTATTATAAGTGTGTTTCCCAGGTGGTGAGGTTTTTTCAGCTAATTCAATGTCCTATTAAGGGTACTCAAAGGAAGGATTAACATGTTAGTGAGAATGGGGAAATATCAGATTTAACACCAAAACTTTTAAATACAAGGATTTATAGTCTCAAGTTTTACATAATTGTTTGAACTTATAAGAGACTGTTCAAAGCTGCAATTGAAAACTTTTGGAAATATTCATTATATGACCCATAACAATAATGGTAAGGCTTGTGAAAGTTATTAGAATTGTCAGCTTAGCACATAAAAGTCAAGAAAATGTCACAGATATATCTCTTCCATGTATAACACTGTTAGCAAATTGAATTTAGGAATTTATAGGAATGCACTAGGAATCTGATGATTTGTTTTACCTATCTCTAGAAATGCCATTCATGTAGGTGTCAGCAGCTACTAAAATGGAAATTATTGAACAGAGAACAAGCTGCAGGAAGCAGAAACTGTCACCTCCCTATATCTCTCTTTCAGACCATCAGTTTAGAAGGCTTGGCTTTCATCCTGCCTTTCCTCATTGCTTTATACAAGGCTATGTTCAAACTGGGAAAATTAGAAATCATCTCTAAGTCAAACAGCATCTGAAATCTGTCCACAAATTGGTTCTCTTTCTCCAACCTAAATTTCATGGCCCACAGAATAACAGTATCATTCTTGCACAAGTGATCAAAAGTTAGGAGGAGTTCATCCAGGAATGGATGGTAGTAAACTACATCAGCAGCCATAATGTAGTCAAAGTGACAGGAAGACTTAGGAAAGTTCTTTTCCAGATCAATTCCCCAAGACAATTCCTTAACACAAGGCTGGTGCTTGCATTTCTGCTTTGTATTTTGGAAAACATTGTGCTGAAGGTTTCCCAGTAGTTCTGGCAAATCTGTGGCAGTCACAAAGGCACCTATAACACAGAGAAAACAAACTTAATATTTGAATATACATCAAGACTTGAGTAAAAGCCCACCCACAACAGCCACTGCATAAGGAACTGGTTTTATCAGGTAACTCTCACTGAGGCCAATAAAGAAATGTAAATACTCCCGATAACTCTTAGACATTGAGCTTAAAATAAATATTTGCTTCCTAGTAGATCTGCTCTTCAGCTTGCTATCTAAATGCAGCTGGTGGGGAGAAATGAGATACTTACAGTATCTTGATATCACATTGGTTAAAAGTACAGTGGCTGACTAGGGACTGAAGAATATCAATTACTGAATCCAAGAAGTCAGCATGAGATGTAAGTATTGCCTCAGGTTCTTTCCTTCACACGCAAAGAGAAGCTTTCTCAGACTACAGAAAGCTAAAGTTCTGTTAAAATGCAGAGCCCACTGACCTGGATTACTCTTGAAAATGAATAGAGTGCCATGAGAGCAAACACAACAGTGTCTGCAGCAGAAAAAACAAGTTGCTGAAGGAAAATACTGAAGCACAAATGGATGGAAAGTGACCTGGCATCCAAGAGCTATTTGATCAAAGGAAGAGGATGCGCTGGTCATACCTACATCTGGCTCAATCTATTTGCCACTGACATCCTAAGAAGCCACTAATTTCTTATTTTCATCCACAGTTTAACATAGTTAATGACAACATATCTATTGGGACCTCCTTTATTGCATTAATACACTCCCAGAAAATAAACAACAAAGCATGCTTCCAAACAAGCCTTTTAGAATTTACTCTTTCTTGCTCTTGGAAGCTCCCAAATAACAGTCTCTTAGAAGAACCAAACCACATCCTCTGTCCTCCACTGTTCATCTGAGAGATGTTTCCAAGAGCGTAGGAAAAATGTCACATACTTACCCAGCAAACTGGCTACTATGGAGACCAAGCCAGTTCCAGCTCCAATTTCAATCACATTTTTGTCAACCAAATTGCATTGTTTAGAATTAGTTTCCAAAAAATAACATAGAACGAGAGCCTGTAGGAGAGGAAATCCATGAACATACTGAACAAATTTATGAAATAAATCCCTTTACTAAGTATGAATTGTCATTTCAAAGCATGCAAAAAAAATTGTCTGTTCAAATGAGCAATATTCATTCAAGCACTATCCCTAAAGGATCACAGCTCACTATGATCTTTGGGCTCTGTAGGTCACAAAATAAATGCTACATGTCTCTGTATGGGTCTCTGAATTACTACAGCCAGAAGGAACAACTGCAATTAGATAATATGTCACAACACATGAGCTGTGAAATTCCAGTCACCAGTTGCTGCTTATAACTGGACTTACTTCTGGTTGAGATAAGTGTTCTTCACAAAAACATCTCAATATAAGGACTGCTTGTGAGAGAAAATCCACAACAACCTTTGTTAAGTTCTTGTAAATAGTTATTTCTGACAATAATTAATTACTGTTAGGGTTCAAAAGGGACAAATAATTTTATCCCATTTTCCTCTGTTTCAGTTTGCTTGAAGTTTCTATTTGCTTACCTTGTTAAGTTTAGCAAACTTTCACAGTAAATAGTCACAAAGAGCATCTACAACAGACTCCTTACACATGTAAACACAAACTGTGATGAAGAATCTTCTTCAGCTTTTCTGCTCTGTCTCACACTGACTAGTGAGTTTTAGTTCACTATTGAAATAGAAATTGCTAATTTTATTTCTCTGATAAAGAGGGTTTCCAGATTTTCTTCCATATTTTTCCCAGACTTTGATAATTACATAGTCTCCACTGAAAAACAGAAGGCTGCCACATCCTCTCACAATGCAGATGACCATTTGGAAAGGCTATTAGTGGCTTGCTCTGGCAAAGAAAATTTAGTTTTGCTTTTAACTAATAAAGAATGAAAAGGAAAGGAACAGAAGGACTGCTGCCCCAATGCTGACATGCTACAAATTCAAACAAAACCTTTGTGTCCTACCTCTTAATTCAGAGCACAGAAGAGAAGGTAATGGAAACTTACATACATCATTTAATCAACAGCACTTTGATATAGAAATTAGTCTGTGAGAACCAGGAATAATTAATGTCAGGTTCCTAAAGTTTGGATCTGATATTTGATATTATATTGACATTTTATTTGACATTATATTATTATTTCCTCCTAGTTACATTAATTCCTACAATTATTTCCCTCAGTGTTTTGGCATATTCTGTTGTAGAAAATGGCTGGCATAATCAAAGTTTCTGAGAGTTTGATCAGGGAAACTTTGATATCTGCCTTCCTTTCCATGAAACATGCAGAAAATTTTCTTTCCTTAAAGTTTCTGCACTCTTGACAAATTTGGCTGACATTTTCAGAAGATTTCAAGTACAGCTAGATGGAAATCGAAGGGAGAACATTAAGAGACAGAAATCAAAGGGTTGTATTCCTTCCACAACACCAGCTAAGCCCTTCCATATGAAAATTTTTTTTTCAGTGAAGACCAAGATTTTATGAGAATAATTGGTTGTCAGACAGACTTTCCATGAAGACATGCACTGAGGTCACTAAAACATAGAGTACAGATGACTGGTCCAGGTCTCCTAAAACCAGGAATATCATTTGGACGTCAAAACAGAAGAATAGGACAACTATCCTCAGCTGAACTGTGGTCATACTTCTAAAAAATAGTATGATCCTAGGAGGCTGATGCAGTCGGGAAAGAAATGGAGCATCCTGGGTCTCTCTTATGGGGACATAAATTTCAATATGCATCATGGCACCTCCCTGGAGATTTCTTTCAGTCTTAATTACTTCAAAACAGTTTTCTGCATTGCGCAGATTCAAAATTTGAAGAAGGCTCCTTGTGCAGGGAATGTGTTGATAGTTCTTACAGAGCCAAGGACAGTGGTTGTCTCCAACTAGATTTCTGGCTGTTTAAGAAACTGAAAGCTCCAGCTGAACGTTTTCCCATGTCTATGTATTAACAAGGTAATTTTTTTCTTACATGAGTAGGTTGAGTATGAGTGCAAATACCTTGTGAGCTTGTATCACAGTTGTTTCCTCAACCTGGATCTGCCAGCTACACAGCCATCTGTATTTATAAAATGTACAGCAGTGCAATCATAAAACTGCCATATTTTTTTCAAATGTGCTTGTAATTGGCTAATAGGATTAAAAGCTACTGGCAAGTGAGGAGGGGACGCAAGATCATACACCTTGTGTGGCTGAGGCACGAACAAGAAATACCATGTAACATTTGAGAAACATGAATCCACACAAAACCAGGTTGAATTCAGGTTTAGGATTTGCAGAGACAGAGAAGCATAGAATTATTTCCTTGGGTTTACAACATACAGTAAAATATGTTCATCATGCAAAACAAATTAAAAATTGCTAGAATACTAAAAATATAAAAAATAACGATACTACAAAAATATTGTACCGACGGCCAGACGACTGCCCCGTAACAATCAGTGGCTTCTGTAATTCTTATCTCATGGCCAGCAAAGTGAAAGCCTTCCCAGGTCTTATGAGTTATAACATCAGGAAAGAAACGCCTCCCCATGATTTCTGCAACTATCTGTTCATCTTCTTTTTCCCCTGGAAGCAAAAGTATAAAAGGTCAAACAGGCTGAGTGAACTGATTATGAAACTATCAATTCATATTGAAAAGCTGATTTGGAAGCAAGAATATAAATTACATCTGTAAATAAAAATACATTTCACCATTAATGGTTAGCATGGTACACAGCAATCCTCTTGAATTCTAATTGAAATTTTCAGTGTGTGACTAAATAATTTCTTTCCTGTTTTGCTGAAGCAGCCAAGTTCATAAAAAGTGAAGAAGGGGAATGTCAGCATACATTGCTTTCCATTTCAGCAACCCAAAGGAAATTTTTAAACCTCTTTTTCCCTTCAAGAACAGCTGCCCTAGTATAGATACTCATGGTCGTATGCACCTGGATTTTTCATTATTCTCCATATCCTTTTACTGGTCAATTTCCCCATATTATGGTTCTTTTTGACAGTAAACAAAAGGAGCCAGAGTATCATTTATAAGTATGTCACAAAACTTGAGAAAAAGATCCTAGCAACACAAATTATGATAGACAGGAGTGAAAGCACTTGTGTTGTCAGGAAAGCTTATCCACCCACCCCAACAGAGCCCTGTCAGAGGGATTCTTTCCAGTTGGCTTGATACCCTGAATGCCATCCTGTTGCTAAGCAAAGAATATTTACGATAGCTAACATAATCCTGGATAACTCTTCTAACAGGAGAGGATTCATTCCTTTTTAGCTAGTTTCAGTTACCAAGCTAGTTTCAGTTTTGCCATCATTACACAAAACTGCACCACAATGTTAGGAAAAAAATATGTAAATGAAATTGTCTAGAGCATTCTCTTAGCAAAGTCTAGATTCATTCCAAGTTTTCACAGGAATTTTGCTTTCATTGCCAACTGTGATCTGTTGGAAAACCAGCAAAAGCAAAACATGTTTACAAACTACACCTTCCAGAAAGCATTCTAGAGATTTAGATAACTGGGTTACCACCTCATCCAGAGCAGAATTTCTGTATCAAGCACAAAGCTCCCATTAAAATCACAGATATTAATTTGGGATCTGCATGGAAATTGCAGGCCTGATGGCTGATAAAAATGAAAACATTTTTGCTTTCATCAACATAAAACACATTGGTCTACTGAAGATTCTTCACATTTTCTTCCTCCTCAAATTGTCGTAGTCACAGGGCATAACAACCCCAAGTGTTGCCATGTATTTTCCCACATGCCTCAGCATTTCATTGTGATAACTTATGGACAAAGTCTCTCTTTCTTCCTTGTGATACAAGGCCCAAGGAACAAAAGCAGGGGTGAACAAAGAAAAAGATGATACCAAACAAAAAGACATCAGGAAGATGCTCAAGGTCATTAGCCAGGGCTTTAAGCTTGTAACTCAACTTTCAGCAACAGAGGAAACTAGAGAACAGCAGCAAACAAGGAAGAAAAACCATAAATATTCGGTCTTGGTATGTTGACACTAAGACACAAAAACCCAACAAAAACTGACTAACCAACCACAATACTTAAAAAAATTTTTCCAGGGGTGGGAGGGGAACCCGAATTATGGGATACAGCAAAATTAAAAATAAAGCCATGCATATACTACTGGAAAATATACAGTTTTTTATAAATTTTATAAAGGTAACTAAAATAAAATGCTCAACAATGAAACGATGGTATTTTAACATGCTAGGAAACAAGCAGTATTTGTCAGCCTCTTCAAGCTTCTAATGTTAAGTTGGGAGAAAAAACATGCATCACTGTGCCTGTAATCAGGGAGCTCTTGACAAACATGAGTTAAGTGCCAGGGAAATGCTGCTTCAGGGCGAAATTAATCTTTCTTTTATGAAAGAAATAATAAAAAGCTGTCTTATTACACATATCATAAGTGTATTTAATAGATCATCCTTCTTTCCAAGCATACCAGATATAGCCTGCTTTTAATCTTCTCTGATTGCTTAGAGCAGTCTGATCTTGTTCTGTGATCATTACTAGCTGTGGAAGTAAAAGCTATTCTTTCTATTACCTTTCAATTACAACCATTTTTCTTGATTCTTCCTCCCTTGACATCTGTTTTGGATCCAATTTTGTTGAGTACCTGGTAACTTATTAAGTTTTAACTTATAAAGCTCCTGCCAGAAGATCTATAAAACTTTTGCAGCATTACAGCTGCCCCTCAAGCACTCAATAAACACTTCTCACCTATTCCCTACAGGATCAGAAAACTTTCTACTTCAGGTTTGCATAGCACCTACACTAACAGAATTTGTAGGCCATTGTACTCTTCCTGAGCTGAACTGTCTGTATCCGTGAAAGAAGAATCCTGAAGCTGCTGATCAATAACACCACTTGAATTTTTGCCCATCTTATCCTTTTGGTAGTGTTCCAGGCAGCTTATCTGGAGAAGCTTACACATTTTTAATTTTTTTTATTTCCCTTTAAGAAGACACTAGTATTTTGAAGAATCAAAAAGAATATCTCTTTCATCAGAGTTATCATATGTTAGATAGACAAGGCCTGAAGGAGAGACTTTATAAGAACCAAGATGATAATGACCCTGACAGAGTGCTGACAAAATAAGGAGTGCAGACTTTTAGTCAGATTCACTTATTTCATACAAATTTCTCTTTGCACAGCAAAAACCACTCCTCTGTTTGCTGCTTTTTATCTTTTAGAACAACTTCTTGTGGGAGTGCACAAAAGGAAAGAAGTTAATTTTACTGTAACTGCCCTCAAAGCAGTGAGAATAGAAAAATAAAGAACTAGTGGGAAATCTTTCAAGTGACACAAAAAACTATTGTAAGGGTAAGTAAAATCCAAGTGAGATGAACTCTTTTAATAGCAGGGGAAAAAACAGTAAGAAAATTCTACTGGTATTTTGCTCAAACTAGTTCCTTGATAACAGATGTAAAAAGCTGAAAGGGGGTTAATCTCCTGGAAATGTTTACCTCAGTGTTAGTACATATTCTCTTTTTCAGAAAAAAAGTCCTGAAATTATGAGTCAATGAATGGATTCTAATGATATTTTGCGACAAAAAGAGATGACTCATGAGTAGAATAGGGTCGGATAAGAGAAGAGGAGGCTTGACTGACCTGGCTTTTAATTCTTGTAAGACTGGAAGTGCACAATGGGCATTTCCAGCAATACTACTGGATACTGAACTACCAGAATTTAAAAGCCTGACAGGAGTAGATCCCTCCTTCTTTTTGAAGCCAGAAGACAAACACACAGGTTGTGTTTGACAAGACAGCTTTGCCCTCACTCTCCCTCTGTGATGTGGAGAAGCGTGGAAGTGGTGTATATGCAGAATTGATTGCTTCAGCCTATTCATCTTTTTACATGAACAAACATAGAAACTGCTGGAGTTTCTAGAACCTTATTTACAGTAAGATGAGGCAGTTTCATCCTGTCCATATAGAAATTGAGAGCATTTTTCTCAGTGAAACAGATAGAACTCCTTTGTCTTGAACTTGTGTACACATAGTTACCATCTATAGACGCCTCAAATTCTTCAACAATATCTTTAGGTTTCTTAAAACCTTTTGCCTGATTTGTTAATTACTTACAGTGTTCTTTGGAAGATTTTAGATAAAGTTTGTTTATTATAGAAGTCTAACATCTTTGGAGCATGTTCCATGAGCTCCCTTGGTTTCACATTAATATCAGGGCTGAGGGGAAAAGCTCATGTACTGCTGACACATCTTGCACTGTATCAACTACATCAAATGAGTGTAAACATCATTCTCAAAGGGAAAGCAACTGAAATGCAAACAAAGTTTTCCAAAGAGACATACCAACCACATGGAAGACTGGAGTTGTGAAGTCAGTGGCAGGTTAGTTAGAGAAACATGTCAAGCTGCAAAATCCTGGGTAGGGAACTAAAGGATTTTGCTGACACATTCACAAGTCATGTTAAACAAATGTAAAAGTGTTATATGTTAGATCAAAACCTAAAGAAAGAAAATTATGTGAGTTCTGCTGAGAGAAAGCTGAAAAAGTTCTTCAAGTAGGGAAGGGAAGAAGTAAAATAACAGAAAATAGACCAGGTCAGAATGGAACAAGTTGTAAACTGCATGCAGCATCTTTTTCTATAACACAGAAGGCAATCTTTATCTGCGCACTTTTTGCTTAGAATGAGTAGAAATATTACGTGTTTAGAAATGAGCTACGTGATCAGCTATTTACACCACTTGTCACATAAAATCACACCTGGAAGTATACAGCTGCATCAGAAATGGTAAATTTAAAATTCAGTTGGATATCTTCCATTAATTAAAAGCATATGTTAAATCTCTCACTGCATCACTAGTGATACTGCCTACAATATTGTATTCTCCACTGAATGAAAAAGCAGCAGAGACAGGCATCATAAAACAGCATTTAAAATGCATAAAAAGCAGCATAGACAATGGGGTTAAATTAAAATTATATTTTCAAAAATGTTACTGCTATCTAGATACCTGAATTAAAATGTAGCTAAAAAAGTAAAAGGACCCTTCCACATGAAAGCTGTGATATACTAGCAGTCAACATCTCCATTTTCAGACTCATTCACAAATAACACATAGAGTAACAAAACATATTCCAAGTACTTTGGCAGTGGATTAGAAGAAACGTTAATTCAGAAACCATAGTTTCACTCCTTGATTCATTGGAACAGCCTACAGGGAATCAAAAAAACATACTAGTCTCTTTTGAGTGTTGGCCTTAATCTCTTGAGGTCAAATGGTGTCACAGACCAATGTCATAAGGAAATAAGATCCAGTCATCTTCTGCTTCTCTCCTGATTTGATGGATTTTCTCCAGCTGGCAAAAGGAATGAAATCCAAGACTTCAGCGTGAATTTGACCTGACCAAGTTCAGCCCTACAGCAACATATTCTCCCTTCTTCAGATGCAGTATACTCTCACCTGTAGAGTTCAGGTTTAAAATTTACCATTTAGACTTGTCCTTACAAATATTTCAATACTATGCATCAACAGCTGTGAAGATGGTTCCTCTATGACTTCTCAGCAATTACCTCCTTACAGGAGGACTACCTGTTCTGATATTACTGATTGAGTAATGCAAGAGAGTTTCCAAGAGATTCCAAGAATTCATAATATCCAGGACTCTTCAGATCACCCCCCATTCTGGATACATGGGAGAGGAGTCATCCAAATTAAATACCTAAGATGCATTTTATTTATATTATGTGGACATAATATATATAATACATATTGCTTATATTATAAATATATATAATAGCTATCTGTATATCCCACAGTCAAGAGGGATACCTGCAAAATGACCAGTAAGGGAACAAACTGGCAACTAGTTCTGTGACTGTAAGAGATGACTGGAGAAGAGTTACATTACTCCACTGATAGAAATCATCCAAAGGTATCCCAATAAATCCATATGGATATTTCCAATGGTTCAGACCAAGTTTATCCTAAAACTACATAAAGGTCACAATAACAAGGGATTCTGGAGTCTCAGAATTTTTACTGAGCTACTGACATGTCAGGATCAGAGCCCTAGTCCTGCAAGTATTACAGATGGCTCCATGGAAACATACACAATCCTGAAGCACAAAGTAGTCCCTAAATTTCAAGCAGTATCACTTTAGTATCTTTATTTCCTTCCACTTATTTCTCTTTTATTCCATTTCAGCCTAAGGGCCCTTAAAGGACAGGGTTAAGAGGGAAAGCTAATCATGCCCTTGACTTCACAGAAGTCAGGTGTAACCTGCACCTTTCTAAGAATATAAAGCAAAGTACCATTCCAGTATGTCTAAACTGCACAGTTAATTTTTCCTGACTTCATTTCTACCTACAAAAAGGATCATCATGTAATTGTACACATTCATTACAAGCTCAACCTGCTGAAGTGATGGCAATGAAGGGGTGTATTATATTGATTAGTCTGAGATATCAGGGTACTAAAATGCTTGAAACTTTGCACTTTGAAATGCAGAAATACAAAACTGCCACCCACAGGCAGCCTCTTCTCAGCCAAGAGACAGGATGCACTTATCCCAGAGCATGAAGACACGGGATCAGGAGAAGCATTTGCTCACAGTATCCAGTCTATGTATTTACCCAAGCTTGAGAGGCACGTTTTCAATTTCAAATTTACACCATTGCTATCCCAGCCCTATCCAAGTCACAGGTCATCTAAAAAACATTAAATGGCTGAAAATAGAAGTACTGTAATCATTTTATCTCATGAACACATAATGAATTCAAGTTTGCCAAGTATTTCCCTTGTTACTTCATGTTTGACTGTCAATGAAAATATCTCCAAGTCTAGGCTCAGAAGCTATTTAATCTCTAAAAATAACTAAATTATTTCCCTTTGACTACAAAGCAGGCTGTGTTCTTAAATTAGATGATCCAATATACATTATAAGGGGCAGCTAATTTCCTGGCAGATAGGAAGAAACTCAAGAAAAAGCTGTCAGTTTTCACCTACCAGTAATTCTGGATTTCTAAAATATTCTTTTGCATAAAGGACCTGAAAGTAACCTAACAACATCAACTCATGCAATCCTACCTCTGTTCTCATGTGGCAGTTGAGATATACTATTTATTGTCAAAATGCGGCTACTTCAAAGACTAAAGAAGTGAAAATGGGGAAGATGGGCACATGGCTGAGACAGAAGAACAAGTTACAGACTTCCCTACAAAGTTAATGTATGCTTTGACTAATTGAGTGCTGCTTCCAACTTCTGTTCTATCTATACACGAGAAGTTTTCACCTGAGTTTAGCAATGTCTTAAGCAAAAGCGTGTCTACTTATTGAGGGGAGAGAAAGAGAAAAGAGAAGTGTTAAATTAGTAAGATGGGCCATCAGGAAATCAGGATTGCAAGAATTATGCTAGAAGGATAACAAGCAAAGAAAAGTCCAACTATGAACTGGGCACTCAGTTGTGAAGAGGCAGGGTTGGGGTCCATACTCAAGTCACAGGACATTTTTCACATTTTACAACCAAGTCTTTGAAGTCAGTGAAAGAGCATCAGTGGGGAAGAGTATGAGAGAGATAAGAAGAATCTATAGAAGTAACCCAGGAAATATGAATGAGGTGCTACGTCACTCCCTCTCCCCAGCTGAATTAACTTAAATTGTAAGTTACAGGGTTAGGATGCTTTCCACTTGGCTCCATTCCAACTATGTCCTGTGTAAGGCACCTTTCTGGACTCCCCCAAGATGCTTGAAATGATGGCAGGAATTGCCATCAATTAGGACATCTGCCAAGCAGGGAAAGTAGAAGGAGTGTGTCCCTTCTAAAATGTCAGGAGTTACGTGAAGGTTACTAGGTTAGCATTTGCTCAGATATTTGTGGATTAAAAACTGAGCCGTGGCCAAGAGAAGTGAGACGATGGACTGTCAAGGACAAGTACACCTTGCAAACTTGTTCTTCTCCTTTTGTCTCAGAGATAAAATTATTCTGAGGTGAATTTACATAATGCAACTGGGATAAAGTAATTTAGTATCCCAAGAAATTAGGACAGGAGTGGTAGCATCTGCTCTCAGAAACATTTAGCCAAGGAGAGTTAAAGTTAATACAAGAAATTGTGAGAGGAAAGAAAAGAGACATCTAACAATGCAGGTGTGGTGATTGCTTAAAGTCACAAAAGGAATGATTAGAGTGAGTGAGGAACAACTTGTAAGCTGAGAACTAGTAGTAATGGGAATCATGAACAAAAATTAGGAGTTTTAAACTGGAGAATGTATGACAAGTAAGTTAATAAGCAATGAGGCACCAAATATAAAGCTCTCAGACCATGAGGGTGGTGCAACACTGGAACAGATTGCTCGGATAAGTTGTGGATTCTCCATCCCTGGAAGTAATCAAGGAGAGGTTGGATGAGGCTTTGAGCAATCTGTTTTAGTGGAAGTTTCCCTGCCCATAGCAGGGGGGTTAGACCTAGATGGCCTTTCCAACCCAAACCATCTTGTGAGTCTATGATCCTATGACTGAAAGTTGCAAACAAACTGAACTGGAATAAGAATCCTGAGAAATAGATATTGAGACTGGGCAGGTGAAATAATGAAATAGGAATGGGGAAAGAGAAAAAGAATGAGAACAAGGAAGGCACAGGCTCAGAGTAATTGAGCAGGCAAACCTCCATGCATCAGGTTCAGCACCCTTCCACCTCCAGGACCTGGCATGGAATTTAAGATGCCAAAGTCTGGTGTCAGATAAAGCTGTAAAGATATCCAATTTTTGAATTTTCCATTCATGTCTTCTCATCCTCTCAGACTAATGTTCATAGACCTGACTCTAAACAGACCACAGCTCAGCTGAGATTTTTAACAAAAATATTATGAAAAATAAAATCCTTTTTTTTAATCTCCTGCTTTTGCACTCAGCTGTAGAACATAATTAGATCCCATCCCAAAACATATGCATTTGTCCTAATACCTTGCCTACTCTCGGTGACCACTAAAGAGGGGACTACATATGAAGCTTTAGAATCTTCAAAGATGTGCAGCCATGAAAGTACTTAAGAGGAAACACTGTCAACAGGCCCCAGAGGTATTTGAAGGTAGGGTCTGAGGCTCTCTAGACAGAAACTAAGCTTGTAATAACCAATTCTCCTAACTGACAGCCTGTAAACAAACTTCTCTAAAGAGCTTGAACATAGTCACAGCCTCATTCTCTGGAACCAGACACAGGCAAGAAACTGGAGGACAGATGCCAGGCACCAGCAGGAAACTGCCAGGACAAGAATAAGCAGGTATAACACACTCAATATACCACGAGCATTGATAGCATGCTACAACAGTGATTTATGTTGCATTTTCTGTACAAATGCCATAAACACAGTTCTTCATGTAAAAAATTAATTACAAGCTCATTGTCAGCAAGACATTTTGTTCCTTATATTTCACAATATTCTTAAGTGCAACAAGGAAACATAGTGAAATAAGAAACATTTTACCTTCTTGTCTTTCCAATTCCCTGAGACATTGATTTTGTAGATGATTATGTTGTGATGATGTCAAGGCCATACTATGCCATAAACCCTGGGACAGAGAAACACAAGCCTGTCTGAATAAAATTGCTTTACTTCTTCTTTCACACATAAGCTTCATTAAAAAAAAATTCCTTGTATTATGCCACAATTTACTTCTATTGATAATGAAGACATGAAGACACATAAGCATCAATATTCAAGGCATAAAAGTACAAGAAGCAACAAACTAGTTCAACTGTTACACTCTCACTGAGGAAAAAAGAACAGATTTTTTTAAAAAACAACCAACCAAACAAAAGCTTTGATAAATGTTTAGAACTATTTTATGAAATTTTAAAATTATAATCAATTAAAATCAGGTTGGGTAAGCTTATAAAAGACTTAAAGGAAAGGTAGAAACAAATTCCTGAAAGAGAAGAAAAATTGTACCAATAGGATCTAATCTTGTTTGAATTGATTGGCTTGAAAGGGAAGGAAACCTAAAAATAAAAGCTGAACATGAGAGTAAGGGAGCAGGATTCACAAATAATATGCTGAACAGAAAGTATACGTGCCTACATGAACAGACAAAGAACATACTGGAGAAAAAAGTAGTAGAAAGGGTGGGACAGAGGACAATACAATTTGTCTGCAGAAAAGCAGACAGACAACCAACAGTCTCCAATTCTTGATATTTTACAATCAGAAGGAACACTGAGTTCACAGCAAAAAGAAATAAACCAGTGTTTTGATTATTTTTGTTACTTTGGTATGATTTTTAATGTCCACTCTATTGGACAAATATGACTGATTTTTGCCACAGTTAATAATCTCCAGATATCTAAACACCCAACAGGGTTGCAATTAAATAAGGCAATGACTAAAAGAGTATCTCTCTATAGCGGGAAAAAAAAAAAAAAAAAAAAAAAAGAAAGGGTAATCAAAGCAAAATATATTTTGAATATCGAATCACCCTCAGAGTGCAAAGTCTTAAGCAGGCTTTTCTCTCAAAGCCTCAGGATAAAGAGGACGGTATGGAACAGCCCTCTCCTGTTTGAGAGGATGCACCTTACTCTCTTGACTTCACACTACCAAAGACACAAAGGTTTAATGTTTAACTTTGCTACTCCAATACCAGCAGCCATTATCTTGTTTGAAAGTGAAAGTAACTTGGGTGCATTCTACACGACACCACAGCACACAGAACAAAAATATTGCCATTATATTTATGTCTATACATGAACTTAGCAATAGCAACACCTAATAGGCAACAGAAAAGATACCCAGGGGGATTCAGTCTTTGTATGCAACTTCAGAATAATAAGTAGCATAAGAAACTATGGGGATATTATGCAGAAAATGCTACACACATTCATCAGCTTGTAGTCTACCTCAGCAGTATTAAAAAAAAGACAACTTTTTCTTCCCATTAGAAGACAAAATAAAAGGTAAAATCACCCTACAGGACAAAGCCTTTGTATTTTGTAGCCCTCTATATTTTTTATGTTGCTCCAAATATATCCTGAGGTACACTGAACTACACAGCAACCTGAGTCTAACACAGGCATGCAGGAGTGCCGCAAGCAGCTAAACAGGGCAGAACAGCTCAGTTACACTGTTTAAAGCAAATGATACAAACTAATTTAGAGTAAAAGAGACAACTAAAACGCCAGTGGCATCCACCGCATTTTGGTCAATGTTACCTGAATCTCTCGCAGCTTTCCAAAGACGGTGGATCAGGACCAGCAAGGTCCTTTATCTTGCCGGTGGCTTCCCGCCCAGACAGCCGTAGGCAAACGTGTGTCCCGCAGCCTGTGTCACACGGTGCCAACATCCCCACTCCGGGAGCGCTAATAAACGCCGACAGCTGCAGGACGAGCACCGGCCGGGCACCACGCACCGGCCCTGGTGTAAGGGAGCGACCGGGCTGCTGCAGGAGGCACCCACCCAAGGGAGCGACCGGGCTGCTGCAGGGGGCACCCACCCAAGGGAGCGACCGGGCTGCTGCAGGAGGCACCCACCCAAGGGAGCAACCGGGCTGCTGCAGGAGGCACCCACCCAAGGGAGCTCCAGCCAACAAAGCAGCCAGCCTGGGAGCACTGGTGACAAAAATAGGGCAGGGTTAGCGCCAAGGTGTCAGCAACCTCTCACTGTCACTAAAAAGTAACCAAAGAGCTCAAAGTCATTCTTGGGAGCCAAAAGGGTCTTCCAAGAGAAAGATGTCCCAAGGGGCAGGGGTGCTTTTGCAGCAGCGGTATAGAAATGCATGCTCACATTGCAATGCAGAACTGTAATGAGGTACACAACCCCCAAAATGCTAACCCCACAACACAGCTGTCACCCTGCATACATACAAACATACCCCTCCTCCATATCCAAGATGTCCCCTGGCTCAAGAGATTGCAAACACTGTCATGGGAACAAATAAAGGTAGCTAAGACTTCTCTGTTTTAGACTGTAATCAATTCACAACAGGTGCCACCTCTCACTTTATGCACTTTTTAGAAAAATTAGACTTCAACCTCAACTGGGGTTTCTAGGTGTTACCAAAAAATAATAAATTATTGTACAAAAATACTAAACAAGCCCTACAGAGACGTGAGGGTCCCTGTACCATCGTTAGCAGAAGAAATTAAAGGGAGCTCTTCTACATTTATAAACAACTCACCAGGACCTGATACACACTTTAAAAGTAAAATTCAGTAATGTTAACGAGTGATTTACAAAATACTGCTGTAAACTCATTGAACAGACTGAGAATTTGCTTAAAATCTTACAATCTTTTAGAAAAGTAGTATCAAAAGGGATGATTTTCACCCAGTATAAGCCACACATGAATATTAGACCCCTTGCAATTTTAAGGGCCAAATCTCATCCAGTTCACCTCAGCTGCACACCCATTAGAGGGAGGATAATGTCACACACAAAACTTTAATGTATGGACTTGCATTTCAAAATAACGAAACAATGACAAATGCAGCAGAAATATCAAATGAGGAGGCAAAAAAAAAAGAAAGGCAAGAAGGACTAAAATGTAATGTATGAACACAAGTAAAATGGGTAGAATTACGTGGCTTTTCTTCCTTAAGCCACAGGAGCTAGAAATAAATGTGTCATTCAGAGAAGTGAGGCGTGTGAAAAGTCTGAGCTTCACATTGTCCCTTGCAAATTAATCCAATGTGAGTGCTGCAACCAGTACATACCTCTGAACAGCACCTTTGTAAACAAATGTCTTTGGACACAGCCATGTAATTCCAAATCTAGAAACATGTGTTTTACATGCAGAAACATGTACACAACACAAACAATTACTGAACATCAGATTATAGAAGGACTTACTGTACCCTATGTTTTCCCTTGAGATTTTTTGAGGGTTTGCATCATCTCTCTTCAATAAAAATTACTTGGGGCACAAAACTTTCAAGACAGGCTTAGTCTTCTTTCCTCAGAAGGAAAGAAGAAAAGCAAAAAAACTGAACTTATTTTACTTCTCACAATACCTGGAAATAACCCAGTTAAGTTTCAGAATTTCATTTAAACTTGAATTTAAGGAAGGAACAGATGGCAGGTGATTTTAACAGCTCTACCAACTCTATTAGAATGCAAATAAATAGACAACATGCTTTGGCTCAATTTTAAAATCTGAAGCCTGGAAACTTTTATCAAGTGCAATCTAGGCCTTTCTGAGTAAATCTGCTAAAATCAGTGTTTTCATTATTTAGAATTGCTTCTACTTAAGTTCTAGACAGAAAATGTGCGACAAAATACATTTAAAAATAGAGATAATTTATTATATTTTATAAAAAATTCATCAGAATATTTACAAAGCCCATGTCAGAAAAATCACACACAGTTTATCTCTTTTAATTTTTTTTTTCTTTAGGACATTTTCTTTCTTTTTCCTCTCTTGCTCCGCAATTTCTTTTTTCTGCCTTCAAACACAGGTTTGGCAGTCACCATGACTACATTTCCCAGGTCTTCATCCTCACCACTTGAGCTACTGCACCCTTTTGTCTCTTTATGGTCTGCTGTCTCTGCTACAGACATGTTCTTCCTCCTTTTGCTCTTGCCTAAATCTCTGCCTTCAGATTCCTCCACTGAGGAATCACTAGAAGTTTCTGAAAGATGCAAATTTCCAACAAAACCACCTCCGTACAAAAATTCTTTTTTGGAATCTGAATGTTTTCTTCTCTTTCCACTCTGTACTTTTGTTGCTGCAGCTTGATTTGCACCGCCTGCAGTACCTTCCCCTTTGCTTTTCCCGGGCTGTTTAAGTTCCACCTCTGTAACAGCAGTGGCTGTTTCCTCAATTTCATCATCTGCTTCTTTTTCCTTTCTCTTCAGACAAGTCACAGCTCTGCGCAGTCTCTGACTTTTAATAGCTTGTTTTTCATGCTGTTCTAGTCTGAAGAATGAATCAATTCGAAGCTGAGTCTATCAAAAATAAAACAGAAACCCAGTTGGAAGTTTTTGTGATGGGAATTCAGTTGTAAGCTATACAATAAAGCATCCAAAACTGAAGCAGGACAAAGGACTAATGAAATTAATATATATGCACATAGATGTGAACAGTAAGATGCATCATTATAGTAATACCCATATTTTATAATAAATTAGGCAACAAGAACCTTTACAGCAATTAATAATTAGCAAACTCCAGATTTCATAAATATTGTGCTGCTGGTGATTAGACATATATTGCTATTGTCAACCCTAATACAGAGAATCTCTGTAGTGCTCTTAAGTTTGTTCTTACAAACACATCCTTAGCTTCCAGCTGTTAAAGAAGAATGTTTACTAAGTAAATGCTCTAAGTGCACTTCCCATTTGTGTTTGCAAGTGGAAGAACATGCAGGCTTTTGACTTAAGTTCATTGTACCACATGCTGCTACAGTACGATGACAGAAGAGCAGAAGCAGTGGTCATCACACCATGTGGATTTGTGCTATTCAACCACAGCTAGGCTTTTTGTATAGGCTAAGCCAGTTCTCCATCCCTAAAATTGTCTTAAGAGAGACAAACAGTTCCAAAGGATATTCCAGTCAGCCTGAAAATATATGTATTTAATTACAGGGCTTTTGCTCCTTTTAGCGATACAGAGAACCCAGAACACTGGTTTAGACAAGGTATCTGTCTTTTGTATGGCAAAAGGAGAAAAGAGTCTGATAGTGGGGATCAATTTCACAACCCACTTTGACAACTATCATAGCAGGCATGAATATTCACTTCCAAGTGTTCCAAAGTTGACAGAATATTTATTTGGAAATTAGAGTAATATTATTAATGGACTCAACAGTTCAGTCTCCACTCCTCCTCAAAGGATGTGTACAGCATCAAATGTGCAGTATCACATCACCAAAATTTATGGGGCACTTTTATAAATATTTTTTAAAGACAGCACACTGTCTTCTAGAAGTTCTGAATTTGCTTGAGGTACCTGTAGCTTCCACTATGTCCGGAACAAACAGCAGCCTGGACTTGAGATAGGTGCTTGATAGGTAAGAAAACTTGAAACCAACAATTGAAATTATGCAGAGTCCCTCACAGCACACTCAAATCATACAGAAATGAATTCTAGACAAGCAAGCTTAGTGACTTTTAAAAAAACAAATACATAAAAAGATTAAAAACCAAAGCCCAGCTTCCAAGAAAGGTATTTTACTTCAAAGCCTTGCGGTTCTTTTTAAAATGCTTCTCTCACAATTTTCCAGTTACCCTTAAACTACAGGTAGGATTTACTTCACCTGCTGCAAGTTCAGCTGTTTCATCACAGGCAATAGGATTCCATCTATCTTTGTCCTAGTCCAGCCAAAGTGATCTTTGCAGAATGTGCAGGAAGTTAAGGAATTTTACAAAATGGCTATCACTGCTATTTTGTAAACATGTAAAATGAAAATTTATTACATAAACAAAGTCTGGAGAAAAGTTGCTTCACTACAAAGCTTTTTCTACTACAAAAGCAGACAAAACACTCTCAGTTAAAACAACATATCACAGTCATGCTGCTACATCTCCATTAGTTGCAGAACTTTTTCTCTAATATCAACATTTCTAAAAGCTCGTGTCAGTGAAGACAGAACTTTTTTTTGCTAAATGGTATTGCCAATAAATAAACCTTATTTTTACATTGGCACCCACTGGAAATTTCATCTGCTGGTTAAAACAGCTCTGCATTCATGGCCATCTACTTTTCAACAGTCAGCTGCAGCTCAGACTGCAACAGAAGCAAAAAGTAGACATTATTGGAAGAAATGCAGGGAATAACTAAAGTGCAAGCTAAAACACCTTTTCTGTAAAGGCTTTGACACTTACTTGTGAGAAATGGCAAACATGCATAGGGAGTGTGCAAACAATCCCACTCTAAGCTGAGAAACAGGCACAGGGCAGTTATAGAAATATAACATCACAACAAACTAGTCAGTTCAGCTACAAGGGTCTCCATGCATGCAGTGAGGCAGCCCACTCTCTCAGGAGGGCAGAGCAGCCCTGAGTGCCACACACACATAGCAGCATTCCCTTCCATTCCAGAGCTGGTATCATTTTAGGGGAGCACATGCAGATGGGGTTTGGGGCCCCTTACAGCAAAGAGAGGGTAAGAACTTGACACTCCATTACTGACTCCTTATGAACTTTGAGTACTTTTACCTAACAAGTAAAAGGATATTCTCTGATCTGCTCTACATCAGGCTTTCCCCAGGTGAACGAACCCCGTGACTCATCTACTACAGGCTTCAGGTATGCTTCTGCCACTGCTGGGTTTGGGAAACCTGAATACAGCTGCAGCTCTCGCAGCTTCTTCTTGACCTTGCTATCACGTGGATTAGGCCTCAGCTTCTTATTCTTCTGAGCCTCATTCCACCACTCACTGAAAAAAAGAGAAAATTATCAATTTGCCTCATAAAATAAAATTGGAAGTATCAAGAACCACCATGCTAATTTCAATAGCCGTAGTCTCCTTACTTCACCTACTACAAGAGATGGGGTAGAAAATTTCCCAAGGATGGCCAAAGGGAAAAATAATCTTGAAAGTAGAAAAGACAAAATACACACATTAAATACAGCCATTGTAAGTCACAGTAGCAAACATCACTTGGATTCCCCATAAGCTGCCAAATAGAAGGCCCCAACTTCAGTCTCACTTGGAGAGGTTGTTTCACACACAATGATCATTTATGGAGGTTTTTTGGTATGCAAGGAAAAGAAAGGAAAAAAAAAAGACTTCCAACCATCCTTGCCACTGCCAATACAGTTGCCTTGGCCCTCCTCAAATCTTGTTCTTGCCCACACCCTGCCTGCCTGTCACTTTTCAGGTCATCCATTCCTCACTCAAGTCCCCTTTCTCTGTAAGCAAGATACAGCAACCTCACACCAAGCCAGGGAGAGTGAACCTCTGCTCCACTACAGATCCAAGTATCCAATGAATTCTGAGGCAGATGGACAATTTTACAGCTGTTCTGCTGTCTTCATTTGTCTCACTGTGATTGCTATATCAACTTGTCACCTTATCTGCCTGTCATTCCAAACAGAGACACAATGGAGTCACGTTTTACAGCTAACTTAGTCCCATTAATGATGCTCAATGATGGTAATATGTTTTACTGCATGCTTAAGCATCAGAGAAGCATATTCACTAATAATCACACTATGGAGATACAAAAAGCAAAACATGACAAAACATACGCAAATCTTAAGAGAGGTTCCAAGCCATGGCCAGGAAATTCATTCAAAATCTCCATCGCTGTTACAAAGCCAACATTTGGGATGCCCTCAGTGTAGTCACTTCCAAGCAAGTATGCCAAATTAATTAGCTTGCTTCTATCCAACCCTGAAAAAGAAAGTGAGTGGATTCAGCATTCATTATCTTACAAATTAAAAAAAATTATCTGAAAGGCAAAAACTGAAAGGAACACAAAGGCATTAACTCCGTAAAATTGTATTTAATTCAACATCAGAATTTGCTAAATTATGTTCTGGAGCAGTATCAATATGCTCCTGATAGCTCAAGTACCAGTAATTGTGCTAACTTGGCAAATACATCTTGCCAAAATGAAAATGTTGCACTGGACATCAGGAAGAATTTTTCCAAGAAAATGGTTTTGTATTAGAATGGACTGAGGTGGGAGAGTCACCATCCCTGGAAGTGTTCAAGAAACAACTGATGTGGCATTCAGCGCCATGGTCTAGCTGGCAAGGTGGTGATCAGACAAACATTGGACTCGATGATCTCAGAGGTCTTTTCCAATCTGAGTAATTCTGTGATTCTGTAATTTCAAAATTTGGGCTT
The DNA here is from genome assembly GCA_020086605.1 of Lanius collurio. NCBI lineage: Eukaryota > Metazoa > Chordata > Aves > Passeriformes > Laniidae > Lanius > Lanius collurio. The sequence goes on along the minus strand of JACBWW010000007.1, from coordinate 5,679,372 downwards.
GTTAAGAGATTTTTTTTTTTTTTTTACATTTATTTAATCCAGTTACTGTCCTGTTCTCATCTAATGCTGACCTGAGTTCAGTAATGCCAGAACCAAATAAAAACATTCTGGTTGAATTCGAGTCCATAATGTCAATGCCTCTGCTTCCTAGAAGGGCTCCCCAGCTGGGAGCCTTTTGCTCTGTGCCAGTACAGTTACTAAGTAGATGAGAAGAGACTGTGAAACAGCCAGAAAGAAGAACTCAGCTGACCACTTCTATTGGATAGTCTATAAGGTCTGAGGCAACCAGAATGATTTTTAGACAGATTCAAGAGTGTAGATTTCAAAAAAAAAGTTTTTTTAAAAACTCCCCACAGAAAAGGAGGGATGCAAGTCTAAACACACAAAGCAAGACCACCATCATGCTAGCCAGGATATCCATCAGCTGTCCAGAAAGAAGAATTTCTGCAAGGCATGGGAAAGAAGGAGAAACACAAGACTGCAGAGCAATGTGACATAAAGACTGATGATGACTATTTTTTCCCAATAAAGAAATAAAAGATTTGGCTTATCACATTAAAACCAGTTAAAAATCACAGACATGCTTTTACAGCATTCCTTTCCAATTAAGCTACAGTAGCATAATTAAGTAGGGGAAAACTATTTCATTCAATTTGCTGGCAGGAGTCAAAGCTACATTTTTCACCACATAAAAATGTTATGAAATTTTACATGCTAAAGACATTAAAATACTATTTCCAAGTCTATAGTACTTCAAATTGAAAATATAAAAACTGATTTTAAAAGAGTTCTGCTAAAGACATAATAACAAGTTTAAATTAGCTCATATTTTGCCTAATACTCTGTATGACACTGAAGCTTAGTAGCTCAACAAAACTGGCAACAATTTGATCAGACTAGTTCAAGAGCAATCTGAAGGAAGAAAAAATCTCAGTGTCAACTACATGAAAAATGTTTTACACATATTTCAAATCCTCTTTTAATACATTACATCTCACTATGTCCAAAACTAGCTTCCATTTCCAGAAGACTAAGAATCTGATGACACCAGAATATAATTTTTCCACCACATAAGAAAGTCAAGCTAATATTTACCCAGAAACTGGTATAACAGTTCATATCTCCAGCCTTGATGATCATAACACTAACTCAGTATATTAAATGCAGGTATCTGCAGATTCAGGGGAGCCATCTGGCAATAAAACAGCAACCTAACCAAATGGCTTTAGAGACTCTCCAAAGAACAGACATTGTAATAAGAGACATAAAATTCTGTAGAGAATACAATTTCAAAGAGACAGATGATAGAGCTTTCTTATTAAAGACTGTGTTTAACAAATCAATACCCGAGGCTTACCTAGCTGGTTCTGTAAGTCAACATACTGATAGTATTCCACATATTTGTTCTGACTGAAGAAATTTTTATAAACGTGTCGTGCACCAAACAACCAAACATCACTGTCATCGGTGATTGTGCCAGAGGTCTGCTCAGTAAGGTCCAGTATGGCACACTGTGCCTCTGCCTCCATCGGAGCCTCAATATACGGAATGCCAAACAGACGGAGCAGCTCCTGCAGGACGGAAGGGAAGCAGTTAATAATCCATCTAAAGAATTAACTTCTAATATACTTCTGCTTGACTCAGAACTGCTAGATTCACACTCGGAGTTATTTAATATTTGACAGCAAGTATTAAACTTCTGGTAAAAAGTGCCAAGCTCAGTTAAGTCAAGGGGGAATCCCCACTCAAATCTTCTCAGGTAGACAGTCAAGTCAAGCACTACTTAAGCACACTTTTACCACACAGTTTGAGAATCTGCCATCTTAATTACAGAAGCATCCTTAAATATTGCTTTCCACAGCAAGAAGAAAACTCTATGCCTTACAATTATGTGGGCTCCATGAAAGAAAGATGCAGATTAAATTAAAAAAAGTAAAATATAAATATTCAGATTTAAAAAAAGATTTGGTCACCACTTTATCTAAGAAAGTAGAATGAAAGCATATGAGAAACATTCATATCAAGCAGGAAATAGTGGGAAGACGAATCATTCCTTGGATAGTGTTTTGCTATGCCTCTATTTTGATGCATTTTTGCTTTTATGGGATACATTACATAACCTCAGTTAACTATCCCACACACACTAGGTTTACAGACTTCTGCTAGTTACAGAAATCTGGATTACATTCTTCATTCAGATGGCTTTTGAGGCTTGACAGATTCAGTCTCAAGACTTTAAATTTTTACTGTAATTAAGAATAAAAGCACAAGATCAAAAGACTTACAATTATAACGGTGTGTCTACAATTATATGGCATGCAATATTACAAAAGCAATCTACTGGCTTTAAAAAAGATCACTTGAAGAAACAAGTATGTGCAAATATTTAACCAAGATTAAAATATCATTTTAAAACTATCTAAACTGTCCCATTAAGGAAAAAAATAAAAGTATTTACATATTTCTCAGAATTAATTTGTTAGCATAAGTTTATTACATCACAGACACTATCACTAGTCTACTATATTTTGGTATGTTAACCTAAATACATTGTATTAAACCTTGAAACACTGACACAAAACTAACAGGCTTATTCAGGCATTACTGGTAAGAGTCCTTCTAATTGCTTACTCAGGGTATAAACTATACAGACTTCTTGTGATTTTTTACCTTTTAATCCCTAGGAGAAATCACAGTTTACCTAACACACAAATTGCATCAATTTTTTACTGCTGAATGTAGCTTCCTAATATTTTTCATTCATTTTGCACCTTTCACAAAAACAGGCAAAGATCAAAGTGGCCCAAGCTTTAAAAGTTGGTGCTTAAAAGATATACTGACTTACCCATAACCATATTATTATTTTATAATGCTATAACACTTATTTAAAATTACTGAAATTGAAGATTACTCTCTCAATATTTTAAATCAAGCAAACTGAAGAAAACAAGCTCTTAAGAGGAAGAAAAGGTGACTTATAACTAAGCAAAATTACTAGCAGCTTTTGAGCAAATGACTGGGGTGGAGGAAGCAAACAAATCAAAATGACTCAACAAATACTACCTGGCTTTCCAAGAACATCTGTCCTGTTACAGAAGCAGCAACGCGTTCCTGCTGCTGTTTTTGAGACTGAAGCGTATTCTGCTCAGCAGAAAGGCTCTCTTCTAATTCTTCTAGTTCTTCCTGACAATATAAACCAAGATTTTTATTATTTCAACAATTCAGGTATACTTAGTAAAGTAAAGCACTGAGGCTCCAGCTACAGTTATTCTAGTAGTCTATGTTCCATTAATTCATACTAGAAGTTGTTAGCTTCTCTAATGCAGCAAATTCTAAGACTAGAGATGGCTCTAGTCATCAGTGTGCTAAAACCTTGAAAAGCCAAATTTTCCTTTGATTTTAGGGAGAGAGAACTTTGAAGAAAGATCAGTTCCCATATAATTAGATACATAGAAAGCAATGAAACAGTAAGAAGCTGTCCAATAGTTTTCCTTAACAACTAGTTGGAGACAAAGCACTCCATTACAAGCTCAAAACAAGAAACAAGGAGTTACCAAACTGATGTCTTGCCACTCATCCACTGCATCTTTACCATCAGCTTCTCTTTCAACATTCTGAATGTTTCCCAACTGCACTTCATCAGATTCCTTCAGCAAGTCCTGTGTGACAATATCGGGTCTGTCTGTCTCCACTTCCATTTCATCACCCAATTTTTCATCATATTTAGTAGGAAATTCAGCCTCATTACTGATTTCAGCATCCACTTCAATAAAGCTTCCTATCAAAGGAAAATAGAGACTTGTACACATTTTTAACTTGGGCAGTGACTTTTTTCTTCTATATGCAGCACATAAATATAAGGATTGTGAAATTACATAAACTAATTGGCTCACAATGTTTATGTGAATACACCTGTTAAGTTCAATGTACACAACATGCTTTCCTGACTCCATATTCTATACTCAGGTTTCAATAATAACATGTGACACCAAGGGAAAAAAACAGCTCGGGTTTTCTTCCTGCCTCCTACATATCTGTGAGTAGATGTATTTTAGAGCATTTCTTACTAGGAGAAAAGGTTACATTCAAATGACTACAAATACAATATTGTCCTATTTTCTTATCTTTTCACACAATTAAAAATCACATACCATCAGAATCACTGTCTTCAGACTGTAACATCCTTTCTCTTTCCTCCTCATGATCTCTGGCTCCTGGAAAAAATCTAATATCCCCAGATACATTTCCCACTGTTTGTGAAATTACTTGTGTATTTTCAGAAATTTTCAAGTTTTCCTCATTTTTAGAAAAGCCTCTTGTTTCAGCATGAATCAAAGCCTCTATACCAGTTTGCACAGGGGAACAGCTTGGCTTCTGCACACACAAATTCATATCCTTATCTCCCACAGACTTTAAGCCCATTTTGGAACCATTCTTTTCTTTGTCTAAGTCTTCATTGCCTCTTCTAGTATTGTCAATATAATTTTCAGCTGTAGATATACTGGTATCCTTTGGTGAAATATGATTCTCAGAACCATTTTCTTCCTTGTCTACATCTTCAGTGTCTTTTATAGTATTGTCAATATAGGTTTCAGCTATAGACATACTGGGGTCCTTGGGTGCAACATGATTTTCTGAATCATTTTCTTCTTTGTCTGTATCTTCTTTGCCTTGTCTAGTATTTTCAATGGCAGAATAATTTTCATCTCTGGATACACCAGCATCTTTGGGTGTAATATGATGTTTTCCCAACTCCTGGCCCTTCTGTTTAAATTCAGCATCTTGCACAGTCACTTGGATTGATGAATGAATCATAGCTGTAGGAATGTTTCTTCCCTCTTTAACTTCAGCAATTTGCTCTTCCTCATCTGAGCTACTAAGCAGAAAATCCTTCACTTCTGGTCTTTCTGACAGCACTCCATCAGTTGTAGCAGTAACAACTTCCTCCTTTTTATCATCTTCACTGAGAGCTTGCTGAATTGCCCGCAGTGTTCTTGGGGACACACTGCCTTCCTCTGATACAAATTGGTCCACGTTCAATTTCCCTGTGTCCAGTTCTTCATCTGAGCTGCTTTCTGCCATGGCTGCCTGGATAGCAAGCAAAGTCCGAGGAGAGGGAGGTGCTGCCACCACACTGTCATCTTTCTCTGCCTCCATCTTGCCAGATGCAGCCAGTTCTGCATTAGCAGGAGATTCATTGATTTTATTTAATTTAGTCAATTCATGCATTTTTGATGAGGGTCCTGCAGTACTTTCCAAGTCTCTACTCATAGCTTCTTTTGCTTGAATACCTGTAGGAAAGTTTTGTGTTTAAAAACACTGCTTTAAAACAACATTCCATTTTACATAATGAACATCACTATATAAAGACTAATGAACCACTTTTCTATAGATTTACAGATCACAGTTAATGATGTATAACAGTAATTCACATTTCATACAAAGTACTGGCTACATGCACCAACAAACAATATTGAGGTTTTTCTTAAAACTGCCAGTTGCTGAGTGCACACTCCAAACAACAAGTTTTACAAAATTAAGACCTGACATACCCTTTATCAGAATATAGTGAGAAGTCTCTTCAGAGACCACCCTCCTTGATTCCACTTCTTTCACAAAACCACCTTCATTTTCATATTGTGTTTGGATTTCACCCGAGTGCTGTTGATTCATTTCTTTTTGTACATTCTCTATACACCGATTGAGGTTGCTTTTTTTAAGCAAACCCCTAAGCTGGTACTGGGAAAAGTCATTGGAATCCTCAAAAAAAAACAAAACAAAACAAAATACAAAACAAAACAAGTCAATTGAAATAAAACACCCCTTTTAAGTAAGTTGAATTCCCACACTCTGGAAGAGTGTGGGAATTCTTTCAAGAGTTCCTTTAAACAGCAAACACTTGTCTTTTACTGGTCGCTGCACTCTGAAGCAACAGCAATACTACACTGGCAACACACAACAATTCAAAAGGTACTTGTAGTTCTGAGTGCTGGCTAAACAGGAGACCTCAATTTTGTGACCAACAAAACTTAGCTGGTTATCAGGCCTTGCCCCCACCTTAAAAAAAAGGCAATTTAAAGGGAATCCACACGTGGATCATTTTAAAATAATGGTTCTTAGCTTACACTTGGACACAAGCCATCATTTGATCTGATATATATTGGACTTTCAAGATCTCACTGTGGAAGTGGCACTACAGGATTCTCCACTTCTCTCTGAACAGCTTCAACACATCTGCCTAAGTTAAAAAAGCCTTTTCCCAGCTGCCAGCCCCTCTAACAACCTCAGGGTTTGGAATCAAATTCTGCCTGGTTCATCCACACCAGTACCATGTTATGCAAACTTAGGCATCATGCTGATGAGGCATGAAACATGGCATGATTTTTTAACATTTTTGCCAAACTGAATTAGCTCTGCTAATTTTAGTGGAAATCAAGAGATAAGGCTGTTAAGAGTCATTATCTCATTGGATCTTTTCTCTCCTCAAGGTAACATCTCTTATTAAATAGACCAGGGCATTAAGCTTTCCAGATGTAGTACTCTTTCTTCATCTGCATTAATGGCAACAGCACCATTCTGATGCCTTGAGAGCTATTTTAAATATTACCTCGGGCATTGCTTCAAATAACGTTCTTCTTCGCTTCGTAAGTTCTTTAATGTCAGTCAAGATCTCATGTTTTACTTCTGGTGGCAGTTTGTGGAAATCTTCTGATTCAATATCTATAGAATAAGGATTTTCACATAACTGTTCCTACAAAAATAGAAAACAACAACATATATTTTATATTACAGCACAATAAAAATACTAAAATATATAGAGCAACATTCCAAACATGACAAAAAAAACCCCAGAAGAACTTTGTTGCTGCTTCCCATATCATGAGGAAAACAAGAAAAAAAAAAGCAACTACTATGTAATAAAATAATTTTAAGTAGCTCATTATTGATGTACAATATACAGAGAAACTTGGTTTTATTCTTTTTACAAAAAGGTACTTAGTATAAATCACAGAAGCAGGTCATATAGCCTCAGCTATTCTGATTTTATCCTTCTAAGAGGTTCTCCTTCTGAATGAGAACTACTTCAAAGATAAACAGTCTTTCCAAGAATTTTTTCTGGTTTTTTTTTTCTATTGATGAAAGCAGAGATAATTTTATTATTTATTATATTTTCTTCTTAGGTTATATATTTCTCTTCTCCTCTTCCTATCAGATCAGCACATCAGAAGCAAAAACAGAATTTATCTATGAAAACTCAAGGACTGACATTCTTCAACATCAGTTCATAGTTGGAGAAGCACAGGAATTTTGTTAAATATGCTGTCTTTTACTTGTACACACATGTGCACAAATGCATGCATTTCACCTGCACTGTTACAAAAACCAATGTCTCATCCACATGTTCAGAGGAAGTAGTGAAAGAAAAAAAAAGGATACCATAAGAATTTTCTATTCTGCAGTATTCTAGTGGAAAAATTACATTTCTATTTCCCCATTAATAGGAATTCTTAGAGTACTGAAAATTAACTTGTTGCTTGTAAGTAATGCTGTAGTAACTGGACTTTTTAAGCTTTTTGTTTGTCTTTTAAGCATAGCAAATGAATGAGAAAATTGTTCACAGTAACAAGGCAACTAGGTTGCACTTACTTGCAACATCTTTTTTTGGCTCATTCTCATCTGCCATTCTTTTTCTTCCTCCTCCTCTGAGCTAAAAATCACAAAGAGAAAACAAAAGGTGTAGATATTTACCCAGAGATATTTACTCTATTTTAAGCAAAAAGACAAATCCCTTCGCTGAATAAGTACTAAATTTCACAGCATCAAACATTTATATATACACAAACACCTACACACACGGGTCAGAAAGATCCGAACAGAAAGTAAGAAGGCAAACTTAGGTCAGTTAAAACTCCATTGGGACAACTGCTGCTGTTTAGATCATGACACAATTCTTAAGTGGTCAGCCTTTGAAGTTTATAAAAGCACAGATATGCAAAGAGTGACCCACAGGGCAGCTTCACATTCTCAACTGGTGTTATTTAAGAAGATGTCACAGGTGTGACAAGAACAGACAAAGCCTGCCTCTGCTGAACATGTCAACACAAAACAGAATCAAGCTGCCACACAGGCAGCAGCCACCCAAGCTTGAACAATCAGTCAGTCCAATTTCGTTGTACAGACATGGCCACAGAGACTGAGGTAGAACTTTCATCCTTATACATAAATCCAGTGTAGAAACTTAATCTGTGGGCTGAAAGATTCTTCTGTTACTTTCCCATAAATAACTAGAAGGCTTCTGTATCCAAAAAGAAACTGAAATAAAATAAAAAATTAAAGAAACATGCTTTATATATATATTACAGTGTCTCATAGGTCAAAGGCCTTTCACCTGCATCAAAAAATGTGGTTTATACTTTTATCCAAGTTATTAAAAACCATTTAAGCTATTTTTTAATTCTACCTACCTATTCTTCTCTTCATTCTCTAAAGCAGGCAATACATACATATCATCAATTCCTTCCCTTCGAACTTGTGTAATACTGGGCAAAGCTTCATTGCTTAGGGAAAAAAAAAGAAAAAAAACAAAACAGCAGTTAACAATGTCAAAAAGACTTACTGTCACTTATAAACAAGGGAAAAATAATTTTTATTCTTGCCTTTTGCCTGTTAGAGCAGTTTTGATAACGTGTCTCTTCAAAAGTGTTTTCAAGAGTTTCTCTGTAGTTTTCCTGGAATCACTGATGGCAATTTCCTTTCTTTGTCTTCGCTTAGCCTATGAAAATAAGATTAACACCAACAAGTTTTTGCTGAATGTTGAAGATGCACATCCAGTGAATCCCTGTTAAAATTCTGTGTGCTGAACCTAGGAGCTACTCCTAACTCATCCTACACCAAGAGGGACAGAGCCTTCAGAACCTCTAAATCTATGTCTGTTTCCTCTGTGGGACTCAGGAACAGCTTTCAGCTTCTGGGTACAAGTGCCTGCAGAGCTGAGTTCAGGTCCATGCTGGAGCACAAGCCAGGCTTGTGCCATCATCTATTTCTCTGCAACTTGGCTCCTATGCAAAAGAGAACTGCAGAATGAGCTAACCCAAGGGCTAGCCCAGGCTGGAACCACAAAGAACACCTCCACAGCAGTGGACTTCCATCCTCCATCCCCACAGCTCAGAAGCATAAGCAGAACAACAGGAAGGACATTGGAAATGGCTACTTACTATCAGCAGACCTACATCCTCTTTTGTATTGCTGTGACTCAAAAACGTACTTACCAAGGTTTGTCTCTTCAGAAGAGGTGCCTCTCCATCAAAAACAAAGACAGGTCGAATCCGGAAAAACAGTAACTTGCACAGTCGATGGAACAGAGTGAGGAGGTGAGCGTTCCGTACAGAAATACCACCACGATCTCTGGCCCCCTTTATTGCTTGGTTCAACCAAATACTGATATCTTAAAGAACTACTGAGAGGAAAAAATGTGTTCTCTTACACATACCACATTGGGAGTTCCTATAAAGTGCACAGATTTGACCGGGTGGCTTTTACCCATGGCTTCATGTTTGTCTTATCAAAACTGAGATTATCCAAACAGCTATGAACTTGGAAGAAGAACAAATCATTGCCCCTACTGCCCTGCACAAAAAGCAGAGTGGAAGCAAAAGTGTAGCAAATACCTCCCCAGTTATTTTTACAGGTAAATGAAGGGTAGCTTCCTTCCACATCTTTCCAGCATTTAAGCAAGTATACAGGATAGGAAAGTGGATGCATAAGTATAAAACTTTTTCATCTTGTAGTCCTAGTGAGAGCAGCACATTTATTTATAAAGTGAAAAATTCTATAGTCCAATGCTTATATAATGAACCTGTTAAAAATTCTATTTTTTAAAAGATTAAAATAAAAGAGCTTAGTATTTCACATCACAAAGTAAAACACTCTCTTACAAGAACGTTGACAACTTAAATGTAATAATAATAATAATAAAAAGATAATCACTTATAAATAAGGGAAATACTGAAAATAACCTTGCAACTTCGATTCCCCAGTTTTACTTTTAAAGGATACCAACAGCAAGAATTTTCCCTTCCAGCATTTCTGGGTTTATGGGTCTCCCGGTGCATTCAAGCAGCTTCCAAAGTCCTTGAACTCCCATTGTCCTTTCTTAGCCGCTTTGAGAGAAAACCTACGAGCCACAAAAGAAGGCAAAGACTATACGGCCCGCGACTGCTTTATTAATTCAAACAGAAATAACGAGGCAGCCGCTCGGGCCGGGATAGCCAGGGGCAAGGGGGGTCGCGGTCCCGGACGTGCGGCGAGGAGCAGATCCTGGCGCAGGGACGCGGAAGGGACACGGAAGGGACGCGGCAGGGACGCGGCAGGGACGCGGCAGGGACGCGGCAGGGACGCGGCAGGGACGCGGCAGGGACGCGGAAGGAAGGGACGCGGAAGGAAGGGACGCGGAAGGAAGGGACGCGGCAGGAAGGGACGCGGCAGGAAGGGACGCGGAAGGCAGAACCCACCATCCGCGGCCTGCCCGCGCACCGAGCGCAGCCGCACCGGCGCAGCCCCGCGGGCCGCCGGGAGTCGCCGTGCGCGGGGCGGAGCCGGCGCAGGGCCCGGCCCGGGAGCGGCCGCCCACAGCCCGCCCCGCACTCCGGGGCCGCCCGGCTCCCAGCGCCCGGTCTTCACCTTCGGCAACACCGCGCTTCCTGAGGCCGGTGGGCTCCTCGGCTGCCTGAAGGAGAGCCTACTACCAAGCAGAGAATAACAGAACCAATGATGTTGGGAAAGACCTCTCTGAGATCATCGAGTCCAACCTGGGACCGAACGGCGCTTTGTCAACTAGACCATGATCTAAGTCCCACGTCCAGTTTTTCTTTAAACACTCCAGGGACGGTGACTGCACCACCTCCCGGGGCAGTCCCTTCCAATATCTAATCACCCTTTCTGTGAAGAAATTCCCTTATGTCCATGAAATTCCACTTCAGCTGGTGGAGCTTGAGCTCCTCTCATCCTGGCACTTGTTACCTGGGCGAAGAGGCCGACCGCCACCTGGCTCCTGCCTCCTGTCAAGTAGTTGTAGAGTGATAAGGCCACCCCTGAGCCTCCTCTTCTCCAGGCTAAACAACCGCAGCTGCCTCAGCTGCTCCTCACAGGACCTGTGCTCTCCAGACCCTTTATCAGCTCTATCACCCTTCTCTGGTTGGAGAATGAAAAACGTCGGTCCCAGCACAAAACCCCACAACGCTTAACAAAAGCAGCCCTGTTTTTTTCAACCCCGACCATGCCTACCCCTGCAGCCTGTGCTCTCTCTGTTCTGCCCCGACCATAGGCCCAGTGCCATTCACTGCATGCACCCCACTCCCTGGGACTCCCTAGGGAAAGCTCCGTGCAGCACAACCCCAAGGACACACACCTGGCTCCCGCTAGTGCTGGAAGAATCCATATACTACGTACTCCATGGAAGAAGTGTGACAACCCAAGTCTCCAATACAAAAGCAAAATAACTGTACTGCCAGGATTTCATCACAACCTACTTAAGCAGAGGTGGCAGCTACCATCAGAGGAGAGACCCTGTTTCTCAGAGCAACTATCACTATTAAGCAAAAGTTATGAGACACATATGTAATGCTGGCTATGTAAGTCCTAAATCTAAAGAACATAGCTCAAGTACTCTAAATAAAGCTGAGTCCTCAGCCCAAACTCAGCTTGCAAAAACAGGGTCTGAAAATAGTTCATCTGGAAAATAAAGTTTCAAAACCTATGGGTTTTGTTCCATCATGAGGCTGCAGAGTTTGAGAAATTAAACACTAGAAGTCACAGGAGTTGCAGAGAGCACCACTTTTTATGACTCAAGAGATCCTACCTACTTTGCTAAGCAGCAGCTGCAACTCTGATCAGTCACTTACCTACTTTGCTGAAGACCTTCACTAAATGCAGAACCATCACTTCCATGAAAAATGAAAAGCAAACAAGATAGAAAACAAATTTTATTGAATGAACAAAAGTCTAAAAGTCTCCCATTTTTGGTTAACAAAAGCAGCAACCTACAAAACCCCTGCATTTCATGACAAATCGTTTTATGTCAAAAAATTAATCCTTGAGCAGGTATGAACATTTGTACACAGAACAATACAACTGTTGAGATGTGTTTGGGCAAACAACTAGATTAATCAGGGAAAGAAAGAAAAGAAAAAGAAAAAAAAAAAAACTCTGCCTCTGGGACACCTGAAAAAGCTTGAACTGTGTGCTGGCTGAGAGGTATATCATCGGGGATGCCAGCAGTTTTCAGCACTTGCATCCCCCTCACACAAAATGAAAAGAGCAGCAGAAAAAGGACAGAGGTTTTAAGACTGAACAAGGAAAAGAACTGCCAACAGAACACAGTGTTCAGCTAGCTCATTTGGCTAACGGTAAATGCAGCTTTTTAATACTGAATTTCATAAGCTTGTGTTAAGTGAGTCCGTGCTCTCAGGAGGCTCCAGGGTAAGAATTCAGCCACTTTACCCACAGAGCAAAAGTAATAGAGAAGTTCCATCCTCGAACAGGTGATTCCGCAGAGTCAGAAACAGGCAACGAGATAAGGGAAAAGAAACTGAGACCTGCTTGACAAGATATGATTATCCAACTGACAGAAGTCTAATGGGAATTAAATGGAGAATGTACGCTCTTTGTAAATCCAACAAGGTTTTCTAACCTATGTGATTTTTTTTTTCATTTGCACTGGATATGGGCAGCCTTACTAAAATGAAGTGCTAAAACCAAAGGCAATGTTTACTTTTATCCTTATACCATTTGCAGAATAACCCTTTTTTATAAAGTCATACCATAATTTTTCATGCTTTTGAACAATAAATATTTTCAATGAAGTCTGTTTATTACATTGACTGATTTCAATCTGCTCTTTTGTTTTCACAGATCAGGACATAGTACAATGATTTCAAAAGAAATGATTGATTTTGCTATCATATTCACCTTTGCAAAATTACAACAATCTGTGCTTATCTGTCACTTTATACATCAGATCTCATCCATTGCAACCACATCAACATATTTATTTAATAATTATGAAGCTTTATCTTATACCATAATTTCTATTCTTATGTGTTCTAGGACTAATAAATCCCTAATAAGTTTTGATTAAAACTAACTTTAATATATCAACTCTATCGTCTAAAGTTAATTTTAATCATTTCCATCATAATCATTATAACTCTGATACCCACTGTTCCTCCTCTCCCGAAGATTAGATTTCTTCCACACAGATTCTTGATGAAAGCTAGCACTGAAAGATCGACCCAGTCGTCCATGTTGTTTCTTGGATATATTGTCTTCACTCTCAGATTTAGAAATTCCTTGTCCTTGTGTTTGGGATTGTTTGTTCTGTCTAACATTGCCAAATGGAAAATTCCAAGGACCAAATCTTTGCCAGTTAAGTCTCTGAAAGGCAATGATGCAATGAAGATTTCCTCCAACCTAATGAAAGTAAAAAAGGTTCTTTATTAAATGCACACTACAGGCATATTTCTAACATACATAGATATTTGACATCAACATTTTGGCAAGTAACACAACACTTCCAAAAAAAAAAAAAAAAAAACAAACAAAAAGAGCTGCAACACACAAACCAGGAAAAAAAAACAACAAACAACAAAAACAACACAAAACTATATACACAAATATACAACTTGCATCAATCAGTTCTGATTGTTTCCTAGATTTAATTACTGCTTTCTTTTTTACTTTTTTGATCTTTTTAAGCTATCTATTTTATCCTTCATGGGCAAGTATCACTTATCTTCTGACTGTCTTTTTTTTACTTTCTAGCTACCTTCTCAGAAATAATCTGTTCTGGTCCATTCTGATCTTGCTGACAGTGTCTTCCATAGGGTCTTCACATCTGAAATCATCTCTTCAGTCTATTATTTCTCACAGACTTTCCCTCTGCAAATCACAAATACATCCTCCACCCATGAGATACAGCCCTATCTATAGGAAAGAAAGCCACATGCATTGACAGTAACTCCACACAAGGGAGACACGCATTCTTTTATGCCAAATCCTACTTGACTGTACTTTCTTTCCCACTTGCATGTCATTAGGTCATACCCCAGATGGTCTGTAATTTGTCTGCAAAACATTTCTATACTTGCTGCAGCTACATTTTAAAGCAACAAAGCTAAATACTGTGACCAAATACATTCTGTACACACAGATATCGTGGTTCATCCTAGCATATACCAAACTACTGATGTTTTATATCTTGTCCAGCAAGTAAATCTAAATGACTTTGTTATGGAAGAAGCCACATTATGCTTTTGTCTCAGCAACACTTCATAACAGAACAAATTTCTTTAGTGATCTTACACTGCTCAGTTATGAGTAAATTTGCAAAAACCTACCAAGAGTTTCGTCCCATCTTAGTGAGTTTACCTTACCTTCTTTGTTTTTCGATGTTGCAATCCTCTCTCTAGGTGACGAATATCTAGATATTCTGGATTTTGAGTGTTTAGGTCAGTGACAATATCTGTCCACCTACAGAATAAAATCATTACTACTCAGCTGACATTTATAAAACCTCAGCAGCAGAAAAACTCACATACATGCACGCAAATACAGACCTGGAGCTTTAAATAGTCTTACCAGCGACTTAAAGATAAATGAATGTGTGAAGTTATGAAAGCCTCAGTATTAAGAGACATCAAGCGAGATATAAAAGTGTCACTTTTAATCAAAGCATTCACAGTGATTATTCCTGCTCTTGGGAAACACCTTCCAAAGTGAGTAAGAGCACCATGAGTCATTAGTTACATTCCTTACGCTTACCAATTCATCAGTTTGGGAAAGAAAGAAACAAAGTGTGGTTTAGGCAAGGAGAAACATTAGCCTTTACTTTATTTAAACCTCTCCTACAATTTTGTATTATTTTCTTCAATTCCTTGGTTTTTTTGGCACACTAAATGTGCTTTTACCAGACAGCTCTCATCACAACTAACTCCTCCATTTTATTTAATTCTAAACTATCAATTCAATCACTCCCCATTCACTCAGCTTTTCAAAGACTCCTAATTCCTTCCAGTCCAACTGAAACAAATACTTTCATATTCCAAACCTCTTTAAACCTACAAATCCATCTTTACATTTCTATCAATGTCTAACTACCTGTTTCTCTCTAACACCACCTTCCAAGTTCAGAAAATGCATTTCTACTCCAAACTTTGCCCTCTTTCATTAAGCACAGAACTTTCTGCCAGCTCTCATTAGGAGTGCAGCAGGAGGAAGAATGTCTCCACAATCAAAATCAGCATTACAAAGGGTTTTATTATATATTCAGAAATCTTTTCCTTTGCCATTTGTAGCTAATATACCACAGGACAAAGTTCTCCCTTTGGGATCTATAATATGCCATTTCTCAGTAACCATATGCATAATATGATTTTGATTTTGTTGCACTTAATCTCGTAGTCCACAATACCCAAGTATTTGCAGTTATTGTCACATCACTGACAAAAAAAAATTAAATATAACTAATCCATGATATTTCTACATAGCATCCTCTAGCTCTCCTAGTATGTATGTCTAGTTTAGACATCAACTTTGTATGAGTCAAACCTCATCAGAAATGTACTGTCTGAAGACACAGATAAGCAAATAACACAACAGAGTACAGGCTGTACCCGCAGCTGAGCTAGGAGATCTCAGCAGCAACAGAATATCCTGTGCACAGCCCAGACACAGCCTGTGGATGTCCTCAGCTCCACTGTAAACTCCTCCAAGGGCCATGCAGTCTGTAAGCCACAACTGGTACGACCATAGACAGCTGAGGTGCCTTTTCTTCCTGACTAATGTGAGCTGTGTCACACTCAAACAAAAGATATGGGCTTTGGCTTTCAGGAGCTCACATATGTTCTGACAGGTGACATAAAACTGCAGAGCCAGCCTTGAGGTCAAACCACAAAGCTTCTCAGAAAAGCAGTATCTGTTTCTGTTAGATACATACATACATATATAGTATATATGTACATATCTAACAGAACAAGTATATAGTCATTCAAAAGAACTAAAAAGTCCCTCAGGGACTCTGAGTAGAGAACTCCAAATTGTTTTGAAAGAAAACATTCTTTTACATTCTTACCAAGGAACATACCTTTTACAGTGTATTGTTGGATGCTTTCTGCTCGGCTCTCCAATTAAGATCCAATATTCTACTTCTTGCTGCAAGACACGACCTCTGTTCAACATAAGATACAATCCTAGTAAGATTTATTGTGCATACTAAAAAGAAAAAGAGATATTAAAAGTCTATTGTCCTTTTTAGGATTTTCTAACATCTAAATTTTTTTTCCTCAGCCAAATTAAAAACCCACTCCTGTGCTCACAATTGCATACAGGGAACTTTTTGTTTCACAAGGCCTGAAAGCAAACCTTGGGGATGCTATCGCACATTATTTGGGAGGAAGACAGATTTTCACTACAAGCAGTTTTACTTGGATGAAAGTCTGGTACACGATGTAAATATATAGGAAACAACAGAAATAAAGACTTGTTGAAAGACATGCAAATGTGGTACAAACAGCTACCTCCCTATCTGTGATGTCTAACAGTCATGAAAGAGTTCTTTCCACTATTTTAACCTATACCTTGGCTGGCAGTTGTTACAAAGAGTTGTAGGGTAACCTGTAAGAACAAAACTGGCAACTTCAAATGCTTCCTTCTAAGCACCCAATACCAGATACTAAAAATCCAGACCTTTGAACTAATACTAGTTTGCAATCAAGCTCAAAGCTTACAGTAACCTTATCAGGAAAAATTTGTGACAGGTATTAGGACAGATTGATGAGATACACAGGAATGCCCTGTGACTTCCTGTGTATAATTATCTAATGAAAAACTACATCAATTTCAACTGTGACAAAACCTGACGCTTTTCTGCCTATGGTAATGGACAACATATGGCCTTACTTCTTGGAACAATTTGTTTACTTACAAAAAATTCCCTGTAAAATAACAATGTATTCCATCAGTGCAAAGATGGGAAACCAAGACACAGGATAGATTAATTGACTTACCTAAAGTCACAATGGAAGTCTGTGGTTGAACTGGGAACTGAACCCAGGTCTCCCGAGTCCAAATCCAGCAACCTAAGATCATACAGGAAGTCTGTGGGTGACCTAAGAACTGTCTCTAAGCTCAGCCTAGTAACCTACTTACCCACTTCTTTCAGGACCTAAAATGCTTATTAACTTGATTTTTAAATAAAAACTTTCCTTTGTAACTAGAGTGCAAAAACTTGTAAACAAGAACTGCTCCAGAATCTATTGGTAGTGCTTCTGCACTAAAACTTTTTTTTTTTTTTCTCAGCAGGGTCAGAAAACACAAAGAAAACAGGATGCTCACCTGGTCTGACCTCCAGCCTAAAGTAAGGCTGTAAAACCTCCTTGAAATTCTTATTTCATGTTTCATTGTTAGAACAGAACTATTGTTAAGAAAAAAAGCTAATACTGACTTTAAAATAACATCACTAGTGACGAAGAATCCATTTCAGCCATGGACAAAGAATGAAAGTGTTGTTCTGACTCATTACTAAACAATGTGAATTTAAATTAGTTACCAAGCATGTTACATTTCCACACACTGGACCATATTATTTCTCAGATTGCATTTTTGATATAGCGAATTTTTTTTTTTTTTTTTACACTTTGGTCTTCCAGTGCAGATTCTTACTAACTGATTAAGTACGTGATTAACATTTTGGTAACTTCAAGTAGGCTGATGTGCTGGATTTCTATTTGGGGCATATTTCTTATACTCTCCTCACAAACCTGGCAAGTCAGTGAATTCAGTATCAATAAGAAACTGCATTCTTTTGTTCATATATTAGAAGCTTTCATTAGCTCTATCATAAGCCTCATACTGGGAACAAATTAGATTCAGATGATTATGCTTTATCACGTCCCATCAGTGATCATTCTGAACTCCAGAAGTAGAACTAGCATTCTCCATTCCTTGATGTGACCCTACCTTTTCAACACAGCCAAAAGGAGAGTGCTTAGCAAGCAAATAGCCAGTTCACTTTACACTAGTGACCTATGCTTTTCATTGAGTGATGTTCCCCACCACTGGTATCTGCTAATTTTCTTGGGGATTGACTACTTTTGCTCTATGATAATACTCATAAATACTGACTAATGGTTGAACCTCGAGAAAGCCCAACAGAATCCTTTAATAAATACCATGTTTGCAATTACTTTGAGAGAGGAAAACCAGCTTAATGTGATTCAGTGAATGAGGTAAAACAAACTACTCTCCACAACAGAGTGTATAGAGTACTCTACTACACATAGCACTCTACATTGAGCAGCAACGTAAATGCCTTACAAAAGCTAACACATATCATCTCAAGAATTAATATTTTCAAAGTTAAAATTTGTGGGTTTAATGCAAGACTCCCCCTAAACTCAGTATGACTATTAAAGGTATTATTTTAAAATCAGTATTTAATTCAAAACTGTATCTACTATTGCATTATCTTATTCTAGTAGTCTCACCCTAACAAATCTGAAATTATTATAAAGGTAACTGTATTTTTATTCTAAAATTGTCATATGAAGCTTGTAGAAGTAGCATTTCAAGCACTGTTTAAAAATCCAAACCTACTGTCAAAGTCCATAGTTCTCTTCTAGCTTTTCTTCCCCCATCCCTTGCCAATTCCTCATAACAATTATTCAGATATCTTTACTTTTCTATGCCTTACACTCCAGGAGTTTACCATCACCATTATTAGTCAACATTAATGCAAAAAAAAGTATGTAATCACCATCCTGCAGTACCCCTAAACCCTTGCTATTGCCATACACAAGCACTGGTTTCTAAGTGCAAATTTCATCACATTCACCTCATGAGGGATTAATATCACTGTAGACTTTTTGCTTCTAGTTTATAAAAGCAAATTGCAACATACACACATTTCTTTTGTTATCACTTCCAAGTTCTCTAGGAACAGACTCTCCCCATAATTAGTTGGCTTTTTATTGTTTAGCCTCAAAAAACACCCATCTGGCCTTTTTTCAGCCCATATGTTTTTATTTTTCAGATTAGTTACCTTCACTTATCCTTCCATGAAATAACTACCTTCTCTCTATCTGGCTAGAAGGTCTTTAAACAAACAATTTCTTAATACCACTTACAGTTTTCTCTTTTAAGTTCTCTCAGTGTAGTCTGTTTAGTTATGTTTCATTTTAATTCAGTCCTTTCAAATCCCACTGTAGTGTTTTTCTAGCTCAGACAAGTGCCTATATGACACAAACTGAAATGTTATTTATGGAGAAAAAAATGTATCAATTTGAAGTAAATTTTTCTGTATGTTTCTTCCACTAAAATAAGCATAAACACACTATCTTACCTATAGGCTTTACTAGCTTTTACTGGGGTTGCTTCAAATCCAATTGGGCAAAAATAATGGTTTTGGCAATGGTAGATGTAGGCCATTGATTCATCTTTCAGTCCACGTGTTAGCTTCGCAAGGGCCCCGGCAGCTACAAAGAAAGGTCAGGTTACAGGCCAGGGTGCTTTGGATCCTATGTAACACATTCAGCAGAAAAAAAGACCTATTTGACAACAAAGTAGTTATACTGATTTTTGAATGGGAGGACATGACCTAACAGGCATGCACAAAATACACTTTTGATTTTGAACTTTTTATTACTCTTTTGTACCAAGCAGGAAATTAAATACTATCTGCTGCACAGTCTGTGCCAGGGAAATGCAATATAAAGTATGCTTTATGTTTAGATCAAAATCAAATTTAAAAAAGAACCAAAAGTATCTCTTAACCTAGGAAATACACACTGCCAAAGAATGCAGTCTCACTGCCCCAAGTCAGATGGGGCACACATTGATGATACTGCTGAAACCACTGAAAACACTCAAAACATTTTGGTATCATGAGCTTCTTGGAGCTTCCCAGTCTCAGGAACACATATGGGCATGCAATGGTCTATAATGCGACCACAGTGCTCAGTTTCAGGAGAAGACTAGAAGAGGTGCTGAAACATGACAATTTTCAAGTGGGATACCAAGAAAAAAAAATATTTCCATTTTCATAATTTCTAAAACTTTTAAGCATGGTTTTGTGCTTTTAAAAAACCCTTCAGTTAGAAGGTAATTATCCAGACTATACCAAATGCTTGTAAACTGTGCATAAAAGAATTTTTTTTTTAAATAGCACACCTAAAAAAGTAGACAAAAATGCAACTTCATAAGCTAATTAAGAATAATCACCTAACTTCAGAAAAAGATGTTAGCTAAAGTCAAGCAGAACAGATAAGTTCATTACCTTTAAAACTGAGCTTTTAAAAAGCATAAAACATTTAGTAAGGACTAATCCTTTTTATTCTCTGGATGACAGCAAACAAATCTTCCCACACACCAATGTGAACTGGAAATGCAGTGTTTTCATGGATACCTTAAAATTCCAATTCTGTGTCAGCAGAATATATAGCACAGAATGTATTTTATCATAAAAAAAGTACAAATGAAAATTTTAGCTCAATAAGAGAAAAAGTAAAAGCAGAAAAATCAGCCAACTTGGGAGCTATTTGGTACCTTATCTCAGACTGGAAGTACTACTTACAGACTTTGTCCTGTCAAATGCTACACACTGCAGGATTTTTCAATTTATACACTGTAAGATGAATGCTTTAGGATTAGCTACGTACCAGTTTCTCCAGCTGTCTTGTTCTTCCCATGAGGTTTATATAGAACATATGAGCATCCCTTGATATGGAAGTGATCATTTATTTGCCTAAACCATCTGAAACAATAAGCTTAAAGATTATAGTAACTCAAGAGTTATTAAATACAATGTTATTTCCTCACACTTTCCCTATGCTTGACAGTTTAGGAAAAAAAGTCTTTGCGTGCTACTAAGTACCTACCTCGCTAGTATTTAGATTGTAGATGACTATGGCACCCAATACAAATGAAACTTAACAAATCCTAGACAGTGAAATAAATACATTGAGGCTTTTCCTTCATTCTGCTTTTCCAAATTTGACATAGATCCATAATAACCAAAGGTCTGGATGTGAAATGTTGGTCCTGTTGTACTGAGTCCTGTCACATCTAATGTTCAATTACTCAGCCTTCAGAAAGACACACAAATTCTGAGGTGCCAAACTTCAACCATGATTTGTAAGGTATATAAATGAAATCTAAAACATCAGAAGGGACCCTTCAAGTGAGACTTTCTGCTTATCCTGTTGGGTTTCTCTCACCTAAACTTCACAAAGCCTGAGCATTACAGGAGCCTCAGACTGCAACTCCTCACTGCAGCACTAAGTGAGGATAGGCCTGCAATTTTTCCACATTAGAAGATTTAAATTCACATGTCTGAAGATAATACCTCAATCACAAAGCTATGTTGGGTAATAGGGCTGGCTCCCAGCCATCCTGTTTCCCAGTCTGCCAAGTACTTCAAAATTATTGGACCAGGAAGGAAAAAAAAAGAAAACAAAAAGATGGATAACTTCTCTGCAGCACACAGGACACTCACAAGTGAAATCAAAGAAGAATTACAAGTTTAATTTTTGTCTGTATAGACTGCTGACATAAAGAGACAGAACATTGTACCAGCTTGGTCTATAAGAGTTGCAATACCCCGACATGCTCCTGAAGAGGTACAAATCCTGGATCTGAATTTCCTAAAGCAGCTAAGGAAATTTTCATGACACTTTCCAACGATCTAGCTCCATCTATGCTGGATGGAGCACAGACTGCTGCCACATTTTCATATCCAGCACCATCCTGATCTGCCAAACACTGTATATTGCCCTAAAAAAACTTAACTAAATCAAATGCAACTCATGAAGCAAGGATACGGCAAAATTTTTTAATCTTACCAAAAGGTAACACAACAAAGCCCTGTTAAAATGTTCAGCACTCTAGTACAATATGCTCCTTGGCTCTGTTTAATCCTAGAATGTCTTATTAATTTGATACCAAAAAAAAAAAGTACTAAGAATTTAGGTCCAACCTATAAATATCAGGAAACAGCAGAGAAGAAGTGATAAAAAATTTTGAAGTGTTCTGTGACTCCAGCCCCATGCTTTTGTTCCTGAACAGCTCCATTGCACCAAAGGTGCAGCACCATCTCATTTCCAATTCTTAAATTACATTTTACTTAAAGCTAATAGTGTATCAATTGTCTTTTCAGGCTGTTTGAGTGATACTAGCAAGCATTTAACATGCATTTTCAAAAATAGGAACATAAGTGTAAAAAGAAAGTTTCCTAACCAGAAGACTAGAGTCATTAGAGTACTATACAACCATTACACAAACTAAACCAAAAATCAAATAGAATTTCACATTGACCTGACCTGTGTAAGTACATCACACCATACAAAATGGCCAGTGCAAACAACTTTGAGAGTTTAATTGTCAGAGTACTCAAGTATGCTTCACTATTCTAAAACTTAAGGAGATTAACATGTCAGGCACTTTGTTTTTAAATAAACTAACTCCTACTGTATTTTTAAAGGTTCTATCTTCTAGTTGCATCAAAAGAACCAAACATACCTCATTAGAGTTGTATTTCCAGTGAAGGGACCAAACCTAATCTCCTCAAATGGGGGCTGAAAGCCCAGTATATGCAAAGCTTCTTCTTGAGTGATGGGTGGCAAACTTTAAAAAAAAAAAAAATAACAAACAAAGAAGTGTTGTAATTAGCAACATACTTTTGAAGCTCAAGAGGCAAAGCAAAGCAGTCTATGTGTGACTTTACCTTCCAGCTCCCAGGGTACTATATAAGAAATTCCAGCAAGACACTAAAGATGAAATTCCACAGGAAGTCTTGTATTGAGGTCGGCTAACACAATACCTTAAACAAAAACCCCCAAACACATTAGTAACACATTCTTGACTCATTCATATGATAAATCTGGACTACTTTTTTGTGTGCTATGTCACTAAAGTGCAACATTATATTACATGTTTTTATGTCACCTGTATTTAAAAAAAGCAAACAAAAAAAATGAAACAACTCTATCCTTAAAAAACAATTAAGCAACTATGCTAACCAATTTCTTTGTTAGATGCCACTACCCTATTTCATATAAATCAGTCCAATTTCTAACAGCCCCATGGGAGTTCTGAACATATGATCTTGTCAGAAAATATGACTCTGTACTAATATAACATATGGTTTTATCCAGTCTCTTCTAACATGTGAACTTGTGGCAAACTGCATCTCTACCAATTTACTAATGAATGTCATTCTGGGTCAGAGATTCCCTATGTTAACTCCAAATTTCTGATGTCACAGACAAAGTAAGAATCAGACAGATGCATTAAACTAAGTGAATTCAGTGAACTATATTATTACAATAATGGTCCTATAGAAACGACAGATTCTGATCAAGTAAAATCAGGAGTAAAACGTATCAGTGGTAAATTTAAGGTTACTTTTTGCCTGACCATGCGACTGAACTTGTACTTAATCTTGAAATGAATCTCCACATAAGTTTTTCCCTTTACAGAAAGTAAAAGGAATGTTTAGAAAGAAAAATGTTTTAAGAATTCCAACAGATGGAAGAGAAGCTCTAATTTTTCTTGTAGAATGCATCAGACAGTGTGTATGCTTAACATATCCTTCTTTCTACTAAAAAAATTACAAAGACATTATAAGGAAGTTTGAAATCAGTTAACTAGCAACAGTGTTTACTGAGAAACAACATGGGCTAATTTTAAATACAATTTATAAATACTACCATCTCCGAAGGTCCAACACTTTTCTCTCCTTCACATCTTCAAGAGCTGAACGCTGAGGACACTCCCTGTACTGTTTGCTTTTTTTCTCCACAGATTTTTTCTTTGTCCCTTGTTTCTTCATGCTGCCTGCAAAACAAATTTCAGAATCAAATTAATGCCTAGGTTGCCATTCATAGCTTTCTTCTTTAATACCCTTAGTAGTAGCATACAGCTCAAATAGAGACACTGGTTGTGTCAGTAAGTGTAAACTGGGACTAAACATTAACTGAAAGGGGAAAGCTCCAATAAATAATCTAAATTGTCAACAGGTTTGTAAAGATGCCATTAGCTCTGTAAACAACATGGTGTTTAGATCATGAACGGAATTAATGATGACCTGACCAACTGTTTAGAGAGATAAGTCAATCTGATTATTCTAATGCGTTAAATCACCCATCCCAGAAATAGACTCTCAGACCAACATGGACCTCCCATCTCCTAACATTAAGTACACAGGGACCATAATGAAATGCTTGTTTTTCACTGCTAGGCTTGTAACCAGTTACAGTTTCTGATAAAAACTTACATGCAAATCCATTAATAACAATATACACCCAAGGTCTTTTCCTTTTTATAAGCCACTGTGACAGCAGAAAATGGAGACTTGGGCCATGTGCTAAAGCAAATATATTTTTGTCCCATTTTGAAGCCATACCTCCAGATGTATAATATACTAGGTTCTACTACAACAAAATAAAAATATCACTCCAATAACACAGGGGGAGGGCTGGGGGCGTGATACCAGAAATCACTGCAAATACTACACAGTTAAGCAGAAGCCAGCCTTGTTTTGGATCCCCTTCCCCTGGCAGCTACACTCAAATTTCACTCCTTCTCTCTCTCTTCTGTCCTGATGAGCAGGTTCCTTGAAATGAAATACTGGCTCTTCTATAGCACTTCCTCATGGGACACATGTGCTGGTCAACCCCCTTCACAAACAAGCTGTAAACATGAAGCCTTTTCCTCTCACATCAAAACTTCACCACCTCACCTGCTTTGTTCTTCAGATTTGAGTTCACGCCATTGAACTCTGATTTGTCTATTTCCCATGCCAGTGGAAGCTTTCCAAGATTGCCAGGCAGGCTTTCCAAGTTAGCATCTTCACTGTAGATTATCTCTGAAGCACCAGTTTGAACGGTGAGCAAGTTAGGCGTATTATTTCCAACATTTAAGGCAGCACTGCTTGATAGGCAGGCACTAACTGAAGCACTTGGACTTTTACAAATAGATGTTACTCTGTTTAAAAAAGCATAGTCTGAGCAGATGGTATAAAACTTCTCTCTTGTATGAGTCACAGGACATCCCCATGGATAATGTCCATCTTCCCTAGACACCAAGGATGCAGTGGAGGCATCTGACATGCAGTATGGCTTCACTGGATCGTGAAGAGAAGCTTCTGGGGACTCTTTCCCAGGTCTGTTTTCAGTGTTTCCATTATTGCCAGAACCATTTTCTTTTTCATCTTCTGAAATA